>CACRXE010000003.1:6776636-7299162 GCA_902685375.1 Neostethus bicornis
CAATTTAGCAGCTACTGCTTATATCTCAGACCATCTTTCTAAACGGGCATTTAGGAAGACACCAAGACTCTTTAGGGGTGCGGGCTGCCTCTGTAAGAATGATGAACAAGCTTTGAGGATGCCTCAAAATTGGTTCCCTGTGTGTGATGCCGTCGGAAGTTTTGTGAAATGTAATTATGTCCGGCTAGGCTTTTTGTGATATACGTAACTGCCTGGCTGAGAGAACGTGAGGCACGTTGTTGTGAGGACTAGTCTGAAATTGCTGGATCCAGAGGGCACTGGATTTCAGTGTGGATTGTCTTGCAAGACTTTAATTCAGCTTGGCACAAAATTTAAATGGTGTGCAGATTTTGAAGATTTTTTGAAAAGATTGATGACAAAATTAGATTTTATCACAATAGTCTGTGCAGATGTGTGTGTGGGTCCCCGTTAGTATAGTGGCCAGTATCTCCGCCTGTCACGTGGAAGACCGGGGTTCGATTCCCCGCTGGGGAGACAAAACCTTAACTTTGACATTGTCAATCTTTGTGCTTTTAGAAAACCTGTGAGCCAATCACAAGTATTTGTTGTAAACTTGCTAAAACTATAAGCAAGGTCACTGTAATCAGAAAGGCAAATGCCAAACAATTTAGCAGCTACTGCTTATATCTCAGACCATATTTCTAAACGGGCATGTAAGAAGACACCAAGACTCTGGGGTGTGGGCTGCCTCTGTAAGAATGATGAACAAGCTTTGAGGATGCCTCAAAATCGGTTCCCTGTGTGTGATGCCGTCGGAAGTTTTGTGAAATGTAATTATCTCCGGCTAGGCTTTTTGTGATATACGTAACTGCCTGGCTGAGAGAACGTGAGGCACGTTGTTGTGAGGACTTGTCTGAAATTGCTGGATCCAGAGGGCACTGGATTTCAGTGTGGGATGTCTTACAAGACTTTAATCCAGCTTGGCACAAAAGTTAAATGGTGTGCAGAGTTTGAAGATTTTTTGAAAAGATTGATGACAAAATTAGATTTTATCACAATAGTCTGTGCAGATATGTGTGTGGGTCCCCGTTAGTATAGTGGCCAGTATCTCCGCCTGTCACGTGGAAGACCGGGGTTCGATTCCCCGACGGGGAGACAAAACCTTTACTTTGACATTGTCAATCTTTGTGCTTTCAGAGAACCTGTGAGCCAATCACAAGTATTTGTTCTAAACTTGCTAAAACTATAAGCAAGGTCACTGTAATCAGAAAGGCAAATGCCAAACAATTTAGCAGCTACTGCTTATATCTCAGACCATCTTTCTAAACGGGCATTTAGGAAGACACCAAGACTCTTAAGGGTTGTGGGCTGCCTCTGTAAGAATGATGAACAAGATTTGAGGATACCTCAAAATTGGTTCCCTGTGTGTGATGCCGTCGGAAGTTTTGTGAAATGTAATAATCTCCGGCTAGGCTTTTTGTGATATACGTAACTGCCTGGCTGACAGAACGTGAGGCACGTTGTTGTGAGGACTAGTCTGAAATTGCTGGATCCAGAGGGCACTGGATTTCAGTGTGGATTGTCTTGCGAGACTTTAATCCAGTTTGGCACAAAAGTTAGATGGTGTGCAGATTTTGAAGATTTTTTGAAAAGATTGATGACAAAATTAGATTTTATCACAATAGTCTGTGCAGATGTGTGTGTGGGTCCCCGTTAGTATAGTGGCCAGTATCTCCGCCTGTCACGTGGAAGACCGGGGTTCGATTCCCCGACGGGGAGACAAAACCTTTACTTTGACATTGTCAATCTTTGTGCTTTTAGAAAACCTGTGAGCCAATCACAAGTATTAGTTCTAAACTTGCTAAAACTATAAGCAAGGTCACTGTAATCAGAAAGGCATATGCCAAACAATTTACAAGCTACTGCTTATATCTCAGACCATCTTTCTAAACGGGCATTTAGGAAGACACCAAGACTCTTAAGGGTTGTGGGCTGCCTCTGTAAGAATGATGAACAAGATTTGAGGATACCTCAAAATTGGTTCCCTGTGTGTGATGCCGTCGGAAGTTTTTTGAAATGTAATTATGTCCCGCGAGGCTTTTTGTGATATACGTAACTGCCTGGCTGAGAGAACGTGAGGCACGTTGTTGTGAGGACTAGTCTGAAATTGCTAGATCCAGAGGGCACTGGATTTCAGTGTGGATTGTCTTGCGAGACTTTAATCCAGTTTGGCACAAAAGTTAGATGGTGTGCAGAGTTTGAAGATTATTTGAAAAGATTGATGACAAAATTAGATTTTATCACAACAGTCTGTGCAGAAGGGTGTGTGGGTCCCCGTTAGTATAGTGGCCAGTATCTCCGCCTGTCACGTGGAAGACCGGGGTTCGATTCCCCGACGGGGAGATAAAACCTTTACTTTGACATTGTCAATCTTTGTGCTTTTAGAAAACCTGTGAGCCAATCACAAGTATTTGTTCTAAACTTGCTAAAACTATAAGCAAGGTCACTGTAATCAGAAAGGCAAATGCCAAACAATTTAGCAGCTACTGCTTATATCTCAGACCATCTTTCTAAACGGGCATTTAGGAAGACACCAAGACTCTTTAGGGGTGTGGGCTGCCTCTGTAAGAATGATGAACAAGATTTGAGGATACCTCAAAATTGGTTCCCTGTGTGTGATGCCGTCGGAAGTTTTGTGAAATGTATTTTTGTGATATACGTAACTGCCTGGCTGAGAGAACGTGAGGCACGTTGTTGTGAGGACTAGTCTGAAATTGCTGGATCCAGAGGGCACTGGATTTCAGTGTGGATTGTCTTGCGAGACTTTAATCCAGCTTGGCACAAAAGTTAAATGGTGTGCAGAGTTTGAAGATTTTTTGAAAAGATTGATGACAAAATTAGATTTTATCACAATAGTCTGTGCAGATATGTGTGTGTGGGTCCCCGTTAGTATAGTGGCCAGTATCTCCACCTGTCACGTGGAAGACCGGGGTTCGATTCCCCGACGGGGAGACAAAACCTTTACTTTGACATTGTCAATCTTTGTGCTTTTATAAAACCTGTGAGCCAATCACAAGTATTCGTTGTAAACTTGCTAAAACTATAAGCAAGTTCACTGTAATCAGAAAGGCAAATGTCAAACAATTTACCAGCTACTGCTTATATCTCAGACCATCTTTCTAAACGGGCATGTAAGATGACACCAAGACTCTTTGGGGTGTGGGCTGCCTCTGTAAGAATGATGAACAAGCTTTGAGGATGCCTCAAAATCGGTTCCCTGTGTGTGATGCCGTCGGATGTTTTGTGAAATGTAATTATCTCCGGCTAGGCTTTTTGTGATATACGTAACTGCCCGGCTGAGAGAACGTGAGGCACGTTGTTGTGAGGACTTGTCTGAAATTGCTGGATCCAGAGGGCACTGGATTTCAGTGTGGGATGTCTTACAAGACTTTAATCCAGCTTGGCACAAAAGTTAAATGGTGTGCAGAGTTTGAAGATTTTTTGAAAAGATTGATGACAAAATTAGATTTTATCACAATAGTCTGTGCAGATATGTGTGTGGGTCCCCGTTAGTATAGTGGCCAGTATCTCCGCCTGTCACGTGGAAGACCGGGGTTCGATACCCCGACGGGGAGACAAAACCTTTACTTTGAAATTGTCAATCTTTGTGCTTTCAGAGAACCTGTGAGCCAATCACAAGTATTTGTTCTAAACTTGCTAAAACTATAAGCAAGGTCACTGTAATCAGAAAGGCAAATGCCAAACAATTTAGCAGCTACTGCTTATATCTCAGACCATCTTTCTAAACGGGCATTTAGGAAGACACCAAGACTCTTTAGGGGTGTGGGCTGCCTCTGTAAGAATGATGAACAAGATTTGAGGATACCTCAAAATTGGTTCCCTGTGTGTGATGCCGTCGGAAGTTTTGTGAAATGTAATAATCTCCGGCTAGGCTTTTTGTGATACACGTAACTGCCTGGCTGACAGAACGTGAGGCACGTTGTTGTGAGGACTAGTCTGAAATTGCTGGATCCAGAGGGCACTGGATTTCAGTGTGGATTGTCTTGCGAGACTTTAATCCAGTTTGGCACAAAAGTTAGATGGTGTGCAGAGTTTGAAGATTTTTTGAAAAGATTGATGACAAAATTAGATTTTATCACAAAAGTCTGTGCAGATGTGTGTGTGGGTCCCCGTTAGTATAGTGGCCAGTATCTCCGCCTGTCACGTGGAAGACCGGGGTTCGATTCCCCGACGGGGAGACAAAACCTTTACTTTGACATTGTCAATCTTTGTGCTTTTAGAAAAACTGTGAGCCAATCACAAGTATTTGTTGTAAACTTGCTAAAACTATAAGCAAGGTCACTGTAATCAGAAAGGCAAATGCCAAACAATTTACCTTCTACTGCTTATATCTCAGACCATCTTTCTAAACGGGCATTTAGGAAGACACCAAGACTCTTTAGGGGTGTGGGCTGCCTCTGTAAGAATGATGAACAAGATTTGAGGATGCCTCAAAATTGGTTCACTGTGTGTGATGCCGTCGGAAGTTTTGTGAAATGTAATTATCTCCGGCTAGGCTTTTTGTGATATACGTAACTGCCTGGCTGAGAGAACGTGAGGCACGTTGTTGTGAGGACTAGTCTGAAATTGCTGGATCCAGAGGGCACTGGATTTCAGTGTGGATTGTCTTGCGAGACTTTAATCCAGTTTGGCACAAAAGTTAGATGGTGTGCAGATTTTGAAGATTTTTTGAAAAGATTGATGACAAAATTAGATTTTATCACAATAGTCTGTGCAGATGTGTGTGTGGGTCCCCGTTAGTATAGTGGCCAGTATCTCCGCCTGTCACGTGGAAGACCGGGGTTCGATTCCCCGACGGGGAGACAAAACCTTTACTTTGACATTGTCAATCTTTGTGCTTTTAGAAAACCTGTGAGCCAATCACAAGTATTTGTTGTAAACTTGCTAAAACTATAAGCAAGGTCACTGTAATCAGAAAGGCATATGCCAAACAATTTACAAGCTACTGCTTATATCTCAGACCATCTTTCTAAACGGGCATTTAGGAAGACACCAAGACTCTTAAGGGTTGTGGGCTGCCTCTGTAAGAATGATGAACAAGATTTGAGGATACCTCAAAATTGGTTCCCTGTGTGTGATGCCGTCGGAAGTTTTTTGAAATGTAATTATGTCCCGCTAGGCTTTTTGTGATATACGTAACTGCCTGGCTGAGAGAACGTGAGGCACGTTGTTGTGAGGACTAGTCTGAAATTGCTAGATCCAGAGGGCACTGGATTTCAGTGTGGATTGTCTTGCGAGACTTTAATCCAGTTTGGCACAAAAGTTAGATGGTGTGCAGAGTTTGAAGATTATTTGAAAAGATTGATGACAAAATTAGATTTTATCACAACAGTCTGTGCAGAAGGGTGTGTGGGTCCCCGTTAGTATAGTGGCCAGTATCTCCGCCTGTCACGTGGAAGACCGGGGTTCGATTCCCCGACGGGGAGATAAAACCTTTACTTTGACATTGTCAATCTTTGTGCTTTTAGAAAACCTGTGAGCCAATCACAAGTATTTGTTCTAAACTTGCTAAAACTATAAGCAAGGTCACTGTAATCAGAAAGGCAAATGCCAAACAATTTACAAGCTACTGCTTATATCTCAGACCATCTTTCTAAACGGGCATTTAGGAAGACACCAAGACTCTTTAGGGGTGTGGGCTGCCTCTGTAAGAATGATGAACAAGATTTGAGGATACCTCAAAATTGGTTCCCTGTGTGTGATGCCGTCGGAAGTTTTGTGAAATGTATTTTTGTGATATACGTAACTGCCTGGCTGAGAGAACGTGAGGCACATTGTTGTGAGGACTAGTCTGAAATTGTTGGATCCAGAGGGCACTGGATTTCAGTGTGGATTGTCTTGCGAGACTTTAATCCAGCTTGGCACAAAAGTTAAATGGTGTGCAGAGTTTGAAGATTTTTTGAAAAGATTGATGACAAAATTAGATTTTATCACAATAGTCTGTGCAGATATGTGTGTGTGGGTCCCCGTTAGTATAGTGGCCAGTATCTCCACCTGTCACGTGGAAGACCGGGGTTCGATTCCCCGACGGGGAGACAAAACCTTTACTTTGACATTGTCAATCTTTGTGCTTTTATAAAACCTGTGAGCCAATCACAAGTATTCGTTGTAAACTTGCTAAAACTATAAGCAAGTTCACTGTAATCAGAAAGGCAAATGTCAAACAATTTACCAGCTACTGCTTATATCTCAGACCATCTTTCTAAACGGGCATGTAAGATGACACCAAGACTCTTTGGGGTGTGGGCTGCCTCTGTAAGAATGATGAACAAGCTTTGAGGATGCCTCAAAATTGGTTCACTGTGCGTGATGCCGTCGGAAGTTTTGTGAAATGTAATTATCTCCGGCTAGGCTTTTTGTGATATACGTAACTGCCTGGCTGAGAGAACGTGAGGCACATTGTTGTGAGGACTAGTCTGAAATTGCTGGATCCAGAGGGCACTGGATTTCAGTGTGGATTGTCTTGCGAGACTTTAATCCAGCTTGGCACAAAAGTTAAATGGTGTGCAGAGTTTGAAGATTTTTTGAAAAGATTGATGACAAAATTAGATTTTATCACAATAGTCTGTGCTGATATGTGTGTGGGTCCCCGTTAGTATAGTGGCCAGTATCTCCACCTATCACGTGGAAGACCTGGGTTCGATTTCCCGATGGGGAGACAAAACCTTTACTTTGACATTGTCAATCTTTGTGCTTTTAGAAAACCTGTGAGCCAATCACAAGTATTTGTTGTAAACTTGCTAATACTATAAGCAAGGTCACTGTAATTAGAAAGGCAAATGCCAAACAATTTACAAGCTACTGCTTATATCTCAGACCATCTTTCTAAACGGGCATGTAACAAGACACCAAGACTATTTAAGAGTGTGGGCTCCCTCTGTAAGAATGATGAACAAGTTTTGAGGATGCCTCAAAATTGGTTCCCTGTGTGTGATGCCGTTGGAAGTTTTGTGAACTGTAATTATCTCCGGCTAGGCTTTTTGTGATATACGTAACTGCCTGGCTGAGAGAATGTGAGGCACGTTGTTGTGAGGACTAGTCTGAAATTGCTGGATCCAGAGGGCACTGGATTTCAGTGTGGATTGTCTTGCGAGACTTTAATCCAGTATGGCACAAAAGTTAGATGGTGTGCAGAGTTTGAAGATTTTTTGACAAGATTGATGACAAAATTAGATTTTATCACAATAGTCTGTGCAGATGTGTGTGTGGGTCCCCGTTAGTATAGTGGCCAGTATCTCCGCCTGTCATGTGGAAGACCGGGGTTCGATTCCCCGACGGGGAGACAAAGCCTTTACTTTGACATTGTCAATCTTTGTGCTTTTAGAAAACCTGTGAGCCAATCACAAGTATTTGTTGTAAACTTGCTAAAACTATAAGCAAGGTCACTGTAATCAGAAAGGCAAATGCCAAACAATTTACCAGCTACTGCTTATATCTCAGACCATATTTCTAAACGGGCATGTAAGAAGACACCAAGACTCTGGGGTGTGGGCTGCCTCTGTAAGAATGATGAACAAGCTTTGAGGATGCCTCAAAATTGGTTCCCTGTGTGTGATGCCGTCGGAAGTTTTGTGAAATGTAATTATGTCCGGCTAGGCTTTTTGTGATATACGTAACTGCCTGGCTGAGAGAACGTGAGGCACGTTGTTGTGAGGACTAGTCTGAAATTGCTGGATCCAGAGGGCACTGGATTTCAGTGTGGATTGTCTTGCGAGACGTTAATCCAGCTTGGCACAAAAGTTAGATGGTGTGCAGATTTTGAAGATTTTTTGAAAAGAGTGATGACAAAATTAGATTTTATCACAGTAGTCTGTGCAGATGTGTGTGTGGGTCCCAGTTAGTATAGTGGCCAGTATCTCCGCCTGTCACGTGGAAGACAAAACCTTTACTTTGACATTGTCAATCTTTGTGCTTTTAGAAAACCTTTGAGCCAATCACAAGTATTTGTTGTTAAACTTGCTAAAACTATAAGCAAGGTCACTGTAATCAGAAAGGCAAATGTCAAACAATTTAGCAGCTACTGCTTATATCTCAGACCATCTTTCTTAAACGGAGATTTAGGAAGACACCAAGACTCTTTAGGGGTGTGGGCTGCCTCTGTAAGAATGATGAACAAGATTTGAGGATACCTCAAAATTGGTTCCCTGTGTGTGATGCCGTCGGAAGTTTGGTGAATTGTAGTTATCTCCGGCTAGGCTTTTTGTGATATACGTAACTGCCTGGCTGAGAGAACGTGAGGCACGTTATTGTGAGGACTAGTCTGAAATTGCTGGATCCAGAGGGCACTGGATTTCAGTGTGGATTGTCTTGCGAGACTTTAATCCAGCTTTGCACAAAAGTTAGATGGTGTGCAGATTTTGAAGATTTTTTGAAAAGATTGATGACAAAATTAGATTTTATCACAATAGTCTGTGCAGATGTGTGTGTGGGTCCCCGTTAGTATAGTGGCCAGTATCTCCGCCTGTCACGTGGAAGACCGGGGTTCGATTCCCCGACGGGGAGACAAAACCTTTACTTTGACATTGTCAATCTTTGTGCTTTTATAAAACCTGTGAGCCAATCACAAGTATTCGTTGTAAACTTGCTAAAACTATAAGCAAGTTCACTGTAATCAGAAAGGCAAATGTCAAACAATTTACCAGCTACTGCTTATATCTCAGACCATCTTTCTAAACGGGCATGTAAGATGACACCAAGACTCTTTGGGGTGTGGGCTGCCTCTGTAAGAATGATGAACAAGCTTTGAGGATGCCTCAAAATTGGTTCACTGTGCGTGATGCCGTCGGAAGTTTTGTGAAATGTAATTATCTCCGGCTAGGCTTTTTGTGATATACGTAACTGCCTGGCTGAGAGAACGTGAGGCACATTGTTGTGAGGACTAGTCTGAAATTGCTGGATCCAGAGGGCACTGGATTTCAGTGTGGATTGTCTTGCAAGACTTTAATCCAGCTTGGCACAAAAGTTAAATGGTGTGCAGAGTTTGAAGATTTTTTGAAAAGATTGATGACAAAATTAGATTTTATCACAATAGTCTGTGCTGATATGTGTGTGGGTCACTGTTAGTATAGTGGCCAGTATCTCCACCTATCACGTGGAAGACCGGGGTTCGATTTCCCGATGGGGAGACAAAACCTTTACTTTGACATTGTCAATCTTTGTGCTTTTAGAAAACCTGTGAGCCAATCACAAGTATTTGTTGTAAACTTGCTAATACTATAAGCAAGGTCACTGTAATTAGAAAGGCAAATGCCAAACAATTTACAAGCTACTGCTTATATCTCAGACCATCTTTCTAAACGGGCATGTAACAAGACACCAAGACTATTTAAGAGTGTGGGCTCCCTCTGTAAGAATGATGAACAAGTTTTGAGGATGCCTCAAAATTGGTTCCCTGTGTGTGATGCCGTTGGAAGTTTTGTGAACTGTAATTATCTCCGGCTAGGCTTTTTGTGATATACGTAACTGCCTGGCTGAGAGAATGTGAGGCACGTTGTTGTGAGGACTAGTCTGAAATTGCTGGATCCAGAGGGCACTGGATTTCAGTGTGGATTGTCTTGCGAGACTTTAATCCAGTTTGGCACAAAAGTTAGATGGTGTGCAGAGTTTGAAGATTTTTTGACAAGATTGATGACAAAATTAGATTTTATCACAATAGTCTGTGCAGATGTGTGTGTGGGTCCCCGTTAGTATAGTGGCCAGTATCTCCGCCTGTCATGTGGAAGACCGGGGTTCGATTCCCCGACGGGGAGACAAAGCCTTTACTTTGACATTGTCAATCTTTGTGCTTTTAGAAAACCTGTGAGCCAATCACAAGTATTTGTTGTAAACTTGCTAAAACTATAAGCAAGGTCACTGTAATCAGAAAGGCAAATGCCAAACAATTTACCAGCTACTGCTTATATCTCAGACCATATTTCTAAACGGGCATGTAAGAAGACACCAAGACTCTGGGGTGTGGGCTGCCTCTGTAAGAATGATGAACAAGCTTTGAGGATGCCTCAAAATTGGTTCCCTGTGTGTGATGCCGTCGGAAGTTTTGTGAAATGTAATTATGTCCGGCTAGGCTTTTTGTGATATACGTAACTGCCTGGCTGAGAGAACGTGAGGCACGTTGTTGTGAGGACTAGTCTGAAATTGCTGGATCCAGAGGGCACTGGATTTCAGTGTGGATTGTCTTACGAGACGTTAATCCAGCTTGGCACAAAAGTTAGATGGTGTGCAGATTTTGAAGATTTTTTGAAAAGAGTGATGACAAAATTAGATTTTATCACAGTAGTCTGTGCAGATGTGTGTGTGGGTCCCAGTTAGTATAGTGGCCAGTATCTCCGCCTGTCACGTGGAAGACAAAACCTTTACTTTGACATTGTCAATCTTTGTGCTTTTAGAAAACCTGTGAGCCAATCACAAGTATTTGTTGTTAAACTTGCTAAAACTATAAGCAAGGTCACTGTAATCAGAAAGGCAAATGTCAAACAATTTAGCAGCTACTGCTTATATCTCAGACCATCTTTCTTAAACGGAGATTTAGGAAGACACCAAGACTCTTTAGGGGTGTGGGCTGCCTCTGTAAGAATGATGAACAAGATTTGAGGATACCTCAAAATTGGTTCCCTGTGTGTGATGCCGTCGGAAGTTTGGTGAATTGTAGTTATCTCCGGCTAGGCTTTTTGTGATATACGTAACTGCCTGGCTGAGAGAACGTGAGGCACGTTATTGTGAGGACTAGTCTGAAATTGCTGGATCCAGAGGGCACTGGATTTCAGTGTGGATTGTCTTGCGAGACTTTAATCCAGCTTTGCACAAAAGTTAGATGGTGTGCAGATTTTGAAGATTTTTTGAAAAGATTGATGACAAAATTAGATTTTATCACAATAGTCTGTGCAGATGTGTGTGTGGGTCCCCGTTAGTATAGTGGCCAGTATCTCCGCCTGTCACGTGGAAGACCGGGGTTCGATTCCCCGACGGGGAGACAAAACCTTTACTTTGACATTGTCAATCTTTGTGCTTTTAGAAAACCTGTGAGCCAATCACAAGTATTTGTTGTAAACTTGCTAAAACTATAAGCAAGGTCACTGTAATCAGAAAGGCAAATGTCAAACAATTTACCAGCTACTGCTTATATCTCAGACCATCTTTCTAAAAGGGCATTTAGGAAGACACCAAGACTGTTTAGGGGTGTGGGCTGCCTCTGTAAGAATGATGAACAAGCTTTGAGGATGCCTCAAAATTGGTTCCCTGTGTGTGATGCAGTTGGAAGTTTTGTGAATTGTAATTATCTCCGGCTAGGCTTTTTGTGATATACGTAACTGCCTGGCTGAGAGAACGTGAGGCATGTTGTTGTGAGGACTAGTCTGAAATTGCTGGATCCAGAGGGCACTGGATTTCAGTGTGGATTGTCTTGCGAGACTTTAATCCAGCTTGGCACAAAAGTTAGATGGTGTGCAGATTTTGTTAAAAGATTGATGACAAAATTAGATTTTATCACAATAGTCTGTGCAGATATGTGTGTGTGGGTCCCCGTTAGTATAGTGGCCAGTATCTCCGCCTGTCACGTGGAAGACCGGGGTTCGATTCCCCGACGGGGAGACATAACCTTTACTTTGACATTGTCAATCTTTGTGCTTTCAGAAAACCTGTGAGCCAATCACAAGTATTTGTTCTAAACTTGCTAAAACTATAAACAAGGTCACTGTAATCAGAAAGGCAAATGCCAAACAATTTAGTAGTTACTGCTTATATCTCAGACCATCTTTCTAAACGGGCATTTTAGAAGACACCAAGACTCTTTAGGAGTGTGGGCTGCCTCTGTAAGAATGATGAACAAGATTTGAGGATACCTCAAAATTGGTTCCCTGTGTGTGATGCCGTCAGAAGTTTTGTGAATCGTAATTATCTCCGGCTAGGCTTTTTCTGATATACGTAACTGCCTGGCTGAGAGAACGTGAGACAGGTTGTTGTGAGGACTAGTCTGAAATCGATGGATCCAGAGGGCACTGGATTTCAGTGTGGATTGTCTTGCGAGACTTTAATCCAGCTTGGCACAAAAGTTAGATGGTGTGCAGATTTTGAAGATTTTTTTAAAAGATTGATGACAAAATTAGATTTTAAGGCCCAATCCCAAACCAACTACTTGAGCACTCGGGTGCTTGAGCGCTTACGTGCGTTAGTGCCTGACTGTGAGAGGCTTCAAGGGCTCCACTTGATTTCAATAGAAATGGGACACCGCTTTAAAACCCTGCACCTCAAGGAAACAAGTGATAGTGTGCACTGCGCAACAACAAACAGGAGGAAATCAGAAGATTTTATTCATTTATTTTTATTTAACCAGGGGGTCGATTTAGAACTATTTCTAATTTCCAACCTGAGCCGGAGCAACACGACCAATAAATTAAAACAATATAAGAAATAAAACATGATATAAAACACTTTAAAATGAGAGTCTGTTTCTGTAATTCATGGAAACTTAATTTGATCAAAACCGTTAGAACAAAAGTTAATGTGTGGTTTTATGAACTTTTTTGTGTGCTTAGTGTCATCATTTCAGAACTGGAGGAACATGTGAACCCCAGCCAGGCTGCCTAAAAGATCGGGTTAACTATCTTTAATGTGTGGTGAATGCGTTGCTGTGGTTTCAATTTATTCTTCTTGTCCTTTTAAAATCAGCAGTTATGTGTCACCTCACTGTATTTGATCTCATCTTAAACACGTGCAGGTGCTGGCCTGCTGCTTTTCAGCATCATTTACACTGCAGTGGACTCCGAGGAGGATCCTGATGAGAGTACCTCAACCCCAAGTGATGACCTGCCCTGTGTCCCCTCCAGCAGGGGTGCCCCAGAATCCAGTAGAGGACCAGGAGAACACTCTACCCTCCCTCAACCTTCTGAGAGCTTGGGAAAAGAGCGAGAAATGAAGTACTTGAATTCCTCAAAGAGGATGCTTCCAGATGTGAAGCCGGAAATAGAGAGCTGGATGCCCGGGAGGAGGCGGGAAGCCTGGCCCAGATGAACCGGCTTCTTTACATATCAGAAAAGATGGCAAATAAAAATGAGTTTATGTTCTTTTTTCACTACTTTTGTTACTTTATAACAGTTTTCTTTCCAGTCTCGAAGTCTTCATTTTAATCCATGTGTGTGTTGTTATTAAATGAACATGATCACTAGCATGTTGAGTGTGTGTGAAGATGTTTACTAATCACACTCCATTGTTTTAATTTATTTAACCATCAGACCAATGTTTCAAACACAATCCATGTAGTCACAAACAGATCACAAGTAGAACATGTAGATTATTTCTTTATTAGTGAGGAAATGTTGTTAGACGGTAATGGTGAATACAGGGGTGAAGCGGGGGGATCACTCTTCATCTGATCTCTACCCTTCGACCAATTCAGCATGGGTGTTTCTGCCAGGAGTATAAACTCCAGCAGACATACTGTAGCTCTAGGGGTCATGGAGACACACGAACTGCCCCAAAATGGTAAGGTTTTGATCCCTCAGGGACAGAGAAATTAGCATGTCTGAAAAAAAGAAAAGAGGCAACTGAAATGAGCATCAAGACAACCATTTGGGTCAAAATCAGTCATAAAATAAGTACAGATCAAGTTTAAAATAAAATGAGTTTTATGTCTTCTTCAGACATGATGAAATAATTAAACAGGCTCCTGCAAAATGAGAATAATAATGATGCATAGTTCTGGTCCTGTGATGGTGCTGAGATACAAGTAATAAGCCTGTCTCTGATGTAGGACCCCCAGCTACCCCGGACATCTTCTGGAGGGACAGGGACATCAGAGTCATGTGGCTGTTATTCCAGCTCCTCAATGATATCCCCCAATGGTCAGTTATCAAAAAGAAAAATTAAATTACTTTAATTCTTAAATTACTATTAAGAATTAAATAGAAGAGAGAAGTGTGTGTGTGTGTGTGTGTGTGTGTGTGTGTGTGTGTGTGTGTGTGTGTGATTGTGTGATGTATACAGTGTACACTACATTACACACATGCTCCCATATATAAATATGCAGATACACTTTTCTTTTTATTGAATAAATTCTAATGAACAGAAAACTTGAAAATGATCATTTACCACCAAATAAATCTGCTAAGATGACCCTCCTAATGTAGATGATGTTTGAAACATTGCGGTGTGTGTAGAAGCAGTGACAGGATATTCTGAATAGTGATTATAATAACAATCTTATCTTAAATGTTGGACTTTTTTTATAACATATTCAGTTCACCTTACACAGTACTGAGATTTTAATGTGAATAAAATATGATGAGCGATAAGTTTATAAACAAATAAAACCATACAAACAGGAAACTCAGACATTCATCTTATAATTACCACTCGTCCACGCGATTCCACGAAGAGATGATGAAGAGGAAGCTCACGTAAACGGAGAAAAATGTACGGTGAAAAATGTAAACAACGGAGACATGTTTACTTGCACTTTGAAATTTGAAAGGACTTTCTTCGTCCTAACCTAACGTCATACCGCCATGGTTTATGGGTAATTCTTTGGTGAAAGTGGACTTTGATGCCCACTTACTGAAAGAGCTCTTAAAGGATCCAAAAATGGCCACCGAGTGCCCTCGATTCTCAAGCACTTTCAAATGGGACAACACTACACCCTTAGTTGCTCACAGAAACGCTCACGTAAAGGAGTCAAGTACACGTTAAGTGCTCAAGTGGTCGATTTGGGATTGGGCCCAAGACTCTTTTGGAGTGTGTGCTGCCTCTGTAAGAATGATGAACAAGCTTTGAGGATGCCTCAAAATTGGTTCCCTGTGTGTGATGCCGTCGGATGTTTTGTGAATTGAAATTATCTGCGGCTAGGAGTTTTGTGATATACGTAACTGCCTGGCTGAGAGAACATGAGGCACATTGTTGTGGGTACTAATCTGAATTAGCTGGAGCCAGAGGGCACTGGATTACAGTGTGGATTCAGGATCCGCTGAACGTGATGTCATCGGAGCCCCATTGTTAAAATAACCCACCAAAGGATGTGAAGAGAACTGTTGGTAATATACCCTATGCAGTTTCTTCAATTGCACAAAGCTCATCTTCTAAGAAAGAGCTTCATATCTCCATGTCTTACAATCATTTACATCATATTTGAAGAGTTAAAGTAAAAATGTGTCAGTCAAAGATCATCAGCTGAGTCTGTGAGTGACAGGCGTGAAAAAAAAATAAAATCTTAAAGCAGCAGTGGAAATAAATATAAACAGAGTAGATATGTTTTGATCAGAAATCAAACAGTTTCTGATCAAAACATCACTCAGAGCCAATCAGCTATCAGTACACATCTTGAAAACACTCCATGTCCCATCATGTCGTTTGCTTTGTAGTCCATACAGGCGGCGCATTTGGTAAAAGGCAGCTGCGTCCGCCTGGCTCAAAGCCTGCGTCCGCCTGGCTCAAAGCCTGCGTCCGCCTTGCTGTCGCGAGAGTTTCGATACCTTCTCACAGGTGACATCAGAGCAAGTTGGCAACATCTCGAACACAAAAACTAACCGGCATGCATCGTGCACCGATCTGCGCTGATCAGAACTGTGTCCGCCTGTGTCCTGTCGAACGCACCTAGTAATTTCTTGTGTTTTGATGTCCAAAAAGTTTTGAAAAAATAGGAAATTGATTTTGCTGCTTTGTTTACTGTACAGGCAGCACGGTGGCGCATTAGATAGCACAGTGGCCTCACAGCAAGAAGGTCGTGGGTTTGAGTCCCGGGTGGGGACGAGGCTTGGAACACTGTCCTTTCTGTGTGGAGTTTGCATGTTCTCCCCCGTGTTTGCGTGGGTTTCCTATGGGTATTCCAGTTTCCTCCCACCCTCTAAACACATGCATGATAGGTTGATTGGCCAGTGCCAAAATTGCCCCTAGGAATGAGTGTGTGTGTGTGTGTGTGTGTGTGTGTGTGTGTGTGTGTGTGTGTGTGTGGTTGTATGTGCATTGCCCCGTGACAGACTGGCGACTTGTTCAGGGTGCACCCTGCCCTTCGCCTTAAATCAGCCAGGATGGGCGCCGGCACCCGCCGCAAACTAGTATGGGATAGACGGATAAGAAGATGACCATGTTTACTGGACACTAAGTATTTCCTGATTTAAAAAAAAAACATATTTTGAAATGAGAATTAGTGAAAAGAATCAAATATCAAATTGTAGAAAATTTAGTAACTCCAATCCTGATTTAAATTACGATATCACAGAAGCTGAATGAAAACAAGCTATTGATGAATTTAAACTTGGAAAAGCCACTGAATTTGATAAATTATCTAGTGAACTACTTAAAATGCTTTGTATGATTTCAGTCGTTTATAACCTTTTGTTTAAGTGTTTAAAACAGGGTTTTGTTCCCTCTGTCTGGAAAAAGTCTGTCATAAAACCAATTCTAAAAAGCTCTTAAGCAGATCCCTATGAAGTTCCTATGAAATATAGAGGCATCAGCCTTCTCAGTTGTGTTTATAAATTGTATTCAAGTATTTTAAATGAAAGGCTGGTTTGTTATTTGGAATCATGCAATCAACTGGCTGAGGAAAAAATGGGTTTAGAAAAAAAAGAGCCTGTATAGGTTTGTTAACCTCTTTAGTGAGTGTATGGAAACAACATAGAAAATCTACCAATGTATGTTTTATTGATTTTCAAAAAAATTTCAGAAGATGAACAATGTCTTCAGTTAATGTTAGAGTTTATGAGTGGTGTAACAAAATGAGAATGACTGTAAATTGTGACAAAACAGAAGTGATTCACTTCAGAAGGAAGAGGCAGGCTTTAACCAATCTTAATTTTCATTTAGGTCTCAAAACTTTATCTTTGACCAAAAATTCAAATATTTGAGATTAATTATAGACGAACAATTAGCATCTTTAATGACATTCAAAGATGCAGTCATCAAAAATAGCTGCAGCTGTGATTTTCTGCTCAGAGTTGCTCTCTAATCTAACAAAAATCTACAGAATTTAATATCATCTAACTGGAATATGACATTGCTACTTCAATAGTAATGTTTCTAGATTCATTTCTGGAGATATTATTTCAGTAATTATCAAAGAAAGAGGACTTTAGAGAGCACCTGAAGAAAGGCTAACTCAGACCGGCATCTGATTACTTCTGTGCAGCCCTTGTAAAGGTACCTTGAATATTACTTTGTGGCTTTATATTACTAAATGCCGACTGTTTAAAAAAAGATGGCAGAGGATCTTGAAGAAATAAAAAAAGTCTCTGAACTTTATGAGTCAAGAGATTAATAAGATTGGACAACAACAAGCAACTAAATCAAACTTATGGAGGAAGTAAAGGAATTGAAAGAAAAAATGATTGAAAAAGACAAAAAAAATTGAACTTCTAGAAATGAGAATTGATGATATGGAACAACAATCTCTGGTTAGAGATCTTGTCATCACTGGGCTTGATTTAAAGTACAGAAGCTATGCAAGAACAGATGCAGAGCTAAGTAAAGGTTCAGATGCTCCTGTTGAATAACTACAAACATTGGAAAATCAACTCCTAGACTTTATCAGCAGCAAAAATATCAGCCTAAATAAAGACAATGTGTCCATTTGCTACACATTTCCTAAAAAGGACCCTAAAAACAAGTCTGTTATTGTGATGCAGCTAACAAGCATCAAGCACAAGATTGAGCTACTAAGGCCATCAAAGAACCTGAGAGGTACTGGCATCTACTTAAATGAATATTTAACCAAGAAAAATGGGGAAATTGCTAAATATGGACGTTTACTGAGGAAACAACAGGAAATCCAGTCTACGTGGACAAGAAATGGAAAAATCTACATAAAGTTAAACGAACAAGGAAAACCCATAATGATAAAAGACCTAAAAGAATTCGAGAAGTATAAATGAACTGGATTATTACATCAGTTATAAGGACTGTTTGGTATGTTCAAATGATTATTTATACTGAAAAGGATCTTATGATTTAAATATTTATGAAGAGTTTATGTTATTTACTTATAATTTTTGACTATGATAAATGATCATTTAAATTTATCTAATGAAGATGAAAACATATCGGAGAATGAAGATAATGATGTTGAAAAAGGCCTTTGTGAGCCAGATTTAACGTATCTAAAACAAAATGATGTAAAAATACTGATTTTGATTTACAGTAGATATTGATCCAGAAACTCGTATATTAAATTTAAAAATTTGAATGCTTCCTATTATTCAGAAGATCAATTGATGCAGTTAAATTTGACAGGATTTTTAATGATTCATTTTTATAGTAGAAGTCTTGGAAAAAACTTTGAAAAGATCAAGACGTGTTTAAAATCATCAACATGTACATTTCAAGTTGCCATCACAGAGACTTGGTTAACTGATGAAGAAAATAAAAGATTTAAAGTAAAAAGTAAAAGATAAAAGTAAAAGATTTCTATTGCCATCCGGGAGTAGCTCGGTGTCGAGCCGCTCCTCCTCCAGGTCAAGAGGAGCCATATGGGGTGGTTCGGGCATCTGGTCAGGATGCCCCCCGAGCGCCTCGCGGGCGAGGTGTTTCGAACACGTCCCACCGAGAGGAGACCAAGGGGCAGACCCGGATCCGCTGGAGAGTCTATGTATCACAGCTGGCCGGGGAACGACTTGGGATCCTACCAGATGAGCTAGAGGATGCAGCCGGGGAGTGAAGGGCCTGGGCTACCCGCTTGAGGCTGTTGCCCCCGCAACCCGATCCCGGAACAAGCGGAAGATGACGGAACGGAACGGATATAGTTTATATTATGTAAATAGAAAAAACAAAAAAGGTGGTGGTATTGCTATTTATGTGCAAAAAGAATATAAACCCACAACAGTTTGGGTTTAGACAGTTTAGTTATTGATAATGTTTTGAAGACCTTGACTATACAGATCAAAATAAATAAAGAACAAAGTATATTTATATGTTGTAGTTATAAGACATCAGGAGTACATATTGATCATTTTTATTTTATTACCCAAATTATTTGAGAAATTGAGTAGTAAGAAGTCTGTCTTTGTTTATCGTGACTTCAATATTGATTTATTAAAATGGAAGGTACATAAGTTAACTAGTGATTTTATAAATGAGATGTTTAGTTATGGATTAAGACCGATTATTGATAAACCAACACGAATAAGTGGTGATAGTGTTACACTCATAGATAATATTTTTTACAAATATATTTGAAATCAAAACAAGTGGAAATATTGTTAAGTGATATTAATGATCATTTTCCTGTGTTTATAAATAGTCAAATGATAAAACAAACAAAAAAAAAACACACAAGAATCAATATGTAAGTTTTTAAGACTCAGGAAACCTAAAAACCTTGAAGCATTCAAAAATCATTTAACACAATGTTCTTGGGAAGGTGTTTATGTTGAAAATCCAAATCAGGCCTACCAGGCCTTTATGGTAAACTTTCATAAATTATACAATTATTATTGTCCAATCATAACGTACAACCAAAAAACTAAATGTTTTAGGAAAACCAGTGATGACTTTTGGCCTAATTAAGGCCTGTCAAAAGAAGAAAGACCTGTATAAGAGGTATTTACAAAATAGAACCAGTGAAAAAAAAAACAAGTATAAAACTATAAAAATAAACTGACGTCTAGTTTAAAAAAGCAGAGACAATTGTATTATAATAAGATTTTTGAGGATAGTACAAATAATATTAAAAAGACATGGGATGTTATAAATCATGTATTAGCTGATCGATGTAAAAACACAGACTTCCCGAGTTATTTTCAAAATGAGAAAAATATAAAAGTGGAAAACTTATAGAGTATATCTAATGAATTTAATAATTATTTTATAGACATGGGACCAACTTTAGCCTCAAAAAATAATACTGGTAATACAACTTATGACAAGTATAAAATTAAAGATATGTAAATATAAGAGTAAAGTCGATGTTTCTGTGTGGAGTAACCGAAATAGATGTGAAAAATATAGTTAAAGTATTTAAAAATAAAAAAAAAAACATCAGATCAAACTGATGTGGTAATAATTAAAGAGGTTATAGATCAAAATGCTCAACCTTTGACTCATTTATGCAACAAATATTTTTATCATGGAGTTGTGTCTGATGACATGAAAGTGGCGAAGGTTATACCCATATTTAAAGGCGGTAACAAACATCTCATAGGAAATTATAGACCATTCTCACTTTTACCACAAATTTCAAAAATCTTGGAAAAGCTTTTTGTTTAACAGTTAGATAATTTTCTTGAAAAAAAATTAATTAATTTCTCCACAACAGTTTGGGTTTAGAAAACAGTTAACAACTACCTATGCAGTGATGAATAGGATTGAGGAGGTCAGTTCCTCTATGGACAGAAATGAATATGTAATTGGTACTTAAATAGATTTAAAACAAGCATTTGATACTATAGATCATAAACAATTACTTACAAAATTTGAAAAATCTGGTATTAGAGGAACTGCACATTCCTGGATAAAAAGTTATTTAGAAAACAGAAAACAGTGTGCTGAAATAAACAATGTAAGATCAAACTTTAGATCGGTTACGTGTGGAATACCACAAGGATCTGTTATTGGACCAAAACTCTTTAATATATTTATTAATGACATATGTAATTGTTCAAATTCATTTAAATTTATTATGTTTGCCGATGACACAACAATAGTCTGTTCCGGAAAAAAACCTCCAGGAATTATTGGGCAACATTGAACGTGAACTACAACAGCTTAAAGTCTGGTTTGATTTAAATAAGTTATCACTTAATACAGCAAAAAGAAAAAAATATATGAATTTTGGTAATAAAAAGGATAGTGATAGTGATACAAAACTTAAAATGGATTATATTGAAATTGAAAGAATATGGGTCAATTTCAAATTTCTTTCCGTTTTGTGTCCTAGCCTGAAAGGGCAAAGTTTCAGTTATCTAAATGATTGAAAAGTTGATTTCACTGTTAATTCTAAGTCTGCTACTATAATGTTGCATACACATTTATTTAAAACTGTCATAGGATAAATATTTTATTCACTTTGTGATGATCAAAAATCTCTACCCAGCCAAATTTCAATGTCCCTCAATAAAATGCTTATCTTTCAGTAGCATATCAAGAACCTTTTCTGTAATAAAAAATATTAATTTTTGCCTTAAATAAACAAGGTCATCTAAGGTTATAGACCCTATTAACTGTTTGCATGAAAATGTTACCAAAAAATTAAATAATACACGCAAAAAGACCTGTCCCTCAATATGATGTCCACTCTGTTACTTTTACTCTGTTACCATATTGTACTTTGTACATCATAATGTTCATCAAGTTCCAACAACTGCCACCAGGATTCACTGCTGCAGACAGGAAGTAACTTTTGGAGAAGAAGCCATGTGGCTAAAGTATTTTGGCTAAAGTTTATGAAGGTTTCAAATCTTAAAAAGGGTAAGGTTCATTTTGAAATGTCTTTTCTGTTACCAGCATAATATATAAATTATCTAGAATATAAGAGAAATACCATTTACTGGTGATAATATTTGTGAAATAGTGTTGAATGATGTAATGTGAGTGATAATACATCAACTTTCCTAGCTGTTGTGAACAGAAGAAACAAAATTTGTCCACTCTGTTACTGTCCACTCTGTTACTGAAACAGTTATTTTATTGTTATTGTAAATGACTCCAATCAGGTATGTAACAGAGTGGACACAAAGAGGTGAATGGCCAAACTTAAATTTAATTGTAATTAAAAGTACATCTGTAAAAAAAGGGGCCATCGGCAGATTTGGGTCTCTAAATCAATCCTTTATCAAAAACAAAAGAGAGTAGGAACCTATGGATATACTTATATTTTATTTTTTCACTAGCTAAAATGGAAAGAAATTTGAAAATGACCCGTATATGAAACAAAATTTTTAGGAATTATAATCTAATTATAAATTATGATGGAAACAACATCTAAAATATATAAAGACAAAAATTTCAAAAACTCTAGAAATACTGTATAAAACTAAATATTTTCTCATTTCTAAGGCTCTATCTGTTATTTACTCCACTTTAATACTCCCTATAAGACGTACTGTGTTGAACTGTGGGAAGGGACATATAAAACTTTAATTAATGAGATCTTTTTATTGCAGAAACGTGCCATCAGATTAATAAACAAAGTTGGGTATTTTGAACACTCACATCCCTTATTTATTAAATCAAGATTGATGAAATTCAAAGATTTACATCATTTTAAAGTACTTCAATTTATGTTTAAAGCTAAGTTCAATCTTTTACCAGCAAATACACAAAAATACTTTAAACTTCAACAAACTATTTATCATTTCAGAGATGACTGTAAATTTATTTTACCTAAAGCCAGAAGATGGTTCAGACAAAGATGTCTTATGTTGGACCTCTTATGGAACAATATTATAACTAAAGAGATAAAAGAATGTGTTTCCTTTCAAATATTTGAAAAGAAAGTGTCACAATTTAATTTTGAATATTAATAACATTGTGATTTGTGTCCTTTTTTTTTTCTTTCTTTTTTCTCTCTTTTCTGTAAATTTATTTCAAGGTAACCTGTGTTGTAAAAGTTAAGCGTTATTGGGCATACGAGCATTTTTTGCTTCAGCCTGTTCTTGGTCACCTGTATTATCTGAGGATGGTTTTGTTTTGTTGTTGTACTGTATATAGTGATGTAACAGGAGACTGATTACGAAATTCTATTCTATTCAATGATTCAAAGCTTTTTCAGAGTCTGTAGTTCGAGTTCTGGGAGGTGTAATGAATAAAACTAAAGTCAGGATTTAGGTTACATGACATTCACTGAGCTTTACAGAGCCTGTGTCTATCCTGTTTCAGATTAAGTTGCGGGAGCCTGGGTTACTGTAAAAAGACCTGGTGTGGCAAAATTCAGGATAGAGCTTTGAGTTACTTTTTAGGTGTACACAAGAAAGCCCCAAAATGTCTCTGTACGGATATATGGGCTAGGAACCTGTAGAGATATGAAATTTGGGTTACATGGTTCATTTAGATTAGATTAGATTAGATATACTTATGGAATAGGTTCAATAAAATGCCAGAAACAAGAATGAATAAAACGATATGTAATTGGAGTGTAATGTCTTGTGTTTTGCACTTCCTGTTTTATTTTGAAAACGAACTTTCCTCTTGTTTCATGTTTGTTACTTCCTGCCTAGTGTTTTTCCCACAGCTGTGTATGTCTAATTGTCCCTCATTGTTTCCACCTGAGATCCCCTTCCTTCTGTGTTAAATAGTCCTTGTCTCCCCTTGTCCTGTGTCAGAGTGTTTTGGATTATGTTCATGATCGGCCTGTTGGATTAAACCTTTGTAAAGATCTCTGCATCTGAGTCCTACTTATTGTTGGTTCCTGACATTACACTCTGACCACCATGGACTCAGCAGAGAACAAGCAACTGGCTGCTGTGCTGCAAAACCTGGAAGCCCGCCTTGCGCAGCAGGAGGATTACCAGAAGAACCTGGCATCCCATATGGTCCAGATTTCCTCTCACATCCAGAATCTTCCTTCAGGTCAGCTATGGAATCCCATTCCACCGGGTCTCTCCTCAGCAGCACCAGCTCATCCTCTCACCATGTCTACCAGGAATGTTGAGGATAAGATCGCTCCTCCTGTGAGCTACTCTGGAGAGCCGGGATCTTGCCAGGAGTTCTTAACAGCTTGTTCAATACATTTTGAACACTCTCCTCACGGCCTGGGATCTGACAGAGCCAAGATTGCCTTCATGATCTCCTACCTATCAGGAAGAGCTCGTTCTTGGGCCATGACGGAGTGGGCTCGCGATTCTCCTCTCTGCTCATCACTTGCTGCTTTCAAAACCGCCCTGCAGAACACCTTTGATCCGGTGTCCACCAGCCGGGAGAAGGGTCGAGAAATCACCGGGATAAGACAAGGCAAGGAAACGGTTTGTGATTACGCCATTCGTTTCCGCACGTTGGCGGCGGAGAGCGGGTGGGGTCCCACTGCCTTGTATGATACCTTCCTGAAGGGACTGGCTCGGCACATTCAGGAGCTGTTGGTGCCGCTGGATCTACCACCGGACCTGGATTCTCTCATCGCACTCGCGATACGTACAGATAACCGGGGACGCCAGCTGTCTCGCCAACAGCATTATAGATCTACTGATGTGGGGTTGTCTCAAACCTCAGCTGAACGAGAAGTCCACCATTCTCAATTCAACCCACATCGCCGTTCACCCACGGAGGATGAAACTGAACCCATGCAGGTGGGTCGGGCGCGACTGTCCACTGAGGAACGGAGATTGCGCCGGCGGAAAGGTCGGTGTTACTACTGTGGGGAGCGGAATCACCTGGTTTCCTCCTGTCCGATGAAGAAATCTACAACGGTGAGTCAGTTTTCCACTACTGCTCATTCCACACGGAGCTTCACGTCTGTAGAGTTAACTCACCACAACAACACCGTAGAACTACCAGCACTCATAGATTCTGGCGCTGATGAGAGTTTGATGTCTTGGGAGTTAGCTAACAGTTTGGGACTGTGTACTAAACTGCTAAGAAAACCCATCCAGGCCAGAGCTCTCGATGGGAAAGGACTGTTTAACATAACTCACGTCTCTGAACCTCTTCTGGTTTCCATTGAGAAACACAAAGAATTGATGAACTTTTACTTGTTCAGATGTCCGTCTAAGACGCTGATTCTGGGATACCCGTGGTTGTGCAAGCATAATCCCCAGAGAGACTGGAATACAGGAATGGTTTTGAGATGGGGGCCAGATTGTGAGAAACAGCATAATTGCCTCACTAACCTGAAACAATGCATTACTGTTAGTAATCCAGTCTCTGCTCATTCCACTTCAGGTCCAAGAACCGCAGACCTGAGTACGGTGCCAGTCTGCTACCACCATCTGGGAGAAGTTTTTAGTAAGTCCAAAGCTCTAAGTCTTCCACCTCATCGCCCATACAGGCATGTGAGAAAATTAGGACACCCCATTAAAAAATCAGCTGTTTATTTAGAAATGGTTCACATACCAATATCCAGTCATGTTTATATGTATTTTTCAAAAAGAAAGTGATTTGATTGCAATTTAACAACAAAAATGAACATTGTTTGACAAATCCAAAAAAAGAAAAAAAATAAAGTATGTATTTTAATGGAGGAAAAAGTTAGGACACCCTACCCCCTAATAGCTAGTGTTGCCCCCTTTGGCTGATATAACTTCAACGAGACGCTTTTTGTAGCCTTTTACCAGTCTCTGACATCGATCAGGAGAAAGTTTGGCCCACTCCTCAATGCAGAATTCTTTTAGCTGTGAGATGTTTGAGGGGTGTCTTGCATGTACAGCCCGTTTCAAGTCACCCCACAGCATTTCGATGGGATTAAGATCAGGGCTTTGACTTGGCCATTCCAGGACTCTCCACTTCTTCTTTTTTAGCCAGTCCTTGGTGGATTTGCTGGTATGCTTTGGGTCATTGTCTGGTTGCAGTATCCAGTTACGCTTCAGCTTTAATTTTTTGACAGATGGTTTCACATTTTCTTCAAGCACCCTCTGATACACAATAGAATTCATGGTAGATTCTATGATGGTGAGCTGGCCAGGTCCTGCTGCAGCAAAGCAACCCCAAACCATGACACTGCCCCCTCCATGCTTTACAGTTGGTATGAGGTTCTTTTCTTGGAAGGCTGTATTTGGTTTACGCCAAACATGTCTTCTTGTTCTGGTGTCCAAATAATTCAATTTTAGACTCATCTGTCCAAAGAACCTTATTCCAGAAGTCGTGGTCTTTGTCTATGTTCTCTCTGGCAAACTTCAGTCTGGCCTTGATGTTTTTTTAGAGAGCAAAGGTTTCTTCCTTGCACACCTCCCATGCAAGTCACACTTGTGCAGTCTCTTTCTGATCGTAGAGTCATGCACTTTCACATCGACAGTTGCCAGAACCTGCTGTAATTCCCTTGATGACACTTTAGGATTCTTCAGGACCTCTTTGAGTATCTTGCGTTCTGCTCTGGGGGTAAACTTGCCCGGACGGCCAGATCTTGGCATGGTGGCAGTTGTTTTAAATGTCCTCCACTTGTAAATAATTTTGCGAATGGTGGAATGGCTGATGTTAAAGTCTTTTGAAATCTTTTTAAATCCTTTACCAGACTCGTAAGCGGCCACAATCTTCTTTCTGAGGGCATCAGGAAGCTCTTTAGACCTCACCATGGCGCTCACCTCAACATCTCAACAGTCAGGGCCACACCAAACTAAATCTGAGGTTTAAATAGGGCAAGGCTCCATTCAAATACTGGGTAACGATGTACAAATCATGTGCACCTGACGTGATGCATCTGTTTGGGATTTTCAACATTTTAAGAGGGATAATATAGGGGGTGTCCTAATTTATTCCTCACCAGAAATTGCATTATTTTTTAATTAAATTTTACAGAAAGTTTTAAAAAGGCTTTTCTTATTTTTTTATTGTTTAGTTATATTACTTGGATCCCTGAGTTTAATTAAAATTGACATTAACTACCCATATGTCCAAATATATTTTAAAATACACAAGATTTCACAGGATGTCCTAATTTTTTCACATGCCTGTATGACTGTTCTATAGCTCTGGTTCCAGGTTCCACCATTCCAAAGGGGCGTCTTTTCTCAATCTCCGCTCCTGAACGAGATGCACTGAACGATTACATCGACACATCTCTCGCAGCGGGTCTTATACGTCCGTCCTCCTCTGCAGCAGGAGCGGGATTTTTCTTCGTGGGGAAAAAGGATGGATCTCTCAGACCCTGCGTTGATTACAGTGCTCTCAATAAAATTACAATAAAGAATCGATATCCCCTTCCTCTCATGTCATCTGTCTTTGACCAGCTCCAGCAGGCCAAGGTGTTTACCAAGCTTGACCTACGCAATGCATACCACCTGGTCAGGATTAGGGAAGGGGATGAGTGGAAAACCGGATTTAATACCCCTAGGGGTCACTATGAATATCTGGTCATGCCTTTTGGCCTCACAAACGCTCCTGCAGTGTTTCAAGCGATGATCAACGATGTCCTAAGAGACTTCTTGGATCACTTTGTTTATGTTTACCTGGATGACATTCTCATTTATTCCCCTGACTTGGAGTCTCACAAAATCCATGTCACTAAGGTCCTTCAGCGTCTCTTGGAAAATGACCTCTACGTCAAGGCTGAGAAAAGCGAGTTTCATGCCACGACAATCTCCTTCCTCGGCTTTATAGTGTCAGCCGGTAAGGTAGAGATGGATCCTGCCAAAGTGAGTGCTGTGATGGATTGGCCAACGCCTGTGAGCCGCAAGAAACTACAACAGTTTTTAGGCTTTGCTAACTTCTACAGACGGTTTATCAGAGGTTTCAGCACCGTGGCCGCTCCGCTCCATGCTCTCACGTCTCGTCAAGCGTTGTTCAGATGGACACCTGATGCTGAGACAGCATTTCAGACTCTTAAGCAACGCTTCTCTTCGGCTCCAGTGCTCACACTTCCAGATCCTCGCCGCCAATTCGTGGTTGAAGTGGATGCCTCTAACGAGGGGATTGGTGCGATCCTTTCCCAGCGTTCAGAAATCGACAGCAAAATCCACCCCTGTGCTTTCCTGTCTCGGCGACTGTCTAAGGCTGAACGTAACTATGATGTTGGCAACCGGGAGTTGCTGGCAGTTAAGGTGGCTCTGGAGGAGTGGCGGCATTGGCTGGAGGGAGCGGCCCATCCCTTCATTGTCTGGACGGACCATAAGAACCTTGAGTATATCCGCAATGCAAAGAGACTTAATTCTCGCCAGGCCAGGTGGATGTTATTTTTTAACCGCTTTTCTTTCTCTTTATCTTACAGGCCGGGGTCCAAGAACATCAAGCCTGATGCCCTGTCTCGTCTATACGACCCCGAGCCTGTTGCCAAGGAACCAGAGCCTATCCTTCCACGAACCTGTGTGGTTGGAGCGGTGACTTGGCAGATAGAGAATGAGGTCAAGCAGGCCAACAGTGGGACGCCTTTGCCGACTGGATGTCCGGACAATCGTCTATTTGTTCCTCCGGCGTTACGCTCAAGGGTGATTCATTGGGCCCACGCCTCACTACTTTCTTGTCATCCAGGCGTCCGGCGGACTATGTACAGCCTATCGAGGAGATTCTGGTGGCCGTGCATGGAGAAGGAGGTCCGGGAGTACGTGGCAGCATGTTCAGTCTGTGCCAGAAACAAAACCTCATCCAGGGCCCGCATGGGACTGCTTCAACCACTTCCCATTCCCTCTCGCCCATGGGCTGAGATATCCATGGACTTTGTCACAGGGCTTCCGGTTTCTCAAGGTAACAACACTGTACTAACTGTTGTTGACAGGTTTTCAAAGATGGTCAGGTTTATTCCCCTGTCCAGACTGCCTTCGGCCAAAAAGACGGCTGAGATAATGATGAACCACGTCTTCCGATATCGTGGTTTCCCTAAGGACATTGTTTCTGACCGGGGGCCTCAGTTTGTGTCCTGGTTCTGGAGGGAGTTTTGCCGACTCATCGACGCCAGGGTCAGCTTGACCTCTGGTTATCATCCGGAATCCAACGGCCAGACTGAACGCCTCAACCAACAGCTGGAAACTGGTCTCCGATGTTTGGTCTCCCAGAACCCCTCAACATGGAGCAAGAACCTGGTCTGGGTGGAGTATGCCCACAATTCCTTGATTACCACAGCCACGGGTATGTCTCCATTCAAGTGTGTTTTTGGTTATGACCCTCCCCTTTTTGCAGACCTGGAGCCGGAGGTCTCTGTTCCATCGGCCCTCGCCCTAGTTTGGCGCTGTCGCAGCATTTGGGCTGCCACCCGCCAAGTTCTGCTTCGCCAACGAGATCGTGTTAAGAAGGCTGCCGATCGTAGGCGTTGTCCTGCCCCAATCTATCGACCCGGACAGCGGGTGTGGCTCTCCACCAAGGATCTCAACCTACAAGTGCCCTGTAGAAAGCTGGCTCCACGGTTTGTGGGTCCATTTCCCGTTACCAAGGTTGTTGGTCCGGCCGCTGTTCGTCTTCGTCTGCCTCAGTCCCTTCGTGTTCATCCTACCTTCCACGTTAGCAAGGTGAAGCCAGTGGTGGATAGTCCACTTGTCCCTCCAACTGTGCCCCCACCGCCGCCCAGAATGATCGGGGGTGGCCCAGTGTACACTGTGCGGGAGATTCTGGATGTCCGTCGCAGGGGTCGGGGGCGTCAGTTTCTGGTGGACTGGGAGGGGTATGGTCCTGAGGAGCGGGAGTGGATTCCAGAGCAGTACATTTTAGACAAATCTCTCCTAAAGGACTTCTACAAGTCTCGTGGTCCTGGACCGTCCAGTGCCGGTCTTTGAGGGGGGGGTACTGTAATGTCTTGTGTTTTGCACTTCCTGTTTTATTTTGAAAACGAACTTTCCTCTTGTTTCATGTTTGTTACTTCCTGCCTAGTGTTTTTCCCACAGCTGTGTATGTCTAATTGTCCCTCATTGTTTCCACCTGAGATCCCCTTCCTTCTGTGTTAAATAGTCCTTGTCTCCCCTTGTCCTGTGTCAGAGTGTTTTGGATTATGTTCATGATCGGCCTGTTGGATTAAACCTTTGTAAAGATCTCTGCATCTGAGTCCTACTTATTGTTGGTTCCTGACATTGAGTTTGTTTCAGCAACTGGAGTGTAAAACTGGAAAATATATTTAACAAAGTAAACCTTCAGTATATTTTCAGAAATAAGCTGCTGGTTAACATCAAAGTAATAGTGAAAGTTTATTTTGAGCTTCATGTGCAAAAATGGTTTGAAGAGATCAAATGTAAACCTAAGCTGCTTTTCTATTGATAAAAGATGGGTCTTGTTTGGGGCCTGATGTTAAGTTAAATCTGAGTAGAGGTCAGAGGTCACTCTCTGCTCAGCTCAGGTGTGGGATTCTGCCTCTCACCTGAAGACAGGACGATTTAAGTGTGTTCCAGAAGACCACCGTCTATGTACTTAATGGGATTTAAATGAGATTGAAAATTAAATGCATTTTTTGTTTTATTGTCCCTTGTATTGTGAAGTTGTGAAGTATTCTTTGATTTGGACTTGATTTTAATGACAGATGAAGAAAATTGTCATATTTGTTTGAACTATTTACTTTTAAACAAGCAAAATATGTGTCAAAAGCCCAGGACCTACGAAAGAGGACACTTTATGTTTAGTGGACTTTTGACTGGAGAATCTGCCTGCTAGGTTTTGTTATTAATGTATGTGTCGTCTTATAAGCTCGTGTGGGCTGGGCATCTTGAAGGCGCATGTCACCAAATAAAATAAATCACTAAATTATTAATCAATAAAAAAAAATCAATTTCTCATCCAGGTAGCTTTTATTTTATTTTGCTTTTTCAAGATCCGGCTCATCCAAGCAATTTCCCCATTCTTTTTGATCAAGTGGCTGGGCTCTCATTCGGAGACCGGGTGAGGAGCTCTGCCATCCGGGAGGAGCTCGATGTCGAGCCGCTCCCCCTCCAGGTCGAGAAGAGACAGATGGGGTGGTTCGGGCATCTGGTCAGGATGCCCACCAAGCGCCTCGCGGGCGGGGTGTTTTGGGCAGGTCCTACCGGGAGGAGACCAAGGGGCAGACCCGGACCCGCTGGAGAGACTATGTCTCACAGCTGGCCGGGGAAAGACTTGGGATCCTTCTGGGTGAGCTGGAGGATGCAGCCATGGAGAGAGAAGCCTGGGCTAACCATTTGATGCTGTTGCCCCCGCGACCCAGCCCCGGAACAAGTGGAAGATGACAGAACGGAACAAATACAGGGATATACAATTTCTACCTAACATCAACCCTTTGCTCCAGGCCTTCAATCATTTGGCCCTTTTATTTGATGACAGTCTTTAACTCATTGATCCATGAGACCTGCCAGTGCTTTTTGCTGTTTTACCACTTCAATAATGTCCCTTGACAAAAAGTTTGGGGTCTTTCATGTCTGCAATTTTAGCAGCTAACTTGCTGGACGTCTTGCTCCAAGTAGCATAAAGAGATACACCATACACCAAGGCAGTTCTCTTCTTTTGGCACACAATGAATTCTGTTGTCAAAAATATCCAAAAGATTCAAAGTGGATAAATGTAGCACCAACCCTAATAGTTTGATTATTTCTGGACTAAATAGATTAGAAAACTTTGTCTGTCACAACGATGCAGATTTTTTCTTTTAACAGGTCTCACACAGTACATAAAATAAGAAGACATAAAGCAGACACAATCAACAACCCAAAAAAAGCCACAACAAGACATAAAACAAGAAATAAAAACATTTAAAATAATATGCTAAGAGCTTATGGTAGGCTATAAATCAGGACTTTGATTGTCAGTGGAATAAATTATTTCTGAGGATTTTTTCTTATTTCCCTAGTGAAATTTTGTTCCACCAGCCAAATGAAAAAGTGAGGTTACAGGGAGAAGAGATAAAGAAGGTGGACGATTTTAAGTATCTAGGATCAACAGTCCAGAGCAATGGAGAGTGTGGAAAAGAGGTGAAGAAGCGTGTTCAGGCAGCCTGGAACGGGTGGAGGAAAGTATCAGGTGTGATGTGTTACAGAAGAGTTTCAGCTAGAATGAAAGGAAAAGTGTACAAAACCGTGGTGAGACCGGCCATGCTGTTTGGTCTAGAGACAGGAGCACTGAGGAAAAGACAGGAAGCAGAGATGGAGGTAGCAGAGATGAAGATGCTGAGGATCTCTCTGTGAGTGACCAGGATGGACAGGATTAAAAATGAGTACATCAGGGGAACAGCACATGTTAGAGGTTTTGGGGATAAAGTTTGAGAGGCAAGACTGAGATGGTTTGGGCACGTACAGAGGAGAGAGAGAGAGTACTTAGGAAGAAGGATGCTGGATTTGGAACCACCAGGAAAGAGGACTAGAGGAAGACCAAAGAGGAGGTTCATGGATACAGTGAAGGAAGACATGAAGATTGTTGGCGTGACCAAAGAAGATACAGCAGATAGGGTTAGATAGAAGAAACTGACTTGCTGTGGTGACCCCTAAAGGGAAATGCTGAAAGAAGAAGAAGAAGCCTGAAGGGAGAAGGGTTAAGGTGTGATGAAGGGGATATAATGGATCCTCTGAAATCAGGGTTGCTTTACTGATCACAGCACATTCATACAGATGGGAAAGTGGAGGTTGTGTTAAACCAATTATTTTCCCAGCTTGATTTGTGATTTTTTTAGAGTTTTATTTTCTATTAGCAGGATAGGAAGTTGTACCAGGATGTGATATTAAAAGTGAGGATGGATTGTACTAATGAGTGATACCATGTTTAATTTTTTTTACTGACATTAAAATGTTTTAGTTTTCTTAGCAGGTAAAGCGATCTTTGATGGATTGTATCAGGCCTTTAGGCAGAAAACAGCAGTGGTAGAGAACAGCAGTGGCAGTCATCTTGCTCCTCATTTATTAAAAAAAAAACCTTCATAAAAGATGACAAAATAGGATTTGATGTGTTGATTTTATTTCTATTCAGAACACTTTGGTGAAAATCACTATATTGTTAGTTTGGTGGCTAAAGAGATTAGTTTTTTAACATTTTTGTTTGGTGGAGTGCCCCGAGACTGTTTTCAGTGGAAAAATGTACCTGGGCATAAAAAGGTTGAAAAACCCTGAAAAACAGGACAATGGTTATCAAGACTTTAAGGATTCAAATTCCTCTTTTTTAGAGGGAGCCTCCACACCACAGTTTTGCAGGCAGATGGAAAAACACCAGCCATGTGGGAGCGGGGTCTAAAAGGTTGTTTAGGACATGTTCCACTGACAGGAGACCCAAAAACAGGCCCGAGACTCACTGCAGGGATTATGTCTCAGAGCTGACAAGGGAACACCTTTGGATCTTCCCTTATGAGCTGGAAGATATAGATAGGATGGGGGACTACTTGGCTTTCCTGCTGAAGCTGCCACCCCTTACTGGAGTCTCGAACATAAGATATTTGAAATGTTTTCCCTAAAAAAAAAAACAACATACAATTGAAGAACATTCTCTGGATTGACCTTATAATAGTCATTATTTTTCTCAGTTGAAAGTGTTGGAAAAGAGTGAAGCAATCAGTTTATTTGTGAAAACTTGCCACTATTTTGAATGCCAACATGACCAACACTTGCAATGTTTGCAACTAAATCCTCCTGTCCTGAATGTTTTTCCTTCATGGTAATTTTTTACTGTTTTTTTTTGCAATACTGTTTCACAATGCATGGATGCCTGCTCCTGTTTGAAGGTGATATTTTATGAGTGTTTTATGAGTTGCATGCTGGGTGATTTTAAAGTCCGCCTGTTATCTCCTGGAAAAAAAGAGTTCATAGTCAACTAATGAAGTGCTTTCAGACTTATTTCAGATCTTCAGAGAGATACAATTGAGGACTAGAAAATGTTACATATCAAGAGCTCAGCCTTCCTTCTGCTGTCTCTGCAGTGGGGTAAGAATACTTTATAGGACTGCTAAATAATGTTTATTTGTTCTTTAGTTCCTATCGCTGAGGCAAGTAATGAGTTAAATATTACCTGGCTCTAAAGTTAAATTATTTACAGCGATCCAGACTGTAGGTGTCATGTTGGGGAAAAATAGTTTCATTTGAGAGTGAAAGAAATTTCATCATATTTTAGTAAAAAAATGTAAAAACAAGGTTTAGCTTTTATTAACACATAATTTGTATTAATTTATAGTAGACTAACAATTTGATTGTGTTAAATCTTTGTCAAATGTCTTAGATTTAAGCAAAAACTCAAAAATAACATTTTTTCATTGGGAATTTGATAAGGCAATTTTTAAAATGGTCTTTTTCAATTTCTTACGGTATTTTCAAAATTTGTGTTTGACTATTCTGTGATACTTAAGTCTGCTTTACCCATAATCAACCATAAATTGTGTGTAGTGTTAGAGTAAATTTAAAGTTCATAGTTAGATATGTGTATTCAAATTTATATATGCATGACTATTTTACAGCTCTAAATAGCTTTAGGTAATCTGAAACACAAAATTAAGTGGAGCTCAGATCTCCAAAGGTTTGGAAATAATTGTTCCAAAATTTTCTTGTTCTTAAATGGGAAGGAGATTTTTGTGAAAATTTCAAGTTCAGCTGGATGTTACAGAATGTCTCTTTTTAAGTTGTTTGGCTGTTACGGCAACGAGTGTTTAGTGTTGTTCAGAGACCTTTGGCTGGATCGACAACTCTTTCTTGGTGTTAACTTGATTATTTCATTCGGCCTTTGAGCCTCTGGGTGAAAATTGGACCATAAATTGTTGACAGTAATGTGTGCAGGTGATGTATCTAGGTGGACAAACAATGTTTGAGGCAACATTTTAGTTGCAGAAAAAGATGTTTATTACAGAAAAATAAACATAGCAATTTTGGTGAACTCAACAAGCCAATTACTGGAGAGATCAAACTTATCAAAGAATCTAAAGACTAGTCACAAAGAAATCTTCGAAAGCCACAAACCTATGTAACACACCACATGTTAGCGTCCAGGGTTTTATAGCTACTGCCTCTCACCATCATTAGCTACTACTTAAGTTCTTTGGTTTGGCTCCCAAACTTTTTTCTTAGAACAACTGAATTTGAAACCAAAAGTAGCTGAAACAGATTAAATCCTTTTTCAGTCTGAATAGATGATCTGGTGGCCCTCAATGTCCACCAGATTAGAACTAAATCGACAGTGTAAGACAGGTTTCACAGTCAGCTGTTTGCAGAGGGTGGTCTTCCTGGTTGATACCAGACAAATATTTTCCATTCTGACTTTATAAAGTCTGAATTGTCTAGCTCAGAGGTGCCCAATGTTTTTTGTCTCAAGATCTACTTTTCAAGTAGCAAACCCCTTGAGATCTACCAGTCCCATGGCAACATTGCTGACCGCCACAGATATGTCCAGCCTGTATTAAAACTACTATTGGTCCTGAGTAGTTCCTCCAGATCTAAAGCCATTCCCTCACACCGCCTTGTTGCAGTTTTGCGGGAGAGATGCAGTCCTTTAATGGCATCAATGATCTTGGTTTTACAAGAGAAAATACAGTATCTCTTGTAGGTCCTGTGTACAGATTTGAAACGCCGTTCCAGATTAAGTTTCTTTTCCAATGCCACCATTGCATTGCAAATTAAACAAACAGGTTTTGAGTTTGAATAAACAAAAAATAATCATGCTCCCACTCAGGGTGAAAATGATAGGTCTTGGCTCATTTCCTCTCAGCCATGTTGCCGTTTAATGGTTTGGTTTGTAGCCGCTATAATTGCCAGCTGCTTACAATTGTTGGCCAACTTTTTGCCGTGTTACCAACTCATCAGTAAGAAAAGCAGCCACTGGCTGTCCTTGGGAGGGGGAAGGACCACAACAGAGCACTATATTACCCCTTAAGAAAAGGCTCAATAACCTGCTTCATGTCACAGAACCCAGAAGTCTCACTTGACTTCACCAACCCCAAAGTCGGCCTTTTGGGACAGATAGATTAGTATTTTTTTCTTTTCATTTTTTTCATCTTTTGGTGTTATTTAGAGGTGCAATTAATTTTCCACGGCATTAACGTGATATAATACAAAAATTGGCTGGTCTTGGAGCAGAAGAAAAAAGATATTTAGAAAAACTACATTTGACTGGTGGAGAAGATCCTTATACAATTCAAAATAATTTATTTTCAAACAATCCCGATTTGATGCCTGCAATTCACTTAAAGTTTTTACTCAGCTGCAGATTTGAAGGCTGATAAAGGAGTGGATGCATACTTCCGGGTTGATGACGTAACGTGAGAATCCAATCTGTAGTTTTTCTAAATATTGTCTCTTTTTTATCCGCTCCAAAACCAGCCAATTTTTGTGTCATCCTGATCATTGACGATTTCCGGGTTTTAGTCACATGGGTGAAAGCGCTCTACAACACAAGAAAGGCGCTTGATTGTTCATAGTCGTTTTTTTGAGGGGCTGAATGGTCGCTAAATTTACTGTCAAAGTCGTTAATTTGGCAACACTGACTTTCTGTCATTAAAAAAAAAAAAAAAAAATTGTGATGAATTTCTTTCTTTTTTTTTTTTTTTTTTTTTTTTTTAATCTTAATTTTTTTTCAACATGCCTCGCGGTTGACTCAGACCAGTCCGCTATCTACTTGTAGACCGCGATTGGCCGGTTGGACACCCCTCATCTAGTTGTTATCTCCATGCTTGTCTTCAGTATATTTTCAGATATTATCCTGACAGAAAAGTTTAGGGCGGGTGTTTTAAGCTTCAGAAACAGGCTTATATTGAAGGTTCAAGAAGATTCAAGATTCACTAAAGATTATTTCAGGCCTGCATGACATAGTATAAAAAAAAAAACATAAGCAGAATTAAAACATGTACATTTGCCTGGCTTGAAAAGTAGGCGGCTGAAGCAAAAGCTTTCACATTACCACCACATTGCAACCTCCATCATACCCAATGGTAAATCACAATCAATCACATGCACATACTGTATACTGTATGTACCTACAACAAACAAACTCCAACATCACTGACGTCCCACATCCATCTCCTCCAATATAAACATAAATAACACTGTGATATAAATAAAATTCCTTCATCCATAATCCTCCATGTATTTTTTTTTATATATTTGTTTTGAAATGGCTGGAAAGTTGAGCAACTTTTTGCTTCTTTGTTAAAGTTCACAATTTCAACCCTTTTACCAAAATACATATAGATTTTTACAGTAAGTGGTTCCAAAAGTTTATACATTTAGAAAGTTTCTTTTAATTTGTTGTGCGGGATTTACCCTCATAGAAAACAAGTGCTTATTTTTACTCCACATTGTGGTTCCAATATTTTTTTTTTTTTTTTTACTGTCGAAAATCAGTCAATACCCATTCAATGGCCATAAACGTTTTTATGAAGTCTTTTTCTGAATTTTTCTTTTAACAAATAAAAATGATTATTTTCAGTTATCTGTGTTGTCTTTCTATAGCTGCTGGCTTGCTTGCTTCGGAATGTCAGTCTCCTGAAAAAAAATGTGATTTTCTCTGTGACTGTTCAGACTGCAGTGATGAACACAACTGTGGTAAATTTGAATATGTTCATTTAGTTGTTGATAAAGCCGCTCTTGGCGGCACATTTCAGTTATATAAACATATGCATTCTTTCCAAGGCTACATTGGAAAAAGTTTTCAGTGTGACTTTGAAGATGAAGAAATGTGTGGATGGAATAATACTTCTCCAAGCGGAGAATACACCTGGGAGAGGTATCAGAGAGGAGACACGTTCCCTGACAGTGGACCATCTTCTGATTACACAACCGGCACAGCTACAGGTAGGTCTTTATGTCTCTTCAGAAACTATAAAGCATTTACCGTAATTTCACGACAATTAGGCGCACCGTACGAAAAGGCGCAGCCTCAGTTATGTGCGCCATTGCTGTATTTAACACACACATAAGGCGCACTGTACAAAAAGGCGCAGTCTCAGTCACACACCCCCTTACAACAGCGGACACGCAAGCATGCAAATGTGCGCATTAAAAAATAGATCGGGAGCAAAACTGAGTTTGGTTGTGCTTTATTTAAGTAGTAAAGATACTAAACAAGCACATTACCGGTAATAGTCTTTATTTAAATCCGTCATCCTCTGTTTTGGAATCGAACAGCTGCGCAAAATCCAACAGAGCAGGTCCACTTCGCTCCTCGCTGTCAAAGTCACTGTCTGTACTGTGCGGCTCCTCAGAAAGGATACCAGCTTTTGCGAAAGCTAGGATAACAGTACCAGCAGACACGTTAGTCCAAGCATCTACAATCCATTGGCAAACTGTAGCGTAACTCGCCCGGCGCTGCCTTCCACTCTTCCTGAAACTGTGGTCTCCTTCGGTCATTCATCGCCCCCACGCCGCTCACACTTCACTCTTTAACGTTCTCATGCCTTTTCTTTCAGGTCCGCCTCGCGGGCACCGCGTTTTCTTTTAGGTCCGCCTTTTCTCACACACAAGGCGCACCGTACGAAAGGGCGCACCGCTCATTTTGAAGAAAATCTAAGACTTTTATGTGCGCCTTATAGCCGTGAAATTACAGTATAAATCCCAAAGAGACTATAATAACTATGGTTACTATGATAAAATGACATTTATACATGGCCATTAGTTCGATGCTTATATCCAAAGCAAATCTCAAGAGAGGCTCAAGATGCAACACAAAAAAAAAAAGTTTACTTATAAGGGATTGAAAAGTTACATTTACTTTTTGTACCAAAAAAAAATGTAAACTGGATTTTTTGAAGATCCGGAATGAGACCTTTATCTTCCGATGTCTCACTGTTAGTTCAAAGCAGATCAAGAAAATGGATGAAAAAAAATTGTGCCGTTGTGCCATTCTCTCATGATGGTGACAACAATCTCTTGTTTCATATAAACTTTGGAATCAAAATTTATTGTAAAAATTGTGACATTGTGACATTTTAATCTGAAATAAAGACATTCCTGCACACACAGGATGGTTCATGGCTGTGAGTCCAGTGATGGCGACTTCTCCCCATACAGCAGTTTTAATGTCTCCAAAGATGAAACAGTCTTCTCCAACATGCCGCCTGCGCTTGAGATATTTCCTCTGGGATTCTGGTAATAACACAAATAAAAGAGTTACAGGTTGTCATTCCTATTTTAGATTGTATTTACTGGCAAAGAGTTGATTTTACTGCCACAATAACTACAGGTCACACTGGTCTGGGGTCTGCACCTCTATGGGCATCCATCCTTCATCAGGACTCTCAAGAGGCTATTGTTTGGCGTCCTGAGGCCTCCAGCGTCCGGGGCTGGAGAGAAGCGTCCATCTTTTTGGGCCGCATTGCCTCAACTTTTCAAATTTGTCTACATTCTCAACGGTCAGTGGGGAGAAGAGGAGATGTGGCCATAGACCAGCTGGAGTTTTTGGACTGTGCTTTACCCCGTGCGTTCAGCCTCATCTTATTCTATTCTATGTCTGCAATCACTAATAACATCACAGAACAAAGTTGATAATTGTGTTAGATGTGTATTTTTTTTTTTATGAACAGTTCCTGTGGAAAACTGCCCAACAGAGATGTGGATGTGTAAACGTGGGGGCTGTGTGGAGCAGCGGCAGCTTTGTGATGGCAGCGATGACTGTGGTGATGGAACTGATGAGGAGGACTGCGGTGAGAAATCAAACATGAGCTAAATGCTTTTCACCATTGGTCCTGAAATGCACTATATTTAAAAAAACTAAGAAAATAATCAGTTCCAAGGAGCTCTTTCTTCAAGCAAGTGTGATTCTATTTTTATCATAGGATCAGATGATGGTACAGCCATACAGTGTAATCATGATTGTGCTGGCGAAATCATCAGTAAATGTTGATTTTGTATTCCTAGATGAATACCATCGCTGTGACTTTGAGGACGGCCCATGTGATTGGTACCTTTGGCCTTATTCTCCATTGAAATGGATTAGAACAAATCAAAAGAATATTTCCCAAACAGACCCAATAAAAGGTCCAGGCAGAGATCACTCTAAAAACTCAGCATCAGGTATGTAAACACATGTTGCAGTATATTTACTGTTTGCAGCAGTCAAGTTTTTTGTACACAGTGTTAAAATAGTCATAAAAAATATTGCTAATGTGAGTAAAAGTTTAAATTTTGTAACTGTCATTGCTGTAGGCTACTTCTTATATGTCACTGTACCTGAATCTGGACTTTCTGGAGACTGGGCAGTTTTTCAAAGTCCTTCATTTGAACCCACCAATATCTCACATCCCTGCAAGGTCAGACCTCAAAGATTTTCAATTATTCACATGTTTTTATTCCTTTTGTAATGGATATTAAACCCCATGTTTCACCAAAGGTATTTTTAATATTCTAGATGGTGATGTACACTCACCAGTTTGGGCCGAGGTCCGGTGGTTTGACCGTATTGGTGGCGCATCGTAAAATCACTCCTGTTTGGGAGAGAGGTGGCACTCTCGGTGACCTATGGGTGAAAGCAGAGGTGGAGATTGTAATGGATTCTGTTTTCGAAGTGAGTTCTTCTCAAATGCTGTAAATTCAATTCAACTCAATTTTATATCATCCCAAAATCGTTGTCTCAACGGGCTTCACAGATAAATTGAACAAAAGATACACAAACACAGGTAAATGGACTCTTCTTATTAAGCTCTTTTCCACCTGCATTGGCACTCAAAGTGCTTTACACTGTAGCTCACATTCCCCCATACATTCATACCTGATGGCAGTGGTGGATGAAGTACTCACTTTTTGTACTTAAGTAAAAGTACAGATAATTAGGCAAAAAATTTACTTAAGTAAAAGTATAAAAGTAGTTGGTGTAAATTGTACTTTTTAAGTAAAAAGTAAAAGTATTTGACCATAATTCAAATGTTATTTTTTGTGCTATAGGGTGTCACCATGGTAACCAGGATAAATACTCTGCGGGGGTGTGACCCCCCCACCCCCCCTCCCGCCTATTTTGGTCCACAAAAAAAATAAATAAATAAAATAAAAGGAAAGGGGACAAGTCAAGCTATCCCCTAGAAGGGCCAGTGAATGGGCACCAAAATGGAGGAAAATGACACTTATTTTTTAAAATGTTTTGGGGGGGATGCCCCCAGTCACTATATATTGGCTTTGTCAAAGCCCCACCCCCTTTGACAATTCCAGATTCGCCCCTGCTCTGTGTAACGATGGCTCAACTTTTTATTCAGAAGTAAACACAACGAACAACGATCTTCTGACTCTTTTTAATATGTACTAGATTTGATGTTAGGTTTTTTGCACTGAATGAATGCGGAAAATGTTTCTCGATTCATTACGTCTTCTCCCGATCAACTGCTTCTTTTGATTTTGGCGATGCGGCTTCAAGATGCGCTAAAAAACCTGTGTACTTTTCAAATTCCTGAACGAAAATGTAACGAAAAATGTAAAACACACTTTTAAAAAGTAGCGAAGTAAAAGTACAAATATTTGCTCTAAAAATGTAGTGAAGTAAAAGTAAAAGTACCGGTCTTAAATTTTACTTAAGTAAAGTACAGATACACAATTTTTTTACTTAAGTACAGTAACGAAGTACATTTATTTCGTTACGTTCCACCACTGACTGATGGTGGAAGCTGCCATGCAAGGTACATACTACCAACAGAAGCTACTGAGGGTTAAGTGTCTTGCTCAAGGATAATTCGGCATGAACCCCAGGCGGGGGATCGAACTGACAACCCTCCTATTACAGGGTTGCCGCCCTACTCACTGAGCCATCCTTCTCTGGGTATTTGTTATTGTTTGATAAAGTAAACAATAGCTGATTCAAGCTTGTTCATTGTCTCAATACAAGCATATTGAAACTTTAACTGACTCCTGGATATGAGAATCAAAAATATAAAAAGTAGAAATAAAAATAAAACATCCATCTGAAAAATACAGCATAAATAAACACTGTACAGTAAGGCAACATGAGAAGTATCAGATCGGGGTGTTCAACTCTGGTCCTGGAGATCCGATTGCCTGAATGTTTTCCATGTGTTATTGCATCTACACTCCTGATCCAGGTTATTAAGTCATTGTGCCAAATTTAATGTACTGTTGATTTCACTTTATGTGCATCAGCTAAAATTGTGCCAAATTTAATTGACTGTTTTTTCACATTATATGTGCATCCGCTGTATTGAACCAGAAACACAGAGAAAACCTTCAGGACCCCAGGCCTCCAGGAACAAAGTCGAACACCCCTGTATTAAATAATTATTTACAGAATTTGTGAACTAACCAAACAATTGCAGAGTGTTCCTGCTCTTAGACGCTGTTCAGTAACACTCCCAAAAATAATCCAGCAGTGGTCAAAAGAGGAAACCTAGTGGAATTCCACATGAAGGAAGGAATCCCCTTCCTGGGTGCACAGGCGATGTACCTTGAACAGTTAATTAAATATTAGCTAATCTAACTCCACAGCTACAATTTGAAAAAAATCAGTAGACAAGCTTCATCCTGATAGGAATGTATGATGGCTTGGGAGGGCCACAGGACAGGAAAGCCAGGAGTCAACCAAGACCAATACAAATACATCAAGCCCAGATTCCTTCTCAGTTTGGAAGCACCAAGGACATGAACACAGAAGATCCATCAAGAATCTAAAAAGGAACTTACTCCCATGAAGGGAAGTTAGAGAGAGTGATGAGAGATGGACAACACAAATAAATGTTTGATGTGATGTTCTTAATACAGACAGATAAAAGAAGGTACTTCAGGTGCTTTTAGAAAGAAAGAAAATTATGATTTTTGAGAAAAAAAATTGTGTTGCTGTAGACAAATCTTTTTTTTGTTATTTTTTACTTGTTCCATTCCGTCATCTTCCGCTTGTTCCGGGGTCGGGTTGAGGGGGCAACAGCCTCAAGCGGGCAGCCCAGGCCTCTCTCTCCCCAGCTGCATCCTCTAGCTCACCTGGAAGGATCCCAAGTCGTTCCCCGGCCAGCTGTAAGACATAGTCTCTCCAGCGGGTCCGGGGTCTGCCCCTTGGTCTCCTCCCGGTGAATCATGCCCAAACCTCCCCCCCCCCCCGCGAGGCGCTCGGGGACATCCTGACCAAATGCCCGAACCACCCCATCTGGCTCCTCTCGACCTGGAGGAGGAGTGGCTCGACACCGAGCCCCTTCCGGATGGCAGAGCTCCTCACCCGATCTGAGTGAGAGCACAGCCACCCTGCGGAGGAAGCTCATTTCGGCCGCTTGTACCCGCGATCTCATTCTTTCGGTCACCACCCACAGCTGGTGACCATAGGTGAGGGTTGGAACGTAGATCGACTTGTAAATCAAGAGCTTTGCTTTTCGGCTCAGCTCTCTCTTTACCACGACGGACCGATGCAGCGTCCTAGTTATTGCTGATGCCGCACCGATCCGCCTGTCGATCTCCCGCTCCATCCTTCCCCCACTCGTGAACAAGACCCCGAGATACTTAAACTCCTCCACTTGGGGCAGGACCCTGTCCCTGACCCGCAGAGGGCATTCCACCCTTTTCCCAGCGAGGACCATGGTCTCGGATTTGGAGGCGCTAATTTTACATGTGTTTCATTTAAATATAAAAATATTTTGCATCTCCTCTTTTAAAACGACCACAGATCTTGATAATGGCGGCAATCAGAGACTTTAATTATGGAGGTATTGCTGTTGACAGCATCACGTTTTCCCCGGGATGTCGTTTATCAAATGGTATGCTTTTTATTGTTTTAATTTTAGAATATAAAAAAAATACTGAAATATAAGTTTTCTAACAAACAATTGTAAATAACCATTTTCAACTCCTCACATTCTGATTTTGAACAGTAACCAGTAAACCAGAAGAAATCCCTAAATCTCCAAAAGACCCATGTACTGAACCAGACAAGATTTGTGACTTTCATATTGATTGTCCAGACGCAGAGGACGAAAACAAATGTGGTGAGTGTGACTTTACTAACTTCCCTATTACACACTGCGTAGCAAATTAAAATATTTGCTTACAAACTGGACATCTGATTTAGCTTTGTTTTTTAATGGTTTAACAATCACTGTAAGATTGTCAAACCATTAACAGTTCTTGTGGTGGTACATCCTCCTTCTTCTTCTCCTTTCGGCATTTCCCTTCAGGGGTCGCCACAGCAAGTCAGTTTCTTCCATCTAACCCTATCTGCTGTATCCTCTTTGGTCACACCAACTATCTTCATGTCTTCCTTCACTGTATCCATGAACCTCCTCTTTGGTCTTCCTCTAGTCTTCTTTCCTGGTGGTTCCAAATCCAGCATGCTTCTGCCGATGGACTCGGTCTCTCTTCTCTGTACTCTGTTCTCTGTTTATGTAAAGCGTCTTTGAGCGTCTAGAAAAGCGCTATATAAGTTCAATGCATTATTATTATTATTATCATTATTACATGTCCAAACCATCTCAGTCTTGCCTCTTGGACTTTATCTCCAAAACCTCTAACATGTGCTGTTCCTCTGATATACTCATTTCTAATCCTGTCCATCCTGGTCACTCCCAGAGAGATCCTCAGCATCTTCATCTCTGCTACCTCCATCTCTGCTTCTTGTCTTTTCCTCCGTGGCACTGTCTCTAGACCAAACAGCATGGCGGGTCTCACCACGGTTTTGTAAACTATTCCTTTCATTTTATCTGAAACTCTTCTGTCACACATCACACCTGATACTTTCCTCCACCCGTTCCAGCCTGCTTGAACACGCTTCTTCACCTCTTTTCCACACTCTCCATTGCTCTGGACTGTTGATCTTAGATACTTAAAATCTTCCACCTTCTTTATCTCTTCTCCCTGTAACCTCACTTTTCCATTTGGATCCCTCTCATTCACACACATGTACTCTGTCTTACTCTGACTAATCTTCATTCCTCTTCTTTCTAGTGCAAACCTCCACCTCTCCAGCTTTTCCTCCACCTCTTCCCTCTTCCTCTACAGATCACAATGTCCTCTGCAAACGTCATTGGTGGTGGTACATCCTAATCATTGCTAATCTAAAATCCTTCTTGAGGTTCAATAGAAAGTTGACTTGATGTTGATTTTGTCTTAGTTTCATCTCATTACATCACTCCAATCCTTCGACAAATACACTGGCTTCCATAAAACAAAGAAATTCTCATCGAAATCCTCCTTACCACTGACAAAGCTCCCCAAAACTTGACTCCATCTTATTTCTTTGACCATTCATAGCCATACTCTCTTGTTCTCTCCAGCTCTCTAACCCATCTCATTAATTACACCTCTGAAACTCTCTGGAACACACAGAATATAGTAAAGCTGTTTAAGTCCAAACTTGATATCCCACCTGTTCAGACAGTGCTACACCACTCAACCACCTCCCCATCCATCAATTTTGTACAATGTTATTCTATTGCAGAGCCGCAGCAACTATTTTTGTTACTACAACACAATTTGGCCATGAGAGGGTTATTAAAAACAAAACGTCGAGAGACACTGCAGCAGACAGCTGCCTAGAGCAGCACCAAAGCATTGATGATCAAAACCTTGTAGTGGTTGGTTTGAAATAGCATTTTGCATGAAGACAGTCAGTAAATGAAGCATGATTTGTTCCTTGGTTCTCTCAGGAGACTGGGTTTACATTTTACTGCTCAGACCAATTGTAACTGTAGTAGTGTTTATTCAGATATTTGCCTTACAAAAAAGGCAAAAAAAACCAAGGCATTTTTTGAAAAACAGTCATTCATCTTTTGTAAATGTTGATTATTTGGGAATGCCCCCTGCGGGTCAGGGACAGGGACAGCGTCCTGCCCCAAGTGGAGGAGTTTAAGTATCTCGGGGTCTTGTTCACGAGTGGGGGAAAGATGGAGCGGGAGATCGACAGGCGGATCAGTGCGGCATCAGCAATAACTAGGACGCTGCATCGGTCCGTCGTGGTAAAGAGAGAACTGAGCCGAAAAGCAAAGCTCTTGATTTACAAGTCGATCTACGTTCCAACCCTCACCTATGGTCACCAGCTGTGAGTGGTGACCGAAAGAATGAGATCGCGGGTACAAGCGGCCGAAATGAGCTTCCTCCACAGGGTGGCTGGGCTCTCACTCAGAGATCGGGTGAGGAGCTCTACCATTCGGGAGGAGCTCGGTGTCGAGCCGCTCCTCCTCCAGGTCGAGAGGAGCCAGATGGGGTGGTTCGGGCATCTGGTCAGGATGCCCCCCGAGCGCCTCGCGGGCGAGGTGTTTCGGGCACATCCCACCGGGAGGAGACCAAGGGGCAGACGCCAGACCCGCTGGAGAGACTATGTCTCACAGCTGGCCGGGGAAAGACTTGGGATCCTTCCGGGTGAGCTGGAGGATGCAGCCGGGGTGAGAGAGGCCTGGGCTGCCCGTTTGAGGCTGTTGCCCCCGCGACCCGACCCCGGAACAAGCGGAAGATGACGGAACGGAACGGAATGAAACAGATTATTTTTCAGGGGCTTAATGTACTGTGTATCACATCATTCTTTTGCCCCTTAAATTGAAAAGTTTGCTCTTTTTTAAAATGAAAATAATTTGCTATTTGGAAAAATAATACTCAAAATAGGTGTTTACTTCAGTAGAAACTACTGTATCTGTGAATGCAATAAAACATTTACAGCTCGAAACCTATTTGTGGCAGTTTCATGCAGATTATTGAGGGTTTAACTTCTTGCATCATCTCTCCAGGGGATTTTTCCTTCCCAACGGGCAGCTCAGGCTGGACTGACACCAGTCTTGGAAGTCAAGGATGGAAGTTGAATAATTCAAACCCTGAAGGTATCAACACCCCAATTCAGTTGAGGATTACAGAAATGTCTTCAGGTTTGTCCATCTCTGTTTTTTTAGAGGAGTATTTGTATGTAACGGAAGCTCCAGGCCAGCAGCTGACTGGGGCTCAAACAGGCACTCCTCTCCTCGGCCCTACAGGTCCATTCTGTAAAATGTACTTTGATTTTCTGCTCTCTGGAAACTCCACTAATATTGGTAACTTTTCATCTGATTTTCCTAATGTGCTGCCTTCTTTAAAGGACAAAATGAAAGAAAAGTTGTTCATTTCTCTATGCGTTAGGTGAACTGTCTGTCAGGGTGTTGGACAGCTTGTTGGGCATTGGGCCAAAACTGTGGAAGTTCAGTGGAACAGTGACAACAGAGGAGAGGGCTTGGCAGCACACTGATATCCTGATTGGAGCCAGAAAACATCGTTTCAAGGTTAAATAAAATTGAAGAATTTAACCAATTTTGTGTCAATATTTTGTATTTCCATGTCAGGAATGGGGTCCTAAGTGTAAGTATCTCCGATTTTTGTCAACAAACAAAGAGAGGCGCAGGGGGGAGGCACGTGTGACCCTGTGGAACATGTTTTTTTTTTTTTTTTGCCGTACTAGACTAAAGTGTCATTTCACATCCACTACAGTAGTTGGTGCTCTCATTGTAAGAGTGTGCTCAGGGAGTATTAACTCTATGGTGTAGAGTTTCATTTGCACCGAACATTCTTAAACACAGCACAGAGCAAGGTATAGGCAGTGGAGTAAACAAACCCTCAACAGACACCATGAAAATATATTTAACAGTGATGAAAAGAAAGGCGCAGAGACATGGAGATAGAGTCAAACCAAACTCTACCGAAAGCTAAGACAAGGAAATATGATATATGAAGCATATATAGCGCTTGGTTTCACTGCGACTATGGTGGAACGATGAAAGACCGGTGTATTTACTGTGTCTAAAATGTTGGCAGCAGACAGCATGAAGTCAAATAAATCAAGGCATCACTTGGACTAGACATTACACCCCAGTCATGCTGATAAGCCGCTCGAGTTTTTCAGTGAAAAAACCTGAGCGGCTTTTTCACTACCGCACGAGTTTTTGTTTCTGTAAAAAAAATAAAAAAAAACAAAGAAACATTAAAAAAAAAAAACAACTTTTTTTCAGTTTTTTTAACGGAAAAAAAAAAATTCAGTTAATTTTTTTTCAAAATTTTCACTGAAAAATATATATTTTTTTAAATTTCAAGTTAATGATGCACTTTAAATCTTTTCTGTTACAGACTAAAAACAATGTTAATAACGCTGTTCTTTGTTGTACGTTACTTTTTCTTTTTTTTTTTATTTTGTTTTCTTTATTGTCAGTGAGGATACAATGTTATGCAGAGGTGTACTTATAACAATTTCATAGACGAATGATATTAATTATAGTCACGGCAGAGAGTGTGGGCGGGGCGTGAAATATTTTCTTCTTCCTAGGGGCGGCGCAACAGGAAATAATTGAGAAGCACTGGTCTAGAGTCAGATAACCTTGTCAGAATGCTCTAAATTTACAATTGGGACACTTCACATCCTTACTCAAAAACCTAGAAGAATAATGCATTTTTATCCAATATTTACACACCTTTAGTAGAATGTAAATAAAATGTGATCTAATCTCCTCTTACTCATCATGGTTTGTAAGTAGTCAGATTACACCCAACTGATCTTAGGTTGAACTTTTACCCCTGCAATTCAGTCTTGGACAATCATCGGGATGTGAATGGGTGTAAAGTTTAAAAGCTGTTTTCATTATAAATTGGCTTATATTCTGCTATTGATCTCACCCGAATTTTTCTCTTTTTTTTATGTTCCTAGTTGATTTTTGAAGCTCAAGCACTGAAACTTACTCCAGATGTGACAATCAAAGTGAAGAATGTTCGTTTCATCAGCTGTCACGCTGACTATGTTCAGTCGTCAGGTGAAAAGCATCACTATTTTTGTAGTGTTTAAACCTACAACTTTTGAAAGCCCTTTTGCTTGGAATTAACTAATTTACTTTTGGACCAGACTTAACCTGTAATTTTGAAGATGGACTGTGTGGATGGTACCAGGACAATAGTGACAACTTTGACTGGACCTTACTCATTGGGTTGGACCACACCATCGGACCTGGTAGGCAATAGTAAAGTATATTACAGAACCTCATGAGGCCAATCCAATACCAAAATTCTATTGGTTTTCAGCTGATCCCGGCCTCAAGCAATTAACATGGAAATAACATTTTCTAAACTTGTGATGATGAGGTCTTTCACAGGCACACAGGCCCACCGAACTTGAAAAAATTAAATAAATAAACCACGTTAATGTTTTATTTTCTCTGCAACTCTGATGTTTTCTCAATAGATTCCTATATATGCATATATATATATATATATATATATATATATATATATATATACAGTATTGGCTTTGTTGAGAAAACAACAACACTGCTCCAATTCAAATGTGTGTGTCACCGTGATGCGCACGTTGTCAAAATAAACCATGCACGCATATGTAGAAAGCCATCGAGTCCACTTAACAAGCACGTTAGATTTCAAACCTTGTGTGCTACTGTGGAAAGCCATTGGGGGTGACCCTAAATGTGATACCTGTGCGTAATCTAGTTCTAAATGTTAAATCTAGCACGCTTGATGCACGTTTTTTTTTAAGCGCTAGCCCTCTAGATTTGAAATTTATGTTTTTGAAAAGAAAAAAGTTTTTGAAAAGAAAAAAAAAAAACAGACAGTCAGAAGAATGATGATAATGTGAAGTATAAAAGAACAATCTGTGCTGTAAATTATTTGATTTTCAGTGTCAGAGATTTTGTTGTTATGTTTTTCTTCATTTTCATTGGAAATTAAAGCACATGTTTTCTCCAGATCCCAATGAGGTGAGGTTACCAAAGCATACCATCCATCTAGTCCTGTTCCGGCCCTTTCTCAAATGTTAGAGCCCAATGTGGCCCGCAAATCAAAAAGTTTGCCTGCCCCTGATCTAGAGGAAGACCAAAGCTGAGGTGTTAGTTAAGAAGCACCTGAAGATAGTTGGTGTGAGAGAAGAGGATGTATGAGACAAGTAAAATGAAGAAAAATGACTTAGTGTGCCAGCTCCTGAAGAGAAGAATGAATTGGAGAAAAACTTTACTTATTACATCTGAAAGTTGAATCGATTTAAAATGCTCTCCATTTTTTTTCCAGTTTTCTCTTGAAAAACCATGGACTAATGGATCTGTTGTTTTTTATCTTTCAGTTTGGCATCCTGGTGCATGTTGCAAGCATGTAAAATGAGACACTTACATCACCGCTAAGTGTTTTTTTTTTCTCTCTGTATTGATTTCCAGGTAAAAGTCTTGCTGTGAACATGTGGGATCCTAGCCTCCGCGGTGCTTTTGGCAGACTGATATCCTTTCCACAGGCATCAAGCAACACCGATCACTGCCTCTTCTTCTTCTTTAAACTTTATGGCCCGAATACAGGTGTTCAGCATGTGTTCTAGTAACAACTGTCTTCATAAACGTCTTTACAGCATATGTCTTTTTAAATCATTTTCCAACCAGGTACATTGAATGTGAAGCTGATTGATGAGAAAGGATATGAGATCCTCCTGTGGACTCGCAGTGGAGCTCACGGCAACATGTGGAATGAAGCACATTGCCCAGTGCCTCACCAGCTCACAAGGTTTCAGGTAACTTTATTCTGGCTCCTGTGATCCCCTGAAAATGAAAATACAATTTAAAAAAATTAGGTATTATTTTTCTATTAAAGTGACTGTTTAACCTCTGACCAACCATCAGCTGGTGTTTGAAGCAGTTCGCTCTGGTTTTGATGGGAAGGTGGCTATTGATGACGTCACTTTCCTACCTGGCTCATGCACAACACCAAGGATGTGTTCCTTTGAAGGCCAGCAGTGTGGCTACAGCAGCTCTGGGACGATTGACTGGCTTCACCGCAGTGGATACAGCAGCTTAATGACTGGACCCAAAACTGACCACACTCTAGAAAATGAACATGGTTAGTGAGTCTTGTTGAAAAGCGGAGGGTTTTCCACACTCTTGAAGTAATTTATGAAAGAAATTTGTCTGATTTACGTGCAGGTTTCTATATGATGGTTCACACTGAAAAAAGCCTCCTTCCCACTGATGCCAAATCAGTCCTCACCTCTAAAGTTCGCCGAGGAACGGACAAAAATGAGTGTGTGCATTTCTGGTATCATATGGATGGGCAAAATCCCGGTAAGGCTGCTTTATTTGTTGAACAAAGATAGGGAAGGGTTGTGACCAAAAACACTTATTCAAACAAAACAAGAACAGTTTAATGCAAGCTCAAAACCAAGATAAACTGGCATATCTGGCATGGTAAATGAGATACAAAAGTCTTAAAATGAATGTTTTGGGGTTGTTTAAAACTGGGTTATTTATTCTCTCTTATTTTTATTTTGGTTTGAAAAAAATTATAGCATGGTTAAATTCTGCATTGACAAAGAATACAATGTTCCAATTATTTCCATGGCCACAGTAGATTTAAAAAAACACATTTACATAACATTTGTCAAAGAATACCTTACCCTGTGGGATTCAATGATTTCCAGTGCAAAATTGTGAGAGGATGCCAGCTGTACAGCAAATCCATTGGTGTAATGTTTTTGCCCTTAAATGCACATTTATAAACACAACAATTTACTGACATCTTATGAAAACTAAAAAAAAAAACACTTAAAACTTTTACAGTTGGAACAGTAGAGTTATTGGTAACAGGATCACATCAGAGGGTGACAGTCATAGTCACAGTTGAAGGTGTCAGGACAGGATTGGGGCTCCTAAAAACATGGTTAGAAAAATTAATCCCAGAAACATTTTCCTCTTGTGGACAGCCTTCATGTCTGGGTGGAAGATGGATAAGGCTGATGCCACCTAGTGTCTCTGCTCAATTTAATTTCCTTCCAGCATCTAGTGTCAGGAATGGCAAGCTCTAACTCACAATTGCAGCTTTAGGAAAAGATCCAGCCAATCAGTGAAGAGAAACAACACCATGATGTGACACAGATATATGGGCCACGTTTGTAGTTCAGTTGTCAAACATGCTGATTGACCATGCTCTACAGTTCGTGTTAGAAACAATTCCTGGGATTGAGAATTTAAAGCAGAAACAGACAGTATTTAGACCACTTTATTTAAGGAAAAGTCCTGGTTGGCCGGCTGCCGATCGCAAAAGCTTTTTCAAGGTCAACAATCAGAGTTGTTCTAACCCAGAACGGGCAAACTTCTTCACGTGAGCCACATGCGGCCCGCTAAATGTTTTGATCTGGCCCTCCAAACTTAAAAAATAAATAAATAAATAAATCTTGTTAATGTTTTATTTCCCCTGCAATTACGATATTTTCTCACTAGATAGCGCACTCTAGATATATTGGCTTTGTTGAGAAAACAACAACACTCCTCCCATTAAAACGTGTGTGTCTCTGTGATGCGCAAATTATCCAAATATCAATGCACGCATACATGGAAATCCATCAGGGGGAATACACACACATAAACAAGCGCACTAGATATTAAAACAAGCATGTTAGATGTTACATCAGGAGTGTTAGATTTTAAACCGAGCGGTATAGAAAGCCATTGGTGCCACCTCTTTCTTGCAAAGGCAAGAGTTAGCAACTAGCAATAGTCTGATTCAACCTCCACAGACACATACCAGACAGTAATCCATCCCTGATCCACTCTCATGTGGATTTTAATCACAATTTTGGATTTTTTTAATCATCAGTGTGCTGGAGTCAGGAAGAGAGTTATGCTGATATCCTGAAGGATAAAATAACTTTCTGTTATTTAAAATAAAATGATTATTCATTTGATTTTCTGTGTTAAAAGACTCATTTCAAAGTCAGAGACTTTGTTGTTATGCTTTTCTTCATTTTCATTGGAAATGAAAACACATGTTTTCTTCTAATCCCAAGATGTGGATTTTTTTTCCAATAAGGTAAGGTTACCAAATCCATCCATCTGTTCCTGTTCCGGCCCCTTTGTCAAATGGTAGAGCTCGATGTGGCCCACGAATCAAAAAGTTTGCCCACCCCTGTTATAACCATAGTGAAGGAAATGGGATATTATCAAGATGTTAAACTTTTCATGGTCAGTAAAGGGAGAAGAGATAAAGAAGGTGGAAGATTTTAAGTATCTAGGATCAACAGTCCAGAGCAATGGAGAGTGTGGAAAAGAGGTGAAGAAGCGTGTTCAAGCAGGCTGGAACGGGTGGAGAAAAGTATCAGGTGTGATGTGTGACAGAAGAGTTTCAGCTAGAATGAAAGGGAAAGTGTACAAAACCGTGGTGAGACCGGCCATGCTGTTTGGTCTAGAGACAGTGGCACTGAAGAAAAGACAGGAAACAGAGATGGAGGTAGCAGAGATGAAGATGCTGAGGATCTCTCTGGGAGTGACCAGGATGGACAGGATTAGAAAAGAGTACATCAGGGGAACAGCACATGTTAGAGGTTTTGGGATAAAGTTCGAGAGGCAAGACTGAGATGGTTTGGACATGTGCAGAGGAGAGAGAGAGTACATTGGAAGAAGGATGCTGGATTTGGAACCACCAGGAAAGAGGACTAGAGGAAGGCCAAAGAGGAGGTTCATGGACGCAGTGAAGGAAGACATGAAGATAGTTGGCGTGAACAAAGAGGATACAGCAGATAGGGTTAGATGGAAGAAACTGACTTGCTGTGGCGGCCCCTAAAGGGAAATGCCGAAAGAAGAAGAAAGTCAGTAGAAAGAAGAAGAAAGACCTTACTCATGATTTTTTTTGCCATTGGAACAAATTTTTCCCTATGAATTTCTTTTTTGGCCAATGGAATTTTGTATTATGAAGTGAAACTTTGACGATACGAAAAGATGGGCTCTAATTTAAACATTTTGTCAAAACCAATAGGCATTAGTTTCCTAACTGTCTTCATCGCCTTGAGCCTGACTGTCTACACCCACAGGTTCTCTAACAGTGTACATGAAACCTGTCCTGGGAACAAGGATCAAAATCTTCTCTAATAGTTTGAATCAAGGTGATGTGTGGCGCCATGGCAGTGGTAATATTTCCAGCAACTTTTTGGACTGGCAGGTATGTTGAACTTTAGCCAGATATTTTTTCTATCTATCTATCATGCTATCATAAACTTTAGCCAAATAATTTTTCAGATTGACGTTATTAATAAAGGAATTGTGTGAGCTTTGAATTTCTTAAGCATTGACTTTGAAAAGAATAATAAAAATATGGGTAGAAACAGTTTAAAGGGAAAATGTCTAATTAATGTAATTTAAAGCTCCCATCTCATGCAAAATGTTTTTTTTTTCAGAACTTTGTATCTTCTAATAGTGATGTGTGGGTCGTGTGTTTGTCATCAAAGAAAGAGACAGCAATTTTTGAAAAAAAATGTATTAGTATTTCTGCTCCCTCCTCCACAGGAGTGAACATGGGCCTGTCACAGTCCTGATGGAATTGGCTAAATTGATAATGCTTTTTACATAGCCAAGTGCATTTACACACACACACACACACACACACACACACTTCTGTCACATCATTCTACTGCTGTGGTGTGGAAGGAGGAGGACCCAAATGCAGGACATCAAACAAAATTTATTTAACCAAGGATCAGCAAGGCTGTAAGCAAAGGAACAGAAGTCAAAAGGGATCAATAATGTTTTCAAAGAGTTAATCTCAGTTCCAAAAGGATATCCGTTGGGTCGGGAGTCAGCCAAGGCAGGAAGGTATGAAGACCCGACAGGGAATGCTGGTGAGGCTGCCTTTAAATAGTCAGCAGAGAACTTAGGCGCAGGTGGTCCAAATCAGGTAGAATTGGGGAAAAGGTGAGATGTTCCCTGGTTCCCTCTGGTGGTGGATGAGGGAACCACAACATCTACTCCCCTTCTGTCACTGTTCCCGTATGAGTCGGGAAGGGGATGGGCAGTTCACTCAAGACCCATGTCATACTTCAGAAGCGTATGGTGTGGTTTCTCAAGACAAGAGTGAGAATAGCAATAGTCAGACTTCTACACTTTCTGGCCTGTAATAAACTTCTATAAATCAGTATAATTTCAAACTATTGTGTGATGGATGCTCAAAAACTCAAATTGTGTTTGTTTATGTGCATAAGATTCAATTTAAAGAAGATTTATTTTGCTCGAGGTTGGACATGCATGAGATTGGACATTTAAAGTAATACTGGTGAAATCTCGCTTCATAGTTGGAGTTTGAGGTAATCGGAGCCGGAGGGAGCAACAGACATGTTGCAATTGATGACATCTTTATTTCCAGTCACCCGTGTCAAAATGAAGGTCTGTTATAAGATGAAGTGAAAGGTTATCTTAAATTCTAGATTGTCTATCTCAAATATATCTCTGACAAAAAAATACTGTACTCTCTCTCTTTTGTTGTTAAACATCTAAGGTTCCCTGTGTACCCTGGAGCGGGGAATGTGCGGTTGGAGCAACACTCAAAATATTAACGTAGACAAACTAGACTGGGAGCTCACCAATCCAGAGGCAGAGCAGCATTATCTCACTCCATCTGAAGACCACACTCTGGGCACAAATAGAGGTGAACCAGCAGACTGACAAGAACTTTTTTTTTTTTCCCCGTTCCGTTCCGTCATCTTCCGCTTGTTCCCGGGTCTGGTCGCGGGGGCAACAGCCTCAAACGGGTAGCCCAGGCCTCTCTCACCCCGGCTGCATCCTCCAGCTCATCCGGAAGGATCCCAAGTCGTTCCCCGGCCAGCTGTGAGATACAGTCTCTCCAGCGGGTCCGGGGTCTGCCCCTTGGTCTCCTCCCGGTGGGACGTGCCCGAAACACCCCGCCCGCGAGGCGCTCGGGGGGCATCCTGACCAGATGCTCGAACCACCCCATCTGGCTCCTCTTGACCTGGAGGAGGAGCGGCTCGACACCGAGCTCCTCCCGAATGGGAGAGCTCCTCACCCAATCTCTGAGTGAGAGCCCAGCCACCCTGCGGAGGAAGCTCATTTCGGCCGCTTGTACCCACGATCTCATTCTTTCGGTCACCACCCACAGCTGGTGACCATAGGTGAGGGTTGGAACGTACTTAATTTATCCCTCAACGGGAAAATTTCTGTGCTGCATTACACCGCAGCAGGCTGCCAGGACGAGGCCATTGGTGAGATAAAAGGGGTTTTAGTGTCTTCCCCAAGGACACAAGCTCAGTGATATTCGACCCGGCAAACTTTCAGGCCACGGGCGGACCTTCTACCATTGAGCTATTGTCTCCCCAAATTTTGAGAAGGTTTCTGTTAACTATCTACACACATTTCTCGTTTTTTTTCAGGCCACTTCCTATTCATTCCAAACAGCAACAGGACTGAAGCCAATCAAACTGCTCAACTGCTGAGTCCACACCTTCCCCCGACTAAAGGCACCTGTCTTAGTTTTTGGGCCTACAAACCTGCTTCGTGTAAGGATGTCAAAAAAGTACCTTTTTGCATTTTATATAGTTGATTCAACTTATTTTTTGCATTTTTTTTTCTTTCAGCGGACTTTCAGTTAAAGGTGTGGAGACTTTCAGGTGCTCTCCATCTACTGCTGGTGGTGCATGACCTGCAAGGCCCATGGAGAAGGTTTGACCTTAACATAACCTCATCAGATGAGTATCAGGTCAGTCACAGCAAGCTGTCATCTGTACATAAATGTAGAAAAACGTCTGACCAACATTATGTTTTTTGTTTTGTTATCCACAGATTGTGTTTGAGGGAATCAAAGCAACATCCGGTGTTTTTGCACTCGATGACATCAAGTACACAATAGGGATCAATTGTGCTAACGAAATAACTGATTCGGACAGTAAGAATAAATCTTGAAAATTATTGATCAAGTTTGTGAAAGTGTAACTTTATTATTTTGTATTTATTGTTTCTGAAAAATTAAAGGTCGCTGCATTGTTACGAATTATTTTCGATTCCCTGTTGTGAAAAAGAACAGAACAGTTTCGTTCCGTTATCTTCTGCTTGTTCCAGGGTCGGGCTGCGGGGGCAACAGCCTCAAACGGGTAGCCCAGGCCTCTCTCACCCCGGCTGCATCCTCCAACTCACCCGGAAGGATCCCAAGTTGTTCCCCAGCCAGCTGTGAGACATAGTCTCTCCAGCGGGTCCGGGGTCTGCCCCTTGGTCTCCTCCCGGTGGGGTGTGCCCAAAACACCTCGCCCGTGAGGCGCTCGGGGGCATCCTGACCAGATGCCTGAGCAACCCCATCTGGCTCCTCTCGACCTGGAAGAGGAGCGGCTCGACACCGCGCTCCTCCCGAATGGCAGAGCTCCTCACCCGGTCTCTGAGTGAGAGCCCAGCCACCCTGTGGAGGAAGCTCATTTCGGCCGCTTGTACCCGCGATCTCATTCTTTCGGTCACCACCCACAGTTGGTGACCATAGGTGAGCATTGGAACGTAGATCGACTTGTAAATCGAGAGCTTTGCTTTTCGGCTCAGCTCTCTCTTTACCACGACGGAGTTATGCAGCGTCCTAGTTATTGCTGACGCCGCACCAATCTGCCTGTCGATCTCCCGCTCCATCCTTCACCCACTCGTGAACAAGACCCCGAGATACTTAAACTCCTCTACTTGGGGCAGGACCCTTCCCCTGACCTACAGGGGTTTCAGAACGGTTTCAGAGTAGATAAAATATACTTTTAAAAAAATTGTAAATAAATAAATAAAATGATAAAACAATGTTTGTCAATCACATATTGGGTTTTTAAGATTCAAGAATCTTTATTGTCTGAGTGCGAGCATTGTGACATTCTGACAAACTTCTGGCTATAATGCTACAAAGACACAAAATATAAATAAAAATAAAACAAGCATCAAATAGCAACAGCATAAATACCGTATTTTCCGCACTATAAGGCGCACCTAAAAACCTTAAATTTTCACTGAAGTCCACGATGCGCCTTTTAACCCAGAGCGCTTTATTTATGGATTAATATTGAGCTACAACAGGTGTCGCAACTGCGGTAAGCAGCCGCCGACTCCATTTCCCCCGTAGAAGAAGTAGTGCGCAGTGCATGCTGGGATATATGAAAGGGCGTCTCATTAGTTGGGTTCCAAAACCTTCAGTTAGGTTTTTGAATGCAAAACTAAGCGGCATACATTGCGCACCGATCTGCGCTGATCAGAACTGAGTCCGCCTGTGTCATCTCGAACGCACCTATTTCCATTTGTGTGTTTGTGTAAAGACCCGGGAATGGCTCCTACCAAGAGACACTGTTACACTGCAGAGTTTAAACTCAAGGTGATCGGTCACGCAGTAGAACACGGGAATAGAGCCGCAGCGAGAGAGTTTAACGTTAATGAATCAATGGTGAGGAAGTGGAGGAAGCAAGAGGATGCGCTGCGCCAAGTACAAAGTAAATAAGACTAAACAGAGTTTATATCCAATGGAGATAAACTGTGTCACGAAAATACTAAGACTTTAGAAAATAATAAAACAGCTGTTTATTCGTTTTGGGAGTAAAAACAGAAAGCTGTTTTGTAATTGTTAATAAAGTTTGACTGACCTATTGGACTTTTTTTTTTTTTTTTTTTTTACATTCCCTTTAGCGCAGCACCATTTAGTGAATACATAACGTAACCCCAGCCTTTACTGTAGCGCCTTATAATGCGGTGCGCCTTATAGTGCGGAAAATACGGTAGATACAGTACAGTGAGACAATATCAGATACTATAACAGATAATTAGATTACAGTGTAATTTATAGTACAGTTTTATACTGACGGTGCATATTATAGTGATTCTCGTCCATACCGTCAGTGTTGCCGTAAAGTGCTCTTAGTGCCGGTCAGTGAGGGGTGCAAATAGGGATAGATGGCAGTGGGGTGACTGGTTTTACAGCTATAGAGCAAAAACTTTTATGAGCCGTGAAGAGGTTGTCTAGGTGGTTCTATACACCTTCCCTGATGGGAGAGGTACAAACACTCATTTCCTGAATGAGTAGGGTTGGTTGTTATAAATGTATTAAATTTGTGTCTATTTTCAGTGGCTTTAAACAGAAGAAGTGATGCAGGAGAGATTGCAGCCTCAGTTATTGTTATCCTGCTGCTGATTGGAACAGTAATCGCCCTGCTCATCTACTACCTGAAAACCAAACAGAGGGCGCAGGTCATGTCGTCATCCTCAGTTGGTTTTTCGAACGAGACCTATGAACCAGTGAGTTAAACATCAAAGTTTTATTTACTTTCCTTTATTTCATTTTAATTAATGATGAATTAATGTGCATTTCAGCAGGACAGTGTGACCATTCATTCACGTCAAAACGAACCGGAACGAAACTTTGTGAGTGTATTCTTTTTCAGTTAGACATATATTCACACATTTGAAACAAAAAAACTCTGACACTCAACTACCGTAACTCCCGACCATTAGGCGCATCGTACAAAAAGGCGCAGTCTCAGTCACACACCGCCTTACAACAACACACATGCAAGCATGCAAATGTGCGTATTAAAAAATAGATCGGGAGCAAAACTGAGTTTGGTTGTGTTTTATTTAAGTAGTAACGATACTAAACAAGCACATTACCGGTAATAGTCTTTATTCAAATCCGTCAAAGTCCTCATCCTCTGTTTCGGAATCTAACAGCTGCGCAAAATCCAACGGAGCAGGTCCACTTCGCTTCTCGCTGTCAAAGTCACTGTCTGTACTGGGCGGGTCCTCAGAAAGGATACCAGCTTTTTTGTTCGCTTTTCATCTCCTCCGCTAGCGTTTGTGCCCTTAGGCGAATAGTAACGGTCGAAACGCTCCTGCCGCTTGTTCTTTGCTCAATTATCCACCGCTCAAGTTGTGCCTCCAACTCTGGCCACCTCGCCTTATTTCCATGGAAACTCAGCTGCGTCTTCTTCGCCTGTCGCAGTTTGTTTTCTATCTTCCTCCACTTACGAACCATCGACTCGTTGATGCTGTTATTTCTTGCGGCGGCTCGATTCCCATGTTCCTCCGCGTAGCTGATTGCCTTCAGCTTAAACTGAGCGTCATAAGCGTGTCTCTGCCATTTTCAGGGTTAAAACAGCATTGTTGTGCATACAGCACATACCTTTTTTATACACAATCCACGCCCACACTTCACTCTAACATTCTCATGCCTTTTCTTTCAGGTCCGCCTTACCTCACGAGCCCCGCTTTTTCTTTTAGGTCCGCCTTTTCTCACACACAAGGTGCACCCCACGAAAGGGCGCACCGCTCATTTTGAAGAAAATCTAAGACGTTTATATGCGCCTGATAGTCGTGAAATTACAGTATATATTATTAGAAAAACAAACTTTATTGAAAAGATTCTCCTTCTGACCAGAACAGAGCAGCAACAGTGTTACCCCGTTTTACTGAACACAGGAAACCATCTTAATTTTCTTTTTAAATAAATTAATGGGAAAAAAAATAATTGCCCTGATGTATTTTTGTTCTTTTTTTCTTTTTTTTTTGTGGTGTTGCAGTGAGTTCAAGGAAGAGGGTGGATACTGGACACAAACACACTGGAATGTCTTGCCACATGCAGATTTTACAGAAGAACTGTGTTGTCTCCCAGAGGTCACATCTATACATACAGAAATACATTCAAACAGTTCTACATCTGGAAATAAAAACTCAAAAAGAGGAAAACTGTCTCACAGCAACACGTGGAAGACCAAGGCAAATGTGCAACACCAGCCAAAAGAGTCACCGGGTTTTTTTAAGAAAGAGAATTCTCGATCTGGATGAAAAGAAATGTAGGATTTTGTAATTGTAGATTTTGTGTATCTAATAGCTTTATTTTCTTTGGCAAAGGAGTCTAAATGCAAGGCTTTTCCATCCCAACAGGTGCTATTTTATCCAGATAAGATCAGTGGCAATAGCAACCATTGAATTTTTTTTTTTTTTTACATTTCAGTAACTTATTCAGGGTCTTTTCTTCCTAAGCTCTAACCTTTACAAATCAATGTATAAAATTTGTTTATGGGATTGCAGATTTATGTATGTCTTTGCGGTGTTGTGATTTGATGAAAATACAAAATGTTTACAGTCAATTTAACATCATCATCATCAACTTTATTAGTCTCAAGGACCAATACAGAAAAACACAACTAAATAACAACAACAAAACAGAAAAAATGAAAATGAAATACATATAACATATAATAATAATAATAAAAATTTTATTTGTAACGCACTTTATATCCCCAGTGGAGATCTCAAAGTGCTACAATGACCAAAAGGAACAAACAGCAAAATTAAATAAAACCACAACACAAAAAACACTAAAAACTTTGTTGAAAAGCCTTTAGAAATAAAAATGTCTTCAGTCTTTTCTTAAAAACCTCAACGCTCTGTGGAGCCCTCAAGCTCTCGGGAAGAGCGTTCCAGAGCCGTGGAGCAGCTGCCTGGAAGGCCCTGTCCCCCATAGTGGAGAGTTTGGTCCTTGGTTGGTGCAGGTAGTAGGAGGAGGAGCGCAGGTCTCGGACAGTGGTGTGGAGGGTTAGGAGTTCTTGGAGATATCAAACCACTGTTAACATCAAACAATTGTACCAATGGTTCCACAGTTCAGATTGCTTCTTTGTGGTACTGAGTTTCACATCAACCAAGCTCCTAATAATAGAATTCTCATAGTTACTGAGACGACTAATAAAACTGTACATCAAACATCGCAGAGTGGCCTGGAAAGTCCTAATTCCTGCTGAGACAAACAGGAGACTTGCACTTTCCCATCTTGGTCTTTTTAATAGAATCCTCAGACAGTCATTGTATGTCACATTGAGTTTTTTTATGCTAGCTCTCTTGTAGTTCCACCACAGGTGTGCTGTATATAAGGACATGCACTGGGCTTTAAAAAGTGTCATTTTCACTTGCACTGTACAAGCACTAAACCTGCGTGTGAGCATGTTTGCTTGTGGATATATCATACGACTTTGCCTGTAAATGTCCTCATCATCTGACATGTCATCACAGATATAGTGTCCCAAATATTTATATTTGTGACAAACAGATCATTTCCACATGATGTAAACTGAGGAAACTTCACACTTTCATTATCCATAGTTCTACAGAGAATTATGACACTTTAATTTTATTATACTTCATGTCAAATTCCACCCCATAAGTAGAGCAGACATTGAGAAATTCCTGTAGACCTGCACTACTTGGGCTGAAAACAAAAAGATTATGTGCCTACATTAGATGGTTCATTAAAGAAGACCCAATCAGACAGCCTGTTTTGCATGCATGTAGCTGGTGTGACAGATCATTCATGTCCAAACAAAACAAAACTGAAGATAAGATTCCTCCTTGCTTGACTCCATTACCAACACCAATGGTGCCTGATACACTGTTGCCCCATCTCACCTGCATTTCTTGGTGAGCATACCAGTAGACCAGAATTCTCAAAATATACTCTGGCACCCCACTCTGACACATTTTAAAAAACAGTTTCACGTCATTGACACGATCAAATGCATTTGATGCATCAATTAAGCCAAACAAAACAGATGAATTTTTATTTTGATATTTCCTGACAATTTATTTTAATGGAAATATACATAATTCGGTACCGTGTTTGGATTTGAAGCCAAACTGCTACTTTATAGACTTTATAAAATGCTGTATTTGATCCAAAAGTACTCGTTCTAGGACTTTAGATAATACACATGCCAAGGAAATTGGCCTGTTTAATTATTTAAACGTCCCACTCTACCAGCCTTATCCATACTTATTGGTACATGCATGACAGAGAGAAGAGAGTCAGGAAGAACACCATGTGTCAAACCACTGAAACAAATGGCCAGAAGAGGAGACAGCTTCATACTGGCTAGGGATGGCCAGCTCGAGCGGCGTCGAACAAAATAAAAAAAAAAAAAGTCTCTCGAGGTTTGCTTTGATCAGGGCAAGAAAACCTTACATATCTCATGACCTGAGCTCAGAGGCTGCTCGTATCGATACCTAAGGTCACGTGCTGAGTAGCTCGCGGGAGATTTGATTGGGGTGAGTCTTCTCCAAAGCAAAAGAGGTTGAGAAGAGAAGTAGACTGAAGTCAAACATGGTGGAAAAAAAAACTATATTTTAATAAAATTGTATGAAAAGAACATTTGTATGAGCTTGTCTTATTTAAGTTTTCTCCTAATAATGAGACTGTTTTTGTTGTGTGGGCATCACAAATCCTTGTCCACATTTACTCCAAATGGTAAAGTTGCTGCTTCTGTGATCACTGGGTGATGAATGTTGGCCCACATTTTTTATATGTTACTACAAAGTTTTTTAGTCCTTTAAGGCAGGGGTCAACAAACTTTTCTGCGCCACAGACCGGTCTAAAGGTGATAAGACGAGTCTGAAAAACTGTTTTTTTAATCAATAATAGTAAACTTACATCCACTTTGTCTATACAAAAAAAAAATTCTTAGATTAGATTAGATTACACCGGGAGAAGACCAAGGGGCAGACCCCGAACCCGCTGGAGAGACTATGTCTCACAGCTGGCCGAGGAACAACTTGGGATCTTTCCGGGTGAGCTGGAGGATGCAGCTGGGTTGAGAGAAGCCTGGGCTGCTCATTTGAGGCTGTTGCCCCCACAACCCGGCCCCGGAACAAGCGGAAGAAAAAGCACAGAAAAAGCACAGCGGCAGCATTCTGTCTCTCACGGCGGCACGCCCGCCACGATGCTGCATGTTCACACCGTCTACACAACACACCTGCAGCCATGAGAAGTCACACACCATGGCGGCAACAGCAACAAAGAGGCTTGGTGGTAGGTAACTTAAAGTTTTCCACATATTTTGCGCAAACAGCATGCCAACTTCAAGCTAATGCCAGCTTGGGAGCAGTGTTGTTGTTTCTTTGGCGCCATCTAGTGGCAAACTAGAAAGATAAAATTAACTTGGTTTTTTTTTTCCTAATTCTGCAGGCCGGATTAAAACATTTAACGGACCGCATGTGGCCCGCGGGTCGTAGTTTGCCCATGCCTGGGTTAGATGGAAGAAACTGACTTGCTGTGGCGACCCCTGAAGGGAAATGCCGAAAGAAGAAGAAGAAGAAGAATACTAGCATGTATCTGTTATGGTGACGTGTGGTGGGCGTTACCGCACAGGCTTTGGGTGGAGGATGGCTTCTTTAGCTTGCTGATTGCTGATCAACTGCAGGTGGTGAGCAGGTTTCCATGGAGACAGACAGCCTGTTGGAAGCAGGAGCAGGGTTCACAACAAGGCAAGGCAAGTTTATTTGTAGCACAATTCATACAAAATGTAATTCAAAGCGCTTCACAAGAAGGAAAAAAATAGAATGCATTAAAATCACAAAACATAGAATCAAAAAGTTTAAAAAAAAACATAAAATCATTAAAACAGATAAAAAGAGTACTTAATCAAAAGCACAGTTAAACAGAAGTGTTTTCAGCCTAGATTTAAACATTGTCACAGAAGAGGCCTGTCTCACGGCTTCAGGAAGTTTGTTCCAGACTTTTGCAGCATAAAATTGAAATGCAGCTTCTCCATGTTTAGTCCTGACTCTGGGCACCAGCACGAGGCCGGTCCCGGAGGTCCTCAGAGTTCTAGATGGTTCATAAGGTGCATATCACAGATGTACTTTGGTGCTAGACCATGAAGAGACTTAAACACAAGCAGAGCAGCTTTAAAGTCTATTCTCTGAGCCACAGGAAGCCAGTGCAGAGACTTGAGCACAGGACTAATGTGATCGTATTTTCTAGTTCTTGTTAGGACTCGAGCAGCAGCATTTTTAATAAACTCCAGCTGTTTTAAGGCCTTTTTGTTCAGACCAGTGAGTAAACCGTTGCAATAATCTAACCTACTGGAAACAAATGCATGGATAAGAACCTCTAAGTCTGTTTCAGACACCAAACCTCTGATTTTGGCAATGTTTTTCAGGTGGTAAAAGGCTGCTGATGTAATTAGTTTGATGTGACTGTTGAAGTTAAAGTCTGAGTCCATTATTACTCCCAGATTTCTAACTTGATTTGTCGGTTCTAGAGAGAGATTGAAGGTAACTGATGACACTTTCTCTTTGTTTCTGTGGGCCAAAGATAATGATTTCAGTTTTGTTTGAGTACTGCGGTCAAGTGAGCCGCGGTTCACTCAGCCGCGATTCACGTGTGCGCGCCTCGTTTAAATCAATGTAGTCAACTTTGAGGAGCGATAAAAACACTTTTACACATTTTGCCAGTTCCACACTAGTATTTATCTCTTCTACTAAATGTTTTTTATTATTATACAAACAATTGTGCATTTTTATTGTATACTTTAGGATTTATTAGCATTTGAAAGTGACAAATGGTTTACTTCCCCGCGATTCGGCCGCGATCCACGCAGAATCATACTGCGACCTTTTACAGGTTTACGGTAATTTCAAAGTAAATAGCCATAACAGTCAACTTTGAGGAGCGATAAAATCACTTTTATCCATTTTGTCAGATCCACACTAGTGGATAGTGTGGACAGGCGGATCGGTGCGGCATCAGCAATAACTAGGACGCTCCATGGGTCCGTTGTGGTATCAGGTCGGGGAGCATCCCCGAGCGGGGGGCATCCTGACCAGATGGCCGAACTACCCCATCTGGCTCCTCTCGACCTGGAGCAGGAGCGGCTCGACACCGAGCTCCTCCCAGATGGCAGAGCTCCTCACCCGATCTCTGAGTGAGAGCCCAGCCACCCTCATTTTGGAAGCTCATTTTGGCCGCTTGTACCCGCGATCTCAATCTTTCGGTCACCACCCACAGATAGACTAAGAGATAAATACTAGTGTGGAACTGGCAAAATGTGTAAAAGTGTTTTTATCGCTCCTCAAAGTTGACTACATTGATTTAAACGAGGCGCGCACACGTGAATCGCGGCTGAGTGAACCGCGGCTCACTTGACCGCAGTGTTTGACTTTAGCTGGAGAAAGTTGTTTTGCATCCAGTCTCTGATTTGTTGAATACAGTGACAGAGTGAATCCACAGGTCCATATTCACCTGCTGTCAGTGAACAACAGTATCATGTGCTCGGCACAAATACCATCTGCCCAAAAAGTCTTATTAATAGTTAACTTTTGTATCGCTTGGTACACTTTATGAGCAGTTACCGTGCTCAGTTCATTTTGATCAAATGTACCTACTCTAAAAATATCTGGATACACTTAAAAATGTTCTCTGCTCTAGAGATGCCACTTACAGTACAGTATGTCTTATTATTATTAAGGACATGTACTTCCAAAAATCCTTTACATTTTTACAAAGAAGTTTTCTTGCCAATGAATCAGATCTCATATTTTGTTCATTTCTAGTGATAAATCTATGGCATTTTTGTATCTGTCATTGGTAAGCTTCTTGTTTTCCAAGATGGGACTATGCCTTGGTCTCCCATCTACGTAGTTCCCACTCTTTAACAGCTTTTTCAGCCTGTTCATAATACCCGGCTACACACTCATTTCAACCAGGACGTTTGGCATGACCAATTTTCACTTGTTTACAGATTAGTTTACCACTTATATCCAGGGCATATTTTATAGCATTATAAAATATGTTCAGATCTCCCTTATGGTTCCCATTTTCACAGTTGACGTTATGCACATCTGTTCACATTATATGGTATATTCACAATACCTAACAATATGAATTGATTTTCTATTACTTCTATTTTTTTTCAACAACACATTGCCTCGTATTGTTGTTGTACCACTATATTATTTCAAAACTTTTATTACTATTTTTGACATTTGTTTAAATATTAAGAAGTTGTCCAATTAAAGTCTGACATAACCAATGAATTGATCCACTTGTTAAAAATAATTTTTAAAAGAAATCATGAATTATTTTTAGGTTTTAGGTTAAAGTAAAATAGAATAAATGCATTTATAATCTTTGTTTGTGAAAAAATGACATTTCAGAGCTAACAAATGGGATCATGGTTATCAATTTAAGGATGATTACCTCATATAAGCAGGATACTAACTCTTTTAGGAACAACCTGCTACAACAATAGCAAAAGCAGCATAAACAATGATACTACCGGTGGACATAAAAGAAGACAATTCAGGTAGGGAAGCTCCTAAAGGATTTGAAGATGTAGCTGAGGGTTATACTTTTGAAGTTAGAAATACCAGTATGAAGACGCAGCAGCAACCAGCACGCATCACCATCATGTGGAGCAGAAGTTAACAATACTCACAAGTAACATTGACCTCCATCAGCTCCCTCCATGTCAGGAAAGTGTGCATCAGCACATTAAAAAAGTAGACAGACAGATCGATAGATGGATGGACAGATGGACGGACAGAAAGACAGACAGACGATAGATAGATAGGTAGATAGGTAGGTAGGTAGGTAGGTAGATAGATAGATAAATACTTTATTCTTCTCAAGGGAAATTATTAATTCATCTGTTGCTCCCACACAGTTAAGGTCGAGATTTGGAAGTCTGCACATTCAATTTCAATTCAATTCAATTTTATTTGTATAACCCAAAATCACAGAATTTCTGTCTCAATGGGCTTCACAAGAAAAAGAGGAATGTATTAACACAAATAAACAACAAGAAAAATAACTAACAAATGCTAACTAAACAAGACTAGTACATTTATGCCCTTAGACTGTCCTTCACATGCCAAAACCTCAAATACCTTTGCCAACTGATGGAAATGGATGGGTGACAGTTAATGGGAAGCTGCACCTTGATGGTATCAGGGTTTCAGGTCTTTACCGGTGTTTTTGTTGTTATTAGGTTTACTTAGCACCTTGGGATTTTTTTCTTAAAATGTAAGGTGCAGTATAGATAAAATTAATTATTATTATTACTTCCTGTTTTATTTTGAAATTCTGACCTCTCTTTCGGCCAAGGTGTCTTAACTTCCCCTCCTTGTGTTCTCTCTTCGTTATAGTAATCGCCAGCTCCCTTCCTAATGTGTCACACGTCTGTAGATAATGTATCTTATCTTTGTTTATTTGCCAGGTTTCCCGATGTTCTCTTCAGACTATAGGTTGTCTTCGTAGTTTATTCATAAGATGTTTAGTGGCTGGCCTACGTACCTTATTTTTTAGAGATCTTTTGAGTAATATCTAGAAATCAATCTATTTTTGTTAAAACTGCATGCTGTCCTGCACAAATGTCCCAACCTTACACCCAACCTGACAGATGGCCTAAAAGGTATTTGGCTTTGCACATGACTTGCCTGTTTCACAAAGCGTCTAAGCCTGGCTTCTGTACATCAATTATTTTGGAGGATTTTTGAGTTTCTTCCGAGTACTCCCGTTTCCACCCACCCTCCAATAACATGCACTGCGAAGTCCTGTTTTATTTTGAAATTCTGACCTCCCTGCATGCTGTACTGCATGTGTCCTCAACCTTACACTAAACCTGACAGATGGCCTAAACTGTATCTGGCTTTGCTCATAACTTGCCTGTATAACAAAGCATCTAAGCATGGTTTCTGCACATTAACTATTTTGGAGGATTTTCAGCTTTCCCTTGTGCACTCCTGTTTCCTCCCACTCGCCAATAACATGCCCTGCGACAGACAGATGACCTGTTCACGGTGTATCCTGCTTCTCGTGTTAAATCAGCTGGGATAAGTTCCAGCACCCCCACGGCCCTGTTTTGGATGGGTGGTTCAGACGACGAAACAGAAATCCGGGGGAATGGAAGCTTCCAAAATAGAGAGCCTATAAATTTGACAGTCGTAGCTCCTTTGGGTTCAGTTTGGGGTGTGAAAACATGTTAAAGAAATGTTAAATAAAAGAACTAAATAATTTAGTTCCTAAATTTAGCTGCTACATATTTTAATCCTTTCGGTAAAATACATTGATTTCAAAGTAGTTCTTTTCTATGGTTGATCTATCTGTTTCTTTCTGATTGTTTCTGAGTTCATACCTGTGGTGTGAATCTCTGTCTCTAAACAGTGACCAAAGATGTTCTGATGTAAACTTTTTAAATTCCTAAACATTATTTGAGCTGTCAGTGCAGATCAATATAATATTTATAATATCAAGCATAGTATTTTAGAAAAATGTGGATATAATTTTTGCAGCCAGTCTCATAAGTAAATATAAGATAAGCCATTAGCATGTTGTCCAAATGAAACATAGACATAATCACCATCATTCTTTCTAAAAATATTTTTAATTTGAGACAGTCTTTTTCTTCTCCTTTCGGCCTTTCCCTTCAGGGGAAAGGCCGAAAGGAAATGACTTGCTGTGGAAATGCCACAGCAAGTCAGTTTCTTCCATCTAAACCTATCTGCTGTATCCTCTTCAGTCACGCCAACTATCTTCATGTCTTCCTTCACTGTGTCCATGAACCTCCTCTTTGGTCTTACTCTAGCCCTCTTTCCTGGTGGTTCCAAACCCAGCATCCTTCTGCCGATGTACTCGGTCTCTCTTCTCTGTACATGTCCAAACCATCTCTGCCTGGCCTCTCAGACTTTATCTCCAAAAGCTCTAACATGCGCTGTTCCTCTGATATACTCATTTCTAATCCTGTCCATCCTGGTCACTCCCAGAGAGATCCTCAGCATCTTCATCTCTGCTAGCTCCATCTCTGCTTCCTGTCTTTTCCTCAGTGGTACTGTTTCTAGACCAAACAGTATTTCGGGTCTCACCGCGGTTTTGTACACTTTTCCTTTTATTTTAGCTGAAACTCTTCTGTCACACATCACACCTGATACTTTTCTCCACTCGTTCCAGCCTGCTTGAACACGCTTCTTCACCTCTTTTCCACACTCTCCATTGCTCTGGACTGTTGATCCTAAGTTCTTAAAATCTTCCACCTTCTTTATCTCTTCTCCCTGTAACCTCACTTTTCCATTTGGATCCCTCTCATTCACACACATGTACTCTGTCTTACTCTGACTAATCTTCATTCCTCTTCTTTCTAGTGCAAACATCCACCTCTCCAGCTTTTCCTCCACCTCTTCCCTCCTCTCACTACAGATCACAATGTCATCTGCAAACATCATTGTCCATGGAGATTCCTGTCTGAGCTCGTCTGTCAGCCTGTCCATCACCATAGCAAACAGCAAAGGGCTCAGAGCAGATCCCTGGTGCAGTCCCACCCCACACTGAACTCCTCTGTCTCTCCTACAGCACACCTCACCACTGTCTTACAGCCCTCATATATGTCCTGCACTGCTCTAACAAACTTTTTCGTCACACCAGACTTCCTCATACAATACCTTAGTTCTTCTCTAGGTACCCTGTCATACGCTTTCTCTAGATCTACAAAGACACAGTGCAGCTCCCTCTGGCCTTCTCTGTGTATTTATAAAAAACATATTAACTCAAATGAGAAATGACAAAAACGTGAGTAATGTGTTAGGACTGACTAATTGGCTCTTAACATCTCATATTGGATATTTGTTTAATGATTTAAGACCTTAAATTTTGTATTTTCAGTATCCAAAATATTATAAGTGTGGTCTTTTGGGGTTAATTTATCATTTATTTGTATTAGACCACCTTTTAAAAAAATCCAGTTTCATATTTATTGAAATCTCTTTTCTTACAGTATATATTGAATAACTTTGGACATTTTTACTCTGCCAGGGAATAGTCCACATTGGAAGGATGGTTTACATAAATGTTTGAGGGTGGAACAATTTCTTTGTCTGTTTTCCTGAAAGTCCTCATATCTTTATAGTGAATATTTCTGAATGTTTTATTGTGAAAATGTTTTTTTTTAAATATATAACATCATTGTGATTCACATGCGTCAGAGACATAGAATTTATATTGGGCTATAGTGTTTCACTCCGACGTGGGATGGCTGCAGCAAGCTTAGCGACCAAACAAACATAGAAATTGTTAAAAAATTCCACATTTCCCTTTTGATTTTTTCATAATCATACTATTTTGTCCAAAATATTCACAATATTATGAACTTTCAGTTTTACACTTAATAATGGAATTTGCTTGTTTAGACTTGCTTCTTATTGTTTAGGGACTCTAATAGAATGTGCTGGATTTGTAAGTGTGAAAATACATCCAAGCTTGGTTAGAAGAATTCTTCCAAAAAAATGACAAATCTTCTGGAATATAAAAGATTTGTTGGGTAAAATCTTCAAAATCCACATTCTAAAATAAAAAAATATATATATTTTAGAAGTAGCATCTAAAATAATTCCAATGTGGCTGTAACTTCAGCTAGCCGAATAATAAAAAGGTTATTTCCGGATATCCAAAGTTTGCCAAAGTTAATGTTTTTAACTAGAATGGAAAGCCTACAGTATCTGTTGCTGCAACAAACAGGATGAAGGACATTATAGCTATGATTTATTCCTGTCTTAATGTTGAATTTCTAAGATGGATAAAAAAAACTACTGGGGTTATGATAAAAAGTTTGGACCTCATTATTAAATTACTGGATAAAAATCTAATTTTGGGCTGAAATCCTATGTCCACCTGACTTAGTAAAATTGAAGTAGACAGAATTATGAAAACGTATTCATATTGCATCTTCATTTAAAGCTGTGGAAGGATTACTTGTATGTACTCCAGCTTCAAATTCATTTGTGTAGTCCAAGGGTGCGCAAATGTTTTGGTTGGCGGGCCACATTGAGTTCTAACATTTGACCAGGGGGCCGGAACAGGATCAGATGGATGGTGTGCTTTGGTAACCTCTATATTAAACTGATAGAATGATGCTAGATTTTAAACAAGCGCTAAATGTTAAATGAGACGTCAGAGGGATCCAGTTTGGTGACGCCAGGATCGGATCTCTGCTTTTTGCAGATGATGTGGTCCTGTTTGCTTCATCGGACCGTGATCTCCAGCTCTCACTGGGTCGATTTGCTGAAGAGTGTGAAGCGGCCAGAATGGGAGTTGGCACTTCCAAATCCAAGACCATGGTCCTCACGCTTATTTACGTGCGTGTATTGGCCCCGATGTCTTTCCATATCTGTACACAGTTTATTTTGTGGGCATCGCGGAGACACACACATTTTAATGGAGCCATGTCGGTGTTTTTGGCGCCATCTAGTGACCAACAATCAGTATTACAAGGAAAATAAAACATTAACAAGGTTTATTTATTTAATTTTTTAATGTTCGGCGGGCCGGATTAAACCGTTTAACGGGCCGCATGTGGCCCGCGGGCCGTAGTTTGCCCACCCCTGGTGTAGTCCATGGCGAGCGCTCCTCAATCTGTCTCTCAGCCTCTCCCTCAGCTGCCTCTTATCAAGTCCTTAGGGACAGTGTCACTGATGTCAGGTGACACTTTAGTACCAGGTGACCACTAATCAGTGTTTTAATAAAGATTATTACTTGTATTGTATTAAAGATTATTATGATCCACATTTCTTTTTACTCATTGCATTGCCTTTCAGTGCATCGCTGTCTTCTTTTTTCCACATTATTTTTCTACATTTTACTTGATTACTATGTAAGGCAAAACTGAAAAATTACACAGCCAAAAAAAATACAGAATAAAAATGTTATCCCAAAAACAGTTGACACTTGGAAATAAAAAGGGTGTGTGCAAAAACTTTTTTCCCTTTCTTTTTTAATTTGACGAATTTATCATTTTTAACTTTTGATAATGTGTTTTTTTTTAAGAAAAAGGTGAGTTTATAATATTGTTAAAGCTGAACAAAAATATTCGGATTTGCCCCTCTCATATCAGTCTGTCAGTTGAACATTTAACTCCCAGCTGATCTGAAAGGAAATAGGGGGCACTGTTCAATAACTCCCAGACTGTAAAGCACGTCCATATGAACGGTCTTTTTGGACATTGGCTTGTTAAAGTCGTTTAGTTCATTTCCACCTGTAATCCGATTGTATCCGAATATATATATGCGTTTTATGGGCGTTTCAATAGTTTAGGCTTGTTTTATGTTGGTATTTAATTTGCTGTTTATTTTTTTCCGGGTTCTTTTTGCTTTGTTGCTGTGCTCTTTGTTTGTTTTCTCAGCGGTGTAGGGTTATATATTTGGGATTATAATAAAATGCAGGACTAATGTGTATAGAATTAGTAGTTTTATATATTTTGTTGTGTTTCGGCAAAAAAATAGCTAAATGTTTCGCGTTTTTGTGCGTTATCTAGCTAATTACACGGAGTGAAGACGCTCCGTTTGCCATGATGGGGAGCTAGCACAACGCCACCATTTCACAAGCGGCTTTTCCTCTAAGTACATCCAGGGAGAGCTGTCGTCTGTCCAAAACTGTTTTTTTTTTCTTTATCTTGTTCTGAAAGGAAATAGGGGGCGCTAAAATTTCAGCGCGTCTGAATTGACGGTCTTTGTAGACGTGGGCTTCTTGCTTTCCTCTGCTGTCATTTCACGAGACTCCAGTTTCCCCTTTTGTGAGGATTTAGATTGGAAAACAAGCCAGGCTAATTCAATAAGGACATCAATTTACATTTCTTTGATTTTTCGTCAGAAAAAACTCGAAAAACGACATATTTTGGATTTTTCCACTGAGTTGTAAGGAGTGTAACATCTCCAATATGCCATTTTGTTTGTACACAGACGGACAGGGATGCCACCATTTTGTATTGGAGTTATTCCTTTGCAGGCTGTCGCAGGGGCCCCACAAATATATAACACAAATCCTAACAACCACCGTGCAAGTGGTAGGACAATTACAACCTCGATTTCAGTTACCTAACGAACCTATGCGTTTTTATTTGCTAACATGTCTGAAAGGAAATAGGGGGCGCTCTCTTTAAACTCTCCGACGGTGAAGCACGTCTGGAAGAACGGTCTTTGTTGTTTTATCTTAGTAGCTAGTAACCCCTCTTCAGTCATTTGCAGCCTTCTCTTGTGATAATATGAATACATTTTTTCTGAGACGCCTTTCTGAAAATAATGGCTAACAGGTGATTAGCCTGATTTTTTAAATTCAAGTATTGATTGAAAGAATAGCTACACACAGTAAAACACCTATTTATCATTAGAGAACTGTTTTTAATACAAATTTAATTCTACAGTTAAATACACAAAAACTACTTTGTCAGGGAAACATAGTTAACGGGTTCTTTTGCTTTTATAAAATGCAGTCTTTCCTGTGTAGAATTAACAATTCTTCAGAGGTGTCAAAAGTACCAACATTTTCTACTCAAGTAGAAGTATAAATACCGAGTTAAAAAACTACTTTAGTAAAAGTAGAAGTATCAACTCAAGTTTTCTACTTTAGTAAAAGTAAAAAGTAACCTATTTAAAAACTACTTAAAGTAAAAAAAGTAAAAGTAATTTTCAGAAAAAAAGGAATATTGTTAACAAAAGCGTATGAACATATTTTTAACCATTATCACATGCTTTAAGGAGCAGAAAATATGATAATAAATGAAAGTGTTTTGGTGTTAAACTTTATGAATCAGAAACATTTATTTCTTAATAATCTTTATTGGAAATCGATTAATTAACACAATCAAATGTATTAACATAAGCAGGGCATTATGTAACGTCCCTTCAGCTATCAAGCTTCACTCTGCATCACCTAATTTAACCAACTTCAAGACACAAACACACTCAATGTAAAAAAAAAAAAAAATAAATGAAAAAAAAAATGACCAAAAGGCTTTTTCAAGCCTTGAAGGCAGCTAGTTTTCAAAGTTCTTTGAGGCAATACTGAATAGTCTTTATCAAGTTGATAAGGTTGGGAGTGCCACATAAAGCCTGCGTGACACCTGGAACCAGCCTTGCCAGGTGGGAGGTGCTGGATTATCGTACTAATGACGTAAAATTATCGTATTTTACAAAAAATATCGTACACCCAGTTAAACCACGCCCATTGACAAAATAACACCCTTTACATGCACTCGTAAGGCAGTGGGAGTGAAGGAAACACACAGGAGGCAAAATCCTTGGATTCTTTTTCTAAAATTTTAAGAACTGTAAAAATGAAAAAATAACCAGGGAAACAAGATTTTAAAAAAACAGTAGGGGCGGGACCTAGGAGACGGTATATATAAATTTACATATATACTTATCTACATATATACATATGTGTACATACATATAAGGTTTTTTTTTATGTTAACCCAAACATCTTCATGATACAAAATCTAAGCGATGTGTAGTTTTAATCTCCTCAGTCAGTCTTTATAAACTAATCAATAACATTTTGGATGCTTTTAAGCACAAATACTTCATCCACTACTATTTATGGATTAATCAGTTCAATTAGCTTTGTTTCTAAAGATAAAATAGTGCGTCACAGATCAAAGTTATTTTTATAAAAATACCATCTACAACATTTTCAGCAAAGACGTTTACAATAACCGCAGACTGAAAATAATAATAAAAAAAAAACATTTCTTTGCTGTTGTTTTTTTTTTTAAAATTGATAATTCAATCAAAGTTCAGTGTTGCAGCATCAGAAACACTTTGATTTCCGAGCCCGAGTCTCAAACACGGAAATTGACGTCCCTGCTCTTTAAAAGTTTGTGGGCGGGGCTACTCGCCCCAAAGTAATGATTGACTGGACCTTTCAGCCAATCATTCATCTGTTCCTTTGTTTGATGCATTCAGGGTTCATAAAAAAAAAAACTCCAACAAACAGTCGCGGCATTTTAACGGTGACAAAATGGCGAAAGTAGCGACTACTTTTTATAAAATGAACGAAGTAAAAGTACAGATAATTGCATAAAAAGGTAGTGAGTAAAAGTAAAAAGTAGACAAAAAAATAATTACTTCGTTAAAGTAAAGATAACGAGATTTTCTACTTGAGTAAGGTAACGAAGTAGTCTTACTTCGTTACTTGACACCTCTGTAATTCTTCCATTTTAATTTGGTAACCAGACAAAATTCAACAAGACAGACTGCCAAGGCCATATCACACATACAAAATGCCATATGGACAAAATATCACAGATTTAAATAATTACTTAAATATTTATCAGGAATAAAGACAACAAAGAGTATGTAAGTGAGCAAAATGTATTTTGTACAACTATGATTGGTAGTCACAATTCCAAATAATCAAATCTTTGTAGTAGTAAGTATCATTAAGTAATTTTCTTATTAATTAAAATTGCTATGAAAAGCAACCTGTAGCTTTTTGTCCTGGATTATTTCATTCTCATAACTATTTTAGTCTCTTTAGTCTGTCTAAATTATAGCCTACAATAAAAACCCTGACATTTGAACAGAAAAGTTGTTTTGAAAAAAAAAAAAAAGTATAATACTTACTTTTAAATATCAGTCAAAAAGCCTAAACACGCTTCAAAATACCAAAACAGTGCATTAAATCAGTGTTTTTTCAATATTGTGAAAATATTAGATGGAAAGAAGGAAAAGGTTTTATTATCATAAAAACATTAAAATAGGCAGCGAAAAAGGTAAAACCACATATTGCTTTTTGTATATGTGACAATTAAAAACAATTCTGGGATCCTTAAATATATATAAATAGTTTTAAGACTGACCAACACTACTTTTTACTTGAACAGTATCTCTTGCTTTGGCATTTTGGCAGCAAGAAGGTTGGTGTTCAAATCCCGGGTGGGGACGTATTGACCTTTCTGTTTTGAGTTTGCATGTCCTCCCCATACATGTATGGGTTTCCTCCGGGTACTTCGGTTTTCTTCCCACCCTCTAAAAATATGCATGTTATGTTAATTGGCCACCACAAAAATTGTCCCTAGGAATGTGTGTGTGGATGGTGGTGGGTTTGGCCCCGTGACAGACTGGCGACCTGGTTGGGGAATACCCTGCCTCTTGCCTTGAATCAGCCGGAATAGGCTTTTCCGACCCCCCTCCCGCTCCCTCCGCCAACCATCAGGAACAAGCAGTGCAGAAGATGAATGAAAAAAATGTATGAAATTTATGTATTGAAAATGTAATGTATAGAACAAAATCTATTAAAAAATGTATATATGTAAGCTAAATAATGTTTAATATATTAAAAGCCTACTTTAGCCGTGTTAGGGAATCAAGATTAGTGGCTGCAGTTATGCTGCTCTACACTAGATGGGAGTGTTGAAGTAAACTAAGTTAATACGAGAAATTATGCTTTAATACCATGTACGTATGACATATTTGAGTGCAACTTCATTGCTGTAGTTTCAAAGTCCATCACGACTTGTTAGCAGATGGGGATTATCTTGGCCACGGATGTCATTGATTCAGTCTGACCATATTGTTTCTTGAAAGCCTCTATACACATGATAATTATACAGCAGTTATAACTTATTGTGCAGCAGTTGTTGCTAATTTTAGGGTAGATAGTGGCTGGTGGTAATATGAAGACATGTTTTAGTTTCATATGACATAAGATACATCTGCATAAATGGGGAGACATTTGGCCCATCATTAATCAAACCAAATAGAATTGTATTACTTTTTTATCATCATCAGTTGTTTTTTATTCTTGGTCAAAATCATAATCATAATAACAATACAGATTGCAACAAACAACAACAACAAAAAAACAAACAAAGAAACAAAGAAAAGGAATAGGCTGAAGTATTTTTTATTTTTTTTATTTTATTATTTATATGTGCCTATCCTTATACATCTATATACATTTAACTGAACAGCATTTCTACAATCAAACAAAAATTTAAATTTACAAAGTACGCAATCACTACAATCAAACAGAAATTAAATTTACAAAGTACACATATCCAATCAAACAGAAAATCACAATAAAGTTTAGATTATCATCTTTTCATTCTTATTTTAACTTATTTATAATCACTAATACTTTTATATTTAAGATGTTGTTTAAATTTTAGGAAAGAAGAACATATTTTAAATTCATCACTGAGTTCATTCCATAATTTTACTTAAACAACTAAAACACATCTTGATTTTACCAAGGTTCTTGACACGTTCAAAAATATAACATCCTCGTAAATTATGATGACCAATTCTAAATTTAAAAAAACTTTGTATACTTTTTGGAAGTAAATTATTTTTAATCTGTAATATTCTGATATTTACAATATCTTGTAGTTTTAAACAGTTATTCTGAATAAACAGTTGATTTGTGTGTTCATAAAATCCAACTCTGTTTACTATTCTTATTGCTTTTTTTTGTAATTTAACCTGTAAATCTATGAGTTTTTCCCGCATTCCCCCATATCGCAGTACAATAAGAAAAATATAGCATAACCAAGGAAATGTAAATCCAATATAACCCTTTTGTATTTAAAGCGTCTCTTGTTTTATACAGTATACCAATTGATTTTGAGATTTTTTGTTTAATATGATAAATGTGTGATTTCCAGGATAATTTTTCATCTATATAACCCCCAAAAATTTCGCTTCACCAGTGTAAAATAGAACAACAACTAATAGATGTCCATTCATGGGTCTTTATATGAATAAACTGGTTTTCATTTGCATTTAGTATTTTTCTGTCGATATCCACATTGCTCTGAAAGAAAAGGGGGCGCTGTCTTTGAACATAAAGCACGTCTGTATGGACGGTCTATGCAGACACGTACTTCTCTCCAAGATTGTTTTAGCTTTGCTAGCTCAGTAACTAACTGCAGCTCCAGTCTCTACTTTCCCTCAGAGTTTGGCTGGAAACACTGGGGCACTCTCTGAACTTTTAGCTTATTTGGGTCTTTTGTGGATGTAGGTTAGCTTTTCTCGTGTTGTTCCCGAACGCTGCATTTGTAGAATAAAATTTCAAAATGGCTGCACTAACTAATCTTCTTGATACAAACAAAATGGTGGACTGAGAGAAGCTACTGCGTAAAGCTACCTCGAAAAACGGTCCTAAATATTTAATCAGCAATTATGTTTTACCCAAAACACAGCCAAACAGATAGGACTACTAATACTGACAAAGCTCTGATATTTTCTTAATGATTTTCTCAAGAAAATAAGCCATCATCTACTTTATGAGAGAAAGCACAAAGTGAAGGTCTGGCAGTTCTGGATTAAAAAGGGCGCGCGGAGAACTTTAATTCAGCTCAAATGAGCTCGGAGAAAAGGCACAATCAATCGGAAAATCAATTAAGAGCTGATATAAATTTTCAAAAACGGAAAGAGGTAGAGGAGGCTGACAAAAAAAACTACAAACGGGAAGCTTGCGGCTAGCAGCTAGGGTATTAACCAAACCAACAAGCTTTGCTTGTAAAAAGACCGTCCATTCAGACGTGCTTCACAACTAGATACTTACTGTACAGCGCCCCCTATTTCTTTTCAGACCTTTTCAGACCAAGGCTCTTGACACGTTCAAAAATATAACATCCTCGTAAATTATGATAACCAATTCTAAATTTAAAAAAACTTTGTATACTTTTTGAAAGTAAATTATTTTTAATCTGTAATATTCTGATATTTACAATATCTTGTAGTTTTAAACAGTTATTCTGAATAAACAGTTGATTTGTGTGTTCATAAAATCCAACTCTGTTTACTATTCTTATTGCTTTTTTTTGTAATTTAACCTGTAAATCTATGAGTTTTTCCGGCATTCCCCCATATCGCAGTACAATAAGAAAAATATAGCACAACCAAGGAAATGTAAATCCAATATAACCCTTTTGTATTTAAAGCGTCTCTTGTTTTATACAGTATACCAATTGATTTTGAGATTTTTTGTTTAATATGATAAATGTGTGATTTCCAGGATAATTTTTCATCTATATAACCCCCAAAAATTTCGCTTCACCAGTGTAAAATAGAACAACAACTAATAGATGTCCATTCATGGGTCTTTATATGAATAAACTGGTTTTCATTTGCATTTAGTATTTTTCTGTCGATATCCACATTGCTCTGAAAGAAAAGGGGGCGCTGTCTTTGAACATAAAGCACGTCTGTATGGACGGTCTATGCAGACACGTACTTCTCTCCAGGATTGTTTTAGCTTTGCTAGCTTAGTAACTAACTGCAGCTCCAGTCTCTACTTTCCCTCAGAGTTTGGCTGGAAACACTGGGGCACTCTCTGAACTTTTAGCTTATTTGGGTCTTTTGTGGATGTAGGTTAGCTTTTCTCGTGTTGTTCCCGAACGCTGCATTTGTAGAATAAAATTTCAAAATGGCTGCACTAACTAATCTTCTTGATACAAACAAAATGGTGGACTGAGAGAAGCTACTGCGTAAAGCTACCTCGAAAAACGGTCCTAAATATTTAATCAGCAATTATGTTTTACCCAAAACACAGCCAAACAGATAGGACTACTAATACTGACAAAGCTCTGATATTTTCTTAATGATTTTCTCAAGAAAATAAGCCATCATCTACTTTATGAGAGAAAGCACAAAGTGAAGGTCTGGCAGTTCTGGATTAAAAAGGGCGCGCGGAGAACTTTAATTCAGCTAAAATGAGCTCGGAGAAAAGGCACAATCAATCGGAAAATCAATTAAGAGCTGATATAAATTTTCAAAAACGGAAAGAGGTAGAGGAGGCTGACAAAAAAACTACAAACGGGAAGCTTGCGGCTAGCAGCTAGGGTATTAACCAAACCAACAAGCTTTGCTTGTAAAAAGACCGTCCATTCAGACGTGCTTCACAACTCGATACTTACTGTACAGCGCCCCCTATTTCTTTTCAGACCAACAGCTGTGGTTGTTCCATTATAACAAATTCTAAGTTGTTATTAGTATTGTGCTAATTGTGTTATTATAACTTGCTAAGTATTGTTTTTCATTATTAATACACATGCTTTTTTGTCTTCTGAACCACTCATCCTTAAAGGTCCCCTATTATGCCTTTTTTCCCTTATTTTATCCTGTGCTATGTATCTGATATGCATAATTTTACATTCCGCCACAATCTCAACACAAAAGGTTATAAATACTAGCGTGTTTTGGAGCGCAGTTTCATACCCGGAACTCAAAACAGCTTGTATCAGTCTTTTTTTCTTTTTTTTTCCCCGGGACCCGCCCCGTTGGTTGCGATTGGTTGTCATTCATTGTGATTTCCCCACCCACCCAGCACAGCGTGGAGCGGGAGGGGCGAGGTGTGCTTCACAGTAGAGTGAAGCACGGAAATGGGTGGATATCAGGGTGGAGAGCAGGTAGAAGTGGGGGAGGGTGTTTGAGCTGCAGGGGGCTGAACAAAAAACAGATGTACGTCACTATGTTCCACCAGTCGTTAGAGGTTTGGAGAACACGCCCCTTACTTTGAATTTAAATATCTCAAAATAGCATGAATCACAATAAAACACACTTTGGGGGATTGTTTGGGGTAGTACTAAGTAAAATAAAAGGTTAAAACCTCATAAAAGTCAGTTTTGCATAATAGGGGACCTTTAATAGGGTTGTAAGGATCCCAAAGCCTATCCCGGCTATTTTCAGATGAGAGGCAGGGTACACCCTAGACAGGTTGCCAGTGTGCTGCGAAGCCATGCACACACAACCATCCAGAAACATTGTCATTCCTAGGGGCAATTTCACAGTGGCCAATCAACCTAACATGCATGTTTTTGGAGTGTTGAAGGAAACCGAAGTACCTGGAGAGAACCAACACTTACACGGAGAGAACATGCAAACTCCACTCAGATTTATCAGTTTTTCAAGCCTCATCCCACTCTGGACTCGGACCCGACCTTCTTGCTGTGAAACCAATGTGCTAATTATTGCACCACTGTGCGGTCCATATTACAAATGTCTAATTTAATTTTTTTTAATAGTGCAATTGTTTAGCACTATGCCCTCTCAACAAGAACATCAGTTTTCGAGCCCCAAACTTCAAGTGGCCGGTGTGCCAAGTCACTTTGTGCACTGTAAGAGTCCTTGTTTGGGTGTACCACACCTCTCACATACTGTATAACTAGCTGAAATAGGCTCGGTCATTCCTGTATGCCCTGGAGGGCTAAGCAATCCATAAGGTGAAAGAAACGAGACTACAAACTAGTTCAGAACACACCAAACAAAGGTAATGGTAAACTTAACAAAGAGATATACAGTATCATGTCTGATTGTACCAATTAGCTGACTTAAAACCCATGAAGCAGCATATACGTTTGCAGTTTCTTTGTTGTGTTTTTGGAAATAATCATTAGTTTATCTATTAAAAAAAAAATTAAAATGAAAGTTGTCGAAAGCTATTTTTCCCCCAAAAATTTTGAAACAGTACCATCTTCACCCTGGTAATTAAAATGGACATTTTTTTAGGATTAAACCATACACTAAGCCCTTAAGTTAATCAAAACAAAGACTGCGGCTGACGTAAAAAAAAAAAAAGAAGCTGTGATTTTCACAAAATTTAAGTTTATATTGTGATACATAGTTACAAATAACTTGGGATATTTTTCCACTGTCAAAATTTACCTACGCGTTCTAAAGTTTTTTCAAATGCAGCCATGTTGTTTATGTTCAAACTCATACAATTTTTAATAAAAAAAATATCTACTAATTAAAAATGTATCACCAGTTAAATAATACATTTTCTCAAAATAAGACTCTGCATATTTTTACCATCAAATTTGCTTGAAAGGTCTGAAAAATGCTAAATTCAACATTGTTATTCATTTTTTAACAAACTGAAACAATTTATTTAGGTGATAATACATTTGTAAATACATTTGAGCTTCCTCCACCGGTTGGTTGGGCTTTCACTCAGAGATCGGGTGAGGAGCTCTGCCATCCGAGAGGAGCTCAGTGTCGAGCCGCTCCTCCTCCAGGTCGAGAAGAGCAACTTGGGGTGGTTCGGGCATCTGGTCAGGATGCCCCCCGAGCGCCTCGCTGGTGAGGTCTTTTGGGCACGTCCCATCGGGAGGAGACCAAGAGGCAGACCCCGGACCCGCTGGAAAGACTATCTCCACAGCTGGGCGAGGATCTTTCCGGATGAGCTGGAGGATGCAGCCGGCGTGAGAGAAAGCCTGTCTGAGGCTTTTGCCCCCACGACCCAGCCCCAGATGAGTGGAAGATGACGGAACATTTGTAAATAATAATTCATGGACCTTTTATTCAGAATCAAACATCATTGTGCAATTAAATGTCCCAACGCAGGTTAAATAAATGTTCATTTACATTATTGCAAACAGCATATTTGTGAATATCCAAAATGTCTCCGGGACAGACATCAAAGCACTAAGGGTTCACGGACAGAAAAAAGCTTGAGGTTTTAAAATTCCAGTTATCATAAATAAAATAATTACTAGTAGTAATAGTTACTAAGTTACTTTTTTGTGAGAAGTAACTAACAGAAACTAATTCCATTTCATAAGATATCCTACACTACCGGAGAAACCGAGAAAGTAGATCAGTCTCTAACCAGCCACTGCTTTCAGATCATATAGGGGAATTTGTGAACTCATGCCTAAATTACCTTTTTAAATATATTTTTTCATCTTTTCAGATCAAAATCAACTCTAATAAAGTAGACCAAAAAGGATAAAAAGGAGTTTACTATGATTATTTTAAAAGGTCCCAGTAAAACACTGGGGCAATCATTTTTATGTTTTTTTTCTCAGGACATACATAACACCAAAATAGGTGCAGAAAGCACATAAAAAATATTTTTCCAAGCATGTAAGACCTTGGTATTCAATGACAGGAACAGTGTTATCTAGAAACTTAATAAAAATGATCCTTGCCTCAACATTTCTCTGTTCATTTTCCTGCTTAAATTCAGCCCACAGTGGTGACTGGGAAAGCAGAAATGTTAGGAAATTACAGTTTGTGTTTATTTTATTTCACTCAATGCATGATTTATAATATCCCCAGGAAGTTAATATGGCATTCAAGCATCTAAAACCTCACAAAAGTCTCCTAATTACTAATATAACACCATAGAATTGGTAATAGCGGTGTAATAGCATCGAGATTTGTATCTGAAGTTCTCTAAATGTCCGCTAGATGGTAATGTCGGAACGAAAGTAGTCCATCCTGAACATTTTTGAAAACGTCTAAGGACCAACAAAACGTATACCTTCAAGATTAATCTGATTACACGGGTTTACAGGACACAGAGGCATTTGTGGAAAAAACCTTCAGATTTGTTTAAATTAATGAACAAATGCAAGGCTGTCCAATGTGTTCACTGATGTGTGTTTCAGCAACAGGAAAGCTTTCCATTTAATTAAAAACAGAACTTTGGCTGACTTTTTAAAGTTGGAAATATAATTTTAATTAGTCACACAGCTGATAATACATCAATCGTCTTATATAGTTCCTTAAATAATAAAAATCTCAAATTCTTGAAAAGGTCTCAAATGGAACTTAAAAGTGAGATTAGATCATATAGTCTGATTAAGACCTCTTTTGCTAAATATTTTTTTTTAAATAACTATAGATAAGAGAGAAAAAATAACAAAGATACATTCAGGACAATTTCCAAAAATAGACGGCTTTTTTATATTTTGGAGACAAAGAGATTTCTTAATTTTTGGATGAATTAATCTAACTAAGTTTGAAAGTATTTTACTACTTATATACCCAGAAAATTATGTAGTTGTCCCTAAACAAGCCAATAACTCAATAAATTAAATTAGTTTTAATTTATTAAAAAAAATAAAAATGAATTACTCTATTCATCCCTCACCGGGGAAATTTGTGTGCTGCACTCCTTACACCGCAGCAGGCTGCCCTTCGACAGCGCTAATGGTGGGAGAAGCGGGGGTTAGGTGTCTTCTCCAAGGACCCTAGACGTGCTCTCTGTGGGATACGAACCACAGTACAAAGTACTTTATATTCTACAATGGCGTTTTAGCTCAAAGTTATGAAGATGGAGGTTTGCAAATAATTGAATTTGGCGATCTGAATAGTACCCTAAAAATACTTTGACATAAACAAATATGAAAAGCAACTACATTTTGAGTAGAATGAAGCCTCAATGAAGTCACACTTTCCTTTATCATTACCACAAAATATGTTTTTAGCAACATTCCCAGCAGTGATTCAGGTTTCTCTGGCTTTTGATAAAATTCCTTCTTCAGCTGGTTTTATTCACTAAGCATTTTGTCTTGTAATTTGTTTTTCAAATTTTTGCAACATTGTTACTTTATATAGTAGAAAAAAATAAAATAACAGAATAAGAAAAGTAAACATTAATTAGGCAAATTGCTTGTTGTTTAAAAGAATGATGTATAACTGCCAATACATTTCAAACTTAACACTGTTATGTATCATAGGATCATTTGTGGTTAAAGCTTATGGAGGATGTTTTACAATCAACATATTAAACTGAAAATGCAATGTGGCAAAATTTCACATTTGAGTCTATTTATTATTCAATCAAGTTGACAGCTTAGTTCTGAAGACATCAATTTGAGTTTTTCAGATCACATTAACTAAATTTCCTGCAGGATTTAGTTCAGTCTTCGCAGTACGTCCATCTAGTGGATTGTATGTAAAACTGCAGCCACAATCCTCCATTTTTTGACACTTCTAGTTTGTGTTTCTGATCGGTTATCATTAGATAGCTTTCATAAATGCTTGTCCACGATTCTATTCGATTAGTTGATTTGTTGTTGTTGTTTTTATTTTAAATTCAAATGTCTTTTTTTGTATAAGACTTCGTCCCAAGGACACTTTCTTTCTTTCTTTTTTTTTCTTTACAGATAATTAATTACTAGATTAGAGAGTAATACAGATCGCTAACTTCATAATATATTCACAGACCTTAACATGGTTGTGGTACAGGGCTCCTGCTGACCTTTCAGAATTCCAATTTTGGGGGAAGACAACTTTACATTTAAGGGGAGATTGTGGTTTTATGTTTCAATCCCCCAAATTTTTCCTATTCTTTTCACCCATGTCAAACTAAACTCTTACCTCATGCAACATTAAAAAGCTGGGTTGCGTTTGTTTTTTTTTTTTCAATAAACCTGAGTCAGACGCTGTAAACTGGGACAGTTTTTATCCGGTGTGATAATAATTGTTTCCTCTAACGTGTAAACCTTAGTGTTCAATGGTTTATTCTGGAAAATGCTTTATTAATGATTAAAAAAAATCATATAAAATTATTATTAGAACAAAGCCTGCCCCACCGCATTGAAAAGACACTGCTGGAATAGAAGAAATGCGAAAATCCCCAGAATTTGTTTTTACATCCTTCGACTTAAAACCTTAGTAATTCATTCTTATCTCTGTTACAACTCAACACATGTATCTGGATGGTGAAAAAAAAATAAATATGCAGAAAAACTTCAAATAGCAGTGTTCAAGGATTGAGATGTGTGGCTGCAGTTCTGCGGATGTCAACTAGAGGGAGGGTTGAAATTACTCGTTTGAAGAGATTATTGGGATTTCATCTTCTTGTACTCTGTCTGTTTTGGGGTTGCGGGGGTTGGCACAGTGGTACTAAGGGAAAGAAGGCAGCACCCTGCAACCGTTGTCAGTCTGTTGCACATACACTTTTACTGATCTACATGTGGTGTACATGTGGATGTATGGGCTCTGGCGAATTTATCCAGATTGCGTCTTTATTTTTCAACTGTTTAAAGCCTTGTGAAAAATAACGTATATACCCATTTTTATGGTAGACACAATTTGACCCTACCAAAATGACCTAGCCCAGGGCAATGTTACAATATACTGTATACAGGTTCAATACTTTTAAGTTTCTCATCGTGTTTAGCTGGGAGCTTTGACGGGGCGCTGCGCATTGGGTCTCTGCATGTGCAGCACGTCAGAATGGACGGTCTGATGCAGTCAGAGCCTTGTTGTGAGTTTACTCTCTGGGCTCCAAAGAGTGTTTGTTGTTTGAGATTTGATTATAAAGCTAGTTGAGCGTCTGCAATAATATTCGCGCCACTCATTTGTCAGTGTTTTAGGAAAAATACAGAATAAAAGAATAAAACAAATAGCAGTTTTGTAGGAAGTAGTAGCCGCTAACAAAGCTCAGTCCGCCATTTTGTTTCGAGTCAAAACAACAACAATATCACCATTTTGTAAAGCCCTGCTACTAATGCTTGGCGCGTGAACAACATAAAAGCGACTGAATTATCTTTAATAACGATGCCCAAACTATTTGAAAGTCCATGAAGAGTTCAGACAATTCTAGCTGAATTGAGTTGAAATGAAGGCTGCAAATTTACAAGCATCTAGCTGCTAAATTAATGGCTAAGCTGGACGAGCTAAAACAACAAGCCGGGAAAAAGCACGTCTCAGCAAGACCGTCTATTCAGACGTGCTTCACATGCAGATACCTACAGTGCAACGCCACCCGTTTCCTCTAGGACAGACAAACAAAAAGCTTCAACAATAACTTTTTCTACAGTTTCATGTTCATAATTTATTTTTTAATATATTGTGAACACAGTATGATTTACCGGTTGTGTTATACTGGATGATTTTTTTCTCTAACTTTAAATGTTTTGTTTTTTTTTTGATGGAAAGAGAACTGTTCTCAAGAAAACTAATTTTCAGAAAATAAATATTGTAGCTCACTTCTTCTTTTTTTATGTATGTGTTAGTTTTTTTTTTAATTTATTTTATTTTCAGGTACAAACCCAATGTCCCTTACATGGGATAGTCCAGATACTTTTAACGAAACTCTCTCTCCATATATATATATATATATATATATATATATATATATATATATGCATATGCATATGTATGCATATATATATATATATATATATATATATATATATATGCAGCAAATACACAGATTTATTTCTTGTTTGTGTATATATATATATATACATCCAGTATATACGTACATATATATATACACACAACAAATAAATAAGTGTTTGCTGTATGTATGTTTATATATATATATAATAAGTAACAATAAAGACGCCTGAAAATATCAAATAGGAGCAAATTGTAGTGTCCAAAGAAGAAAATTTGAGGCTACAGTTCTGCTGCTTTCCACTTGATGGGAGTGTTGAGGTGACTCAAATTGAAAGATTTTCTCTGGTTTTCACCTTCTTTGGCTTATGCGGGTGGTGCTGAAACCCATCCATGGTGGTTTTATTTGACAGGAAAACAGATTCTGCAACCTTTCGCACATGGTCTTTTAAAGACACTGGTATCTATATCCAGATTCATGGCACCTATTTAAAACGAATCTAGGACATTTGGGCCACAAAACTGCAACCTAGGATATTTGGGCCATATGGGCCACTTGGGATGGACTTTTCGGCCACAAACCATTTTTTGTTTCTTTTCTCTTTGAATATATCCCTAACCCTATTTCTGTGATAACGTATCCTGTGAAATTGAATAAAATAGTTGCATTACATAAAATAATTGCTTTAGTCAATTTTATCCCGTGGCCCAAATATCCTAGGTTGCAGTTTTTTGGCCCCAATGTCCGTGGTCAAAATGTTCATTCGCGATTTAAAACACCAGCCATCTAAGACTGAAATGTGACTGAATTACACTTTCTCAGTAAAGTGTTTAAAAAAATAACAAATACAAAATTAATCAACTATGCTAAATAACTTTTCCCACATGTGTGATGATTATATTTTTTTTCCGTTTAATACCTTTCTGTTGTTTTTGTTGGTCTGGGAGGAAATAGGGGGCGCTGCAAATTAGGTCTCTGGATGTGCAGCACGTCAAAATGAACGGTCCAATGCAGCCGAGCATTGTTTTGAATTTACTCTCTCAGCTCTAAAGAATGTTAATTCTTTGAGATTTGGTTGTGAAACTAGTTAAGCGTCTGTCACAATTTTTGCGCTACCTTTTTGGTAGTGTTGCAGGCAAAATACAGAATAAAAGAAAAATAGTTGGGCTGTTTTCTAGAAAGCAGTAGTTACTAACGCAGCACAGTCTGCCATTTTGTTTCGACTCAACACAACGGCCATTTCACCATATTGTAAAACCCTGCTAGCAATTATGGATTCGGGAAGAGCGTTACTCCAGTCAAAATATCTTCAACCAGGAAGCCCAAACCATTTCAAAGTTCACGAAGAGCTGAGACTTTGCAAGCTGAACTGAGTATAAATGGAGGCTGTAAATGTTTACAAGCTGCTAGCTGCTGAATTAGCAGCTAAGCTAACAGATTTACAACAACCAGCCGGAAAGAAAGCACGTGTCTGCAAAGACCGTCCATTCAGACGTGCTTTACATGCAGAGACCTGCAGCATAGCCCCCCCCCCCCCCCCCCCTATTTCTTTTAAGACAAACACACACGCTAAAACAATCACTTAAGGCTTCTCCTCAGTTTTATAAAAATGTATTTTGCTCTTCTTTTTTAATGTTTTTTTGGCCGTATTTATTTATTGAGTTTAGGTACTTAACTCAGAAACTTGAACTAAACTTAGACAATGACACAAATCTCAGATCATCTGGTTAATCCTTTGAAGTAAATTTGTTTGAGATTTAGTTAAAAATACATGAGTCATTGACATGTTCCATTTGTCTTGCATTTTTTAAATTGCTAATTGTTTGTGGTTGTGGAGCAGCAATCATTGCAAGTAGGTCAGAGTTCCCTTTCATCAGCCCTTTTTGGGAGTTTTTGGGGACATTAAAGATCATTGTGATAATTTAAATATTTTCTGTACTTTTCCTGACTGTGTAAGATCAAACTTTTCACTGACGCAACAAACAGAAAAGTTGGACACTTTGAAAACGCCTTCATTTTAAATTACATTTTCCCGTATCGGTTCTAGGACATTTCAGCAACGGATATTTCAGCCACGGACATTTGAGCCAAAAAACTGCAACCTAGTATATTTGAGCCATGTGCCCCCCCGAATTTAGGACATTTCAGCCACGGACATTTGGGCCACGGACATTTGGGCCAAAAGCCTATTTTATGTAGAAAATTGTGATATTTATGATGTTTATTGTAAATAAACAGTTGCACTACAGAAAATAATTGCTTTTAGTCATTTTTATCCCATGGCACAAATAAAAAATTCTGATATTTTTAAAAAAGTCTGATATTTTATGTAAAAATTTGATAATTTATGTTTTTTTTTTTTTTTATCGTGAATAAACAGTTGCACTACAGAAAATAATTGCTTTTAGTTGCATTTAGTCATTTTTATCCCATGGCTCAAATAGCCTAGCCTAGGTTGCAGTTCTTCAAATGTCCGTGGCTGAAATCTCCGAGTCACCGTGGCTCAAATGTCCCAGGTAGGTTTTTTGGCTCAAATGTCCGTGGCTGAAATCTCCGTGGCTGAAAAGACCGTTCACCAAGAAAAAGACACAATCTGGATCTACGGATCAGTAGACCCAGACTACTGTCCCAGTCTTTAAAAGACACTGATAAACAAGAATAAATTGCCAATGCTTTTTGTCATCATTGTTCAATACAGTGGAGAGGGTTACCAGATAAATTGAGAGGCAAAAGCTGAAGCAATGATCAGTAATGAAATGTTAGAAAATGATTTTTACAGCCTTTAAATTCAAAACACTGTATAAATTTATATTTGAAATACCGTATGCCAATAAATCCAGAAGTTTCACATTGTACGGGAGGTGAACGGACATTTCAGCCACGGATATTTGAACCAAAAAACTGCAACCTAGGATATTTGAGCCACGGTGATTCGGACATTTCAGCCACGGACATTTGAAGAACTGCAACCTGCAACTGTTTATTTACGATAAAAAAATGTTAAATGACTAAAAGCACGATAAAAATTTTTGCACAATAAAAATTTTTAAGACTAAAAGCAATTTTTCTGTAGTGCAACTGTTTATTTACGATAAAATTTTTACATAAAATATCAGAATTTTTACATAAAATATAATTTTTAAAAAAAAATATCAGAATTTTTTATTTGAGCCATGGAATAAAAATGACTAAAACCAATTATTTTCTGTAGTGCAACTGTTTATTTACGATAACATTTTTACATAAAATATCAGAATATCACAATTTTCTACATAAAATAGGTTTTTGGCCCAAATGTCCGTGGCCCAAATGTCCGTGGCTGAAATGTCCTAAATTCGGGGGCGCACATGGCTCAAATATCCTAGGTTGCAGTTTTTTGGCTCAAATGTCCGTGGCTGAAATATCCGTGGCTGAAATGTCCTAGAACCTTCTTTTTGAACGGTCTTTTCAGCCACGGAGATTTCAGCCACGGACATTTGAAGAACTGCAACCTAGGCTAGGCTATTTGAGCCATGGGATAAAAATGACTAAATGCAACTAAAAGCAATTATTTTCTGTAGTGCTGTTTATTCACGATAAAAAAAAATTACATAAATTATCAAATTTTTACATAAAATATCAGACTTTTTTAAAAATATCAGAATTTTATCAGAATTTTTTAAAAATATCAGAATTTTTTATTTGTAAAATATCAGAATTTTTTAAAAATATATCAGAATTTTTTATTTGAGCAATGACTAAAACCAATTATTTTCTGTAGTGCAACTGTTTATTTACGATAAAATGTTTACATAAAATATCAGAATTTTTTATTTGTAAAATATCAGAATTTTTTATTTGTGCCATGGGATAAAAATGACTAAAAGCAATTATTTTCTGTAGTGCAACTGTTTATTTACAATAAACATCATAAATATCACAATTTTCTACATAAAATAGGCTTTTGGCCCAAATGTCCGTGGCCCAAATGTCCGTATCTGAAATGTCCTAAATTCGGGGGCGCACATGGCTCAAATATCCTAGGTTGCAGTTTTTTGGCTCAAATGTCCGTGGCTGAAATCTCCGAGGCTGAAATGTCCTAGAACCCTTTTTCTGTCTATTTTCTAGAGTCGTTTTAGAGTCTCCGTTTTTAACCCTATCATGGCAGGTTTTTGAAACTCAAAATAGTACATGGCATCTAAGACTGTAATTTGACTAATTTATATTGCTGTTTCTGAGAAAATTTGTCAAAAAAAATAAAAACTCAATAAGTATACATTTCATTGATCAAATATGCCATAGGTCTTTTCCCATATAGGTGCTGAAAATATTTAATTTTTTGAGCAGTACTTTTCTGTTGTTGTTTATGTTTGTCTGGGAGGAAATAGGAGGCGCTGTACAATAGGTCTGTGCATGACTAGCACGTCAGAATGAACGGTCTGATGCAGCCAGAATATTGTTTTGATTTTACTCTCTCAGCTCCACATTGTTTATTCTCTGAGATCTGGCTTTAAAATTAGATAAACTTTTGTAATGATAACTGGGGGAACTATCCGCCAGTGTTTTCGGTAAAATACAGTAGTAAAGAAATTATTTAGGCAGTTTTTTAGAAAGCAGTTACGAGAAAGGGCAGGTCCGTCCACCATTTTGTTTTGAGCTAGAAGAACTGCGATGTTACCATTTTGTAAAACCCTGCTAACAATGCTGGGCGCAAGAACAATAATCCAGCCAATATATCTTAAATCACAAAGCCCAAACTATTTGAAAGTCCACATTAATTGAAATATTTCCAGCTAAACTGACAGAAATGGAGGCTGCAAAGGTTTTCAAGCATCTGCTAAATTAGCAGCAAAGGTAGCAGAGCTAAAATGACAAGCTGCAAGAAAAGCACGGTGTGCAGAGACCCTCCATTTAGACTTGCTTCACATAAACGGACCGACAGTAAAGCGCCCCCTTTTTCCTATTAAACTAACACACTCGATTTAACAATAATTTAAGGCGCTTCCTCAGGTTATACCAAAATGATTTCCCCTCTCCTTTCCAATATTTTCTGGCCATATTCAATTGTTTCAGATCTGATGTATAAATTAGTCTGGCATAAAATTGATACCAAAATCAATTTCAAATGTAAAAAAAATGTGATTAATATATATATATTTAATTTAATTTTCATTTTATCATTATTTTTTAATTATTATTTTTAATAGATTGCAAATGCATTTAAAACTCACAGTTTTTACCAAAGTAACTAATCAATAACTAATCAATTCTAGAACACATACGGAACAAGAAGGAGCGCTTAAACAGACTATTTAAGCATATTTGCCAGTCTCCCCTCCTTTTTGGCTGCTTAATTTTTATTTCATATCAATCTAATTAAAATTTTTGTTGTATCATATTTTATTTAAATTGTATCATTTTAGTTTAGCTTTATTAAACCAAACTCATCAGCATACTTCAGTTATTTTTGAAATTTAATTATCTGATTTTAAAATTATTTTTCAATGCCCCAAACAACTTTCAATATTTATATCTATATTTATATACTCCTCAGCATCTTAGGAACAGCCTAAGCGACTGCATTATTTTGCAAGTAGAGCATTCTCTTCTCAGTAAATCTTTATGAGTAAAGAAACACACCAAAATTTTTGTTCATAATACTTTATATACTTTCCAGAAAATGTTGTATTTTAAAATCTTAAAAACCTGCAAAACTAATGTATTTTTGTGTTTTTATTTGCTTGTAAATTTGTAAAGTTGCAGGTGTTTTTTAAGTTAATTTAAATGAATTGTTCTACAAATACAATGGAATATTTACAACGCTTATTAGATCTCATTAGCATCAGCAGCATACTGCATCAGCTACTCTTCTTGGGGTCACTATAAAAATTCAATAATTTACTGTATTCCGTTCCGTTGTCTTCCGCTTATCTGGGGCTGGGTCGCGGGAGCAACAGCCGCAGACGGGAAGCCCAGGCATTTAAAATGTAAAACTTTATAATTCACATTTCCATCAAATCCATTATGTGTTTTATGTGTGTGTGAGAAAACTGCTGCTATTCAAACAATAAAGTATATTGAAAAATCGACAAGGTATGTACTCTGGCTCCAGGGGGCACACGCAAACTGGTAGGATCTTCTTTGCTGCAATTCCAGTGTCAGATTTTTAAACTATTCCATTCCGTCATCTTCTGCTTATTCGGGGTCTCTCGGGCCTCCCCTATGAGGTAGTTGCCTCATACGATCTAGGCTTCTCTCACCCCAGCTGTATCTTCCCGCTCACCCGGAAGGATCCTGAGTTGTTCCCCAGCCAGCTGTGAGACATAGTCTCTCCAGTGGGCCCGGGGTCTGCCTCTTGGTCTCCTCCCGGTGGGACCCGAAACACCTCACCAGCAAGGCACTCGGGGGGTATCCTGACCAGTTGCACAAACCGCCTCATTTTCAGACCTTTGCCAGATTTTCACACAATATGTAGTCCACATGCACAAAATGAAAATCCGGTAGAACACCGGTTTTAATAAAGGCAGTTCAAAGTTGCCGTCAATTTACACCAGTTAGTCAAGTGCCATGCAGCTGTCCTTTTGTCATTTCTCAAAACTTGATTTCCAGTCCAAACAGAAGGTAATACGTGATGGAAGACCAACGCCAGAGCTCAAAGGTTTAATTCAAACGACGATCCAGACGAGTTAGTCTTTTCAAACGGAGTGGTACCAACGAAAAGACTGTCTGTTTGGCTGTCCAGTAAGAAGCTGACTATTCCTTTCCTTGCCTCTTATTCTTATCTAGCAATAACGTCCGGACTAACTCTGGATGTTTTGACCTGAGAAATTTGCAGAGAAGCCGCAGTAGTCATTAACAATCAGCCAAGCACATTCACAAATTAAAATTAAGAGAAAAAACCCCACAATTTCTACAACCAAATCACAGAACTTTTTGTAGAAAAGGACCAGCGGGTGGCGGGTTTATATGTAAAAGTAAAGTCACAAATGGTTTCAAGTGTTTGGTTTTTTTTTCATTGAGAATAACAATAATAATTAAAAAAATTGTGTTTGATAGTATAGTATTGATAAATGCATGTTTGTCCATAAAGATTTGTTTTTTTTCTAATCATTTAAAAAAAGCCAACTGTCCTCAAAATTATTAAAGCACCAGAATTTAAAATTTAAAAAAATAACACAAATTTTTACTGTTCAAAACTAAATTTGTGCAGCAAACATCCCAACTCTTTATAAGAAGGGGGATCGGCGGGTGTGCTCCAACTACCGAGGGATCACACTCCTCAGCCTCCCTGGGAAGATCTATTCGGGAGTACTGGAGAGGAGGGTCCGTCGGATTGTCGAGTCTCGGATTGAAGAGGAGCAGTGTGGCTTCCGTCCCGGACGTGGAACTACGGACCAGATCTATACCCTCTTCAGGATCCTGGAGGGGTCATGGGAGTTTGCCCAACCAGTCTACATGTGTTTTGTGGATCTGGAGCAGGCATTCGATCGTGTCCCTAGGGGACTCCTGTGGGGGGAGATCCAGGAGTACGGAGTTTAGGAGCCCATAGTACGGGCAGTCCGATCTTTGTACGACCGAAGCCAGAGCTTGGTCCGTTTCGCTGGCAGTATGTCGATTCCATTTCCAGTGAGAGTTGGATTCCGCCAAGGCTGCCCTTTGTCACCGTTTCTGTTCATCACTTTTATGGACAGAATATCTAGGCGCAGCCGAGGCGTTGGAGGGATGCAGTTTGGTGACCTCAGGATCCGATCTCTGCTTTTTGCGGATGATGTGGTTCTGTTGGCTTCATCGGACCGTGATCTCCATCTCTCGCTGGATCGATTTGCTGCCGAGTGTAAAGCAGCCAGGATGGGAATTAGCGGCTCCACATCCAAGACCGTGGTCCTCACCCGGAAAAGGGTGGAATGCCCCCTGCGGGTCAGAGACAGGGTCCTGCCCCAAGTGGAGGAGTTTAAGTATCTTGGGGTCTTGTTCGAGTGGGGGAAGGATGGAGCGGGAGATCGACAGGCGGATCGGTGCAGCATCAGCAATAACTAGGACGCTGCATCGGTCCGTCGGGGTAAAGAGAGAGCTGAGCCGAAAACTAAAGCTCTCGATTTACAAGTCGATCTACGTTCCAACCCTCACCTATGGTCACCAGCTGTGGGTTGTGACCGAAAGAATAAGATCGCGGGTACAAGCGGCCGAAATGAGCTTCCTCCGCAGGGTGGCCGGGCTCTCACTCAGAGATCGGGTGAATACATTACTCCTCAATGTCGAGAGGAGCCAGATGGGGTGGTTTGGGCATCTGGTCAGGATGTCCCCCGAGCGCCTCGCGGGCGGGGTGTTTCGGGCACGTCCCACCGGGAGGAAACCAAGGGGCAGACCCCAGACCCGCTGGAGAGACTATGTCTCACAGCTCGCCGTGGAACGACTTGGGATCCTTCCAGGAGAGCTAGAGGATGCAGCCGGGGAGAGAGAGGCCTGGGCTGCCTGCTTGAGGCTGTTGCCCCCGCGACCCGACCCCGAAACAAGCGGAAGATGACGGAACGGAACGGAAACATCCCAACTTTAATTTGCTGACAGTTTATGTGCATTTCTTGAAACTCTATCCATATCTATTAAAGAAGAAAATCTGTTCATGTGTACACTATGTTAGTGAGTGTAATTGAAAGATGAATGCTGATGAGATATGAAGCATTGTCAGTAGTTGGATGCTGTTGGATGAATGATGAAATAAAATGCATTTTTTTAGTTTTAATAATTGTAAATCTGACTCTCAAAGAGTCAGTGCCTCCCAAGACATGAACCTCGCTGCAGGTCACTGCAACACAGGTTTTTTTTTTGTAATTTACATGTTTTTGGACATTTAGTATGAATTGGTAAAAAGCAATCACGCACACGGATGAGTTACAAAGACACAATTCAGTCTTGGACAGCCAACATTAACACATTCTCCAGACATTTACCTGAATTTGTCGACATTGCCATCTGGTGGGTAACTATGAAGTCGCAGGCGCAAATTTCAAGTCTTGGGCAATTTAATTTCATGTTTGTAATAATTTTGTGATACATTGCTTGCACTCTGGCACTTAAATGCACATGTATTTTGTAAGGGGTGTTTTGATTTTATTAATGGTGTTTTTTACAGAGAGAATTGTTTCCAATATAAACTTTATTTACAGAGAGTAAATAAAGATGAGACTTTAAGTTTAATGACACATTAATAACACCAGGACTACCAGAATTCTAGAACAACTAGAACGCCCACGGCCGTCAGTTTGCCGATTAGCGCTATGGTGATGAGGTCATACACGGAAGTACCTCAGTGACTGACAAAAATCTTATCAAATCTATTTTTGCTCACCTAGATTTCACATGAGTGGCGCCAAAATGGTTCATAGGCAACAGTAGCTGCGCTACAGTTACTTACAATGTATTAAATAGAGGCATCAAAATGATGGGTGTGGTAGTTAGAGGAATAATTACTCAGAACTCGTGTTTAGTGTTTTATTTCAGTAAAATTACAACATAGGAACAATATACAAAAAAGGCCAAAAGCCCAAGAATGCCAAATTTCCATGTTACTACCATGTAATTAGACGTCAACTTCTGAGAAACGTCAAATTGACAGCATTGGTAGTTCTAGTATTAAATACACTTTGGCCCATCACAAATAAAAAGGCCTAAAATGATGGAATGCTTTTTAAAAAAGTGTGACAAAAGTGATTCAAAACTGTATTTTTTTTTTCTTAATACCTCACTCACAAAAATAATTTTGAACTTTTTTTCGAGCTTTTTTGTCCAAGTTACTCTCTCTGGTATCTTCCTATTGTAAAAACTTTGGTTTCTAGTCTTCTTCCTGCCAAATAGTTAAACACAACCCTATTTTTTAGAAATTTGTTTAAATAAATTTGTAGCTTTTAAACAACGTCATACTTATACCCAACATTGCACTGTGCCTGTAGGCAACAGCGGACCACCAAAATACTTGTGTCGCAGCAATAAAGTAAGTAAATCTCTAGAGACAATTACACGCACTACCAAGAAGTTTTAAGATGAGAAAACAAAGACCACTTATGAAACCAAAGGATGTTTAGCGTGTTGAATGGGTCTCAAATGGTTGCAGCCAGTTAAGTTGACCAAATAAAACCCAGTCATAATTTTAGCACGTAATGTATTTAAAATTTTATTTTTCATGTGACAATAAAAAGTAGTGGGGTTTATAGGAATCAACAGTGTCAAATATCTCACATCATTTTCATCCAGATTATCCATTCAACACAAAGTTAAGCTGAGCGAGACCACTTCGGAATCAGGATACATGGAAATAATCTTGTTTAAAACTAAGATGCAGTATCGATTTATTTTTATATAAGAGACAGTGTTTCAACAAAACATAGAGACAATGTCCTATTAAATAAATTATCTGGACAGATCAGTACTATTGTCATAAATTAGGTTATTCAGTCCACGATGACTAATTTGTCTCAGATAGTGATCTTAATATTTCGACATTGCCACCTGGTGGATATTTATAAAACTGCAGTCATCTATCTAAATGTTCACACACTGCTGTTTCATTTTTATAAACATTTAAACTTACGTTTTATTCTCACATTTGTTCTATGGTTCAAGTTTATTGTGCTTGTGCTCTTGTTTAAATTACATACACATCTCAGTATTACAAGACATGAAAATGTTTTCTCTTCATTCAAGTCCATTTTTTAAATTTGATTAAAACGTACAAAAAAATCTGTGTGAGAACTCATTTGTTGTAAATATTACAAAAATTATGACATCACAGTGTTGAAAGATACATATTTGTGGCCGCAGTTTTGCAGCTATCCACTAGATGGGAGTGGAAGAATTTGATACTGCTTCATTTTTCAGGGAAAATAATCAAATTTGGAGGTCAGTGGTGAACCTTTTATTTTTGTTTCATATAGGGTACAAAAATAACACATCTCTTATGGAGTCCATTCCAACTGTTGATATGTTTCTGTCATGTTGTTAGTCAGAAAAGGTTTTATGCTTTTAATGTAGTGCTGGCCAAAGCTGAGCTTTTTTTCTTTAAGTCTTCAAGAATACATACCTTCTATTTAACGTTTGGGTTTAAGATTACATGGAACATTAAAAAATAAATGTGTGGAACAGACTAGTTACCAATGAGAAGAGCAAAAGTTTAAACCCAAACTGAATGTCACCAACCTTTGACGACCCTCTTAGTTTCTTCTGAACAACTCACTAATTGTGTCGTGAAGGTGTCAAAACCTTTCGGGCGAGAGGCTGATACACCCTGAACAGGTCAATAGTCCATTCCAGGGCCAAAACTCAGACAACCTTCCACACAAATCTTTAGTCCAAAGGGCAAATTTGTAGCAGCCAATCAACCTAACATGCATGTTTTTGGAAAGTGGGAGAAAACAGAAGATGTCATTGTTTTTTTTTTTTTTTTGTTTTTACAACTAAAATATAAAATTTCTCCCTTGCAGACCTTTTGATGTCTATTTTGAAAAATCTAAGAATGCAAAAAATTTTTTTGTCAGGACCACATCGAAAATATCCCAACAGCTACAGAATAAAATGCATTTCAATATTAGTCATAAAGGCTTTATCTTTTAACAAATCTCAGGCACACATTGATTGGAGCCATTAGTTTGGGCTTCGTACACAATGGCTCTCCTCAACTTAAAGCTTTGCTAAATCCAACACTCTCCACTAGTGGACAGCTGAAAAACTGCAACCAGAAATCTGTATCCTTCAACAATGCTCTTTTAGGTTTTTGATTTATTTATTGTTGCAAAACATTCAACATGATTTTTTAAGTGTGGAAGAAACTTATGCTAATGTTTCGAGTAGACGGAAAAACAATTGGTCACTCTCTGGTGATATTGACACTTCTGCTACCCCACCATTAGTCATTTTATCTGTTAAGTAAAGCACAGGAGTTTAGCAGACAGATAAAAAAGCAGAATCTGAAGGAATGAGAATTATTTCAATGAAAAAAAAAAAATCAACCTTCATTAAAGTATATTAAATGCAACCCAAATTATCACTTCACATTGACTCCAGCTTTATTCCCCAGCTACAAATAAAATGTTGTCCCTTCTCCACTTCTTAGTTTTTTGTTTTATGTACACTTTGTTCTCTGTACATACATCCAAAACAATTTTTAAGTATTGCAAAATTTGTTTAATAGAAATCAGTGCCAGTTAGGGATGGTTGTCCATACGATCTTATTGTTACCGCTTATTGATTCGGTATCCTATTGATACTCTTATCTATACTTTTTTGAGTAAAAACAAGTAGAGGAAGACAAACTATGTGGATGCAACCAAACCTTTTATTTTGAAATCTAACTTAGAAATAAAATATTCAAACAGATCCTTATGTTCAAATTTACACAAGATACCCCCCAAAAAAAGACTTAGAATTTTTGTACAGTTTTGTGTTTTAAATTGTTTTATTTGTATGTAGGTAATTTATAAAAAATAATGAGACATCATTAGTTTTAATCCTGTTAATGTTTAATTGTTTTTACATCCTGATTCCTGTATTTAGTTTCATTCAAATTCAATGCACTTTTTTCATATAAAACAACACTTTTATTTAAAAAAAAAAATTGTGATATTTTTAAAAATTGTGATATTTTATGTTTATGTAGAAAACTGTAATATTTTATGTAAAACATTGTGATTTTTAAATTAAATGCTGATATTTTATGTAAAAATTTGATTGTAAATAAACAGTTGCACTACAGAAAATAATTGCTTTTAGTCATTTTTATCCCGTGGCTCAAATGTCCGTGGCTGAAATGACCGTTCACCGTACAAGTTGGTCTCTAGAACCAGGATGTGAAGGACGTCAAAATGGACGGTCTCTATAGACACGTGATTGCTGTCTGTTGTTTCCCTTTTTATTCATTTAGTGATGATCAATAATCTCACTGAGTTTATTCAGACAAATCTCAGCTCATTGTAGACTGTCACATGTATTTTTGCTTTCTCTCCAGAGATATTTTTTTAGCAGGAATAAGTTGTTTTGTCCATCCGTTGGGGTCTAAACTTAACTTGGTGTTTCTTCTCTTAGCTCCACATTGTGTTTTTCGGATATTTTGATTAGAAACAAATTTATATTTTAGAAAAAACTAATTGCGCTATCTGCGTGAGTGTTTTTAGGGTGAAGGAGAGTTAAGAAAAAAATGCTTTCAGACTTTTTTCCTGAAGCTATATTGAGCATCAGTGCTTTGTGTTCCATTTTGATGCGAGCCTAAAGAATAGGGGTGGCGCCATTTTGTACAGCCGTTCTTCTGATGCCGGCCGCTGAAACAACTTAACTCCATTGAGAATAAATCCAAAAACGACGCCTGACGCATGTGAAGATCCGCACATGGCTGGGATATCGCTAGCTAACCTCTGAGGGAAAGAGGAGGCTCCTAATGATTACAGAGGAAAAGCTGGCAGCTAACCACCAAGCTAGCAGAGCTACAGTAAAACAACAATTCAGCAGAGATGCACCTCCCTGTTATGACCGTCTATTCAGACGTGCTGCAATTAAAGGAACATAAAATACAGCACCCCCTAGTTCATTTCACACTAACATTAAAAGTCAAACAGAAAGCTGCAGATCACAAACTGATTATTTGGAAACGGGATGTACTTTTTTGCCCACTACGACAATTTAAAGTTCTTACTTTAAAGCAGCCTTCTACTGTTGGTACTACATTATTACAGCTAGTAAATGTTAGATTACATTAGGTAAATGGACACTAATTTACCAATCATAATACAAATGTATTTTTATTTGGGATACATTACACATAGGCACAATAATCTTACATGTTAAACAAATTAAGGGAACTGATAAATGACAATATCTTAGTAACTTTCTTTCTTTCTTTTATCTTTATTTCGGTCAAATTGTACATTTAAAAATAAAAAAAAATTACCTTTTTTCTGAACTTATATATACCAAAAGGACCTAAAAGGTATCGGCTGAAGCAGATGCTTTAGATTTATTAAAATGGATTTTGCAGAAAAGAACAAGCTGAACATGTTAATCCTGAATTTTGTCAGTGAACATTAGTTATAATTAAAAATACACACTCAAGTTCATGCAAAAAAATAATATATACAGATAATATATTATGGTTCAAATATGAACTCTTAACAAAGAAGAATGCAGAAATAGCTTATCAAGCAAAAATACTTTAAAAGAAAAAAAGAAGATACAAGATATTCGGACAAAGAACTGTAAAATAATGACAAAAGGGACCATCGGAAAGGCAAAATTGCTTTAGAAATGCCTAAAAGCTTGAGAAATGTAGATCAGAACAATTTGCAAAATGTAAAATTTTGTTTATATTTTTCTCTTTCTTTTGCTTTCATTGTTCCTTTAATTAAAGTTACTTTAGAGAGGTGATTCTCCTCAACCAAAGTTGGGCCAAATGAGTACCTGAACATGTAATAATATAATGAAAATGACACATCAACAAATATTGATCTAGAAATCCATTTCATGATGACTGTGAATACTATTCTGAAAGTTCCATGGTGGACATTTAAAATTTCTATCACTTCAAAGCCAAATTCTCTACAGCAACCTTTCTTAGATGCAGGACTCTTTCAATCAATCTACATATTAGGAACAAATTTATCATTGACACTGGATGGATATGACAATTTCTTTCAGAACAGATTTATTGAAAGAGTGAAGAAGCTGCCTTGTTTGTATAGGTTTTATAAGTAATTATAAAAATTATTCACATGTACAGTAGTTATTAATAATATGTCTTTTTAAATAAAAAAACTTGATGGTGTTGACTCTCCATGCCTAAAAAGGCTTCTGAAGAATGATTGGTGCCCCTGTTTATTAGAATATGTGTACTTGCTTAAAAAACAAGAACGATCCGGAGTTATTGTAATCTTATTCTTCTCCTTTCGGCATATCCCTTCAAGGGTCGCCACAGCAAGTAAGTTTCTTCCATCTAACCCTATCTGCTGCATCCTCTTCGGTCACGCCAACTATCTTCATGTCTTCCTTCACTGTACCCATGACCCTCCTCTTTGGTCTTCCTCTAGCCCTCTTTCCTGGTGGTTCCAAATCCAGCATCCTTCTGCCGATGTACTCGGTCTCTCTCCTCTGTACATGTCCAAACCATCTCAGCCTGGCCTCTCGGACTGTATCTCCAAAATCTCTAACATGTGCTGTTCCTCTGATATACTCATTTCTGATCCTGTCCATCCTGGTCACTCCCAGAGAGATGCTCAGCATCTTCATCTCTGCAACCTCCATCTCTGCTTCCTGTCTTTTCCTCAGTGGCACTGTCTCTAGACAAAACAGCATGGGCGGGTCTCACCACGGTTTTGTACACTTTTCCTTTCATTTTAGCTGAAACTCTTCTGTCACACATCACACCTGATACTTTTCTCCACCCGTTCCAGCCTGCTTGAACATGCTTCTTCACCTCATTTCCACACTCTCCATTGCTCTGGACTGTTGATCCCAAGTACTTAAATTCTTCCACCTTCTTTATCTCTTACCCCTGTAACCTCACTTTTCCATTTGGATCCCTCTCATTCACACACATGTACTCTGTCTTACTCTGACTAATCTTCATTCCTCTTCTTTCTAGTGCAAACCTCCACCTCTCCAGCTTTTTTTTCCACCTCTTCCCTCCTCTCACTACAGATCACAATGTCATCTGCAAACATCATTGTCCATGGAGATTCCTGTCTGACCTCGTCTGTCAGCCTGTCCATCACCATAGGAAACAGCAAAGGACTCAGAGCAGATCCCTGGTGCAGTCCCACCCCCACACTGAACTCCTCTGTCTCACCTACAGCACACCTCACCACTGTCTTACAGCCCTCATACATGTCCTGTACTGCTCTAACATACTTCTCCGTCACACCAGACTTCCTCATACAATACCATAGTTCTTCTCTAGGTACCCTGTCATACGCTTTCTCAAGATCTACAAAGACACAGTGCAGCTCCCTCTGTCCTTCTCTGTACTTCTCTATCAGCATCCTCAAGGCAAATACTGCATCTGTAGTGTTTTTTTTAGGCATAAAACCATACTGCTGCTCACAAATTCTTTCTTCAGACCTTAGCCTAGCTTTGACAACTTTTTCCCATAACTTCATCGTATGACTGATCAGTTTAATTCCTCTGTAGTTACCACAACTCTGCACATATCCCTTGTTCTTAAAAACAGGAACTAGCACACATCTTCTCCATTCATCAGGCATCTTCTCACTTTTTAATATCCTGTTAAACAGCCCAGTCAGAAACTCTACTGCCACCTCACCTAAACACTTCCATACTTCTATAGGGATATCGTCAGAGCCGGAGTTATTGTAATATAATCATTTTATTATTAATAAAATGTTATTAGATGTTTTAATGTCTTAACACAATGACTGCCGCTGCTATCAAAATGACTCCAATTCAATTTAATAAGCTAATACGTATGTATACAGTATATGTAAACCCCCAGTTGTTTCTGATGATAGTGGTATGCGACTTGCATGGTAGCTCCCATCATCAGGAATGAATGAATGTGTATGTGATTGGTTGTATGGCATGAATGAATAATGCATATGTAAAGCGTATTTTAGTGTCTAGAAAAGCGCTATATAAGTTCAATGTATTACTATTATTAACAGACTGGCGACCTGTTCAGGGTGTACTTTGCCTCTCACCTGAAAGCAGCCGGGATAGAGTCTGGCACCCCCTGAGACTCTGTTAGTAATATGTGGTTCAGAAGACAAAAACAATACTTTGTCAATCTCATAAGGGGAAATTTGTGTGTCCAGTAGCTCCAAGCAGTCCAAGAAAGAGCTCCAAACAGCTTCAGAACAGCTGATAGGTGGTGCCGATTTGGGTGGGGTGGAGCAGGGACAGCCGCTTGTTGGAATAGAGCTAGAAAAGCCCTTGGTGGAAGACACAACAGTCAGTTCTGAACTGGGTGGATTGTGGTTTACCGTAGAAACAATGTTTGAAAGCTCCAGTAAATTGTATTAAGATTTACTGGATAAGTGATGCCAATATATAAAAATGGTGATAAGAAATGTGTGACAAATTACAGATCAGTTTCTTTGCTACCTCAGTTTTCTATAATTCTTGAAAAATTGTTTTGTAAAGAGATTAGATTCTTTTATTGATAAATATAATTTATTGACCGACCATCCATATGGGTTCAGGAGAAATCGTTCAACGTCATTAGCAGTGATGGACTTTGTGGAAAACATTGCAACAGCTTTGGATAATAAACAGTTTGGGGTCAGTGTGTTTATTGATTTGAGTAAAACATTTGATACGATCGATCTATCTCTACTTTTGCAGAAATGTGCACGGTAGGGCATAAGAGGTATAGCACAGCTTTGGTTAAGTAGTTACTTATCCCCCTAAGACCCGAACTCCTGCATGGTATCCTTTAATAATTTCTTTTTGTTATGTGGGATGATTGGGACCTGATGAGTCTAAAATCAATTTTTTTTTTCTACATTATGTGGTTGTTGTAGTTGTAGTTATTATGTAGTTGAGCATTCTACATTATGTAGTTGAGCACAAGGCAGCCATCTTGAATCTAAATAATAATGGGTCATACACTTCTATCACCACTAAGTGGCAGTATAATGACCTCTTATGTGGACAGCAGGACCTTGTAGAGAAATAGTGTGTTTTGTGGTCTAGACAACCCAAAATGTGTTGTCCACAATTGTGGACGCCAGGTCTTAGGAGGTTAAATAATAGACATCAATATGTGAGCATCAATGATATTAAATCTAATTTTAAACAAGTAATTTGTGGAGTTCCACAGTGTTCAGTGTTGGGACTGAAGTTATTCATACTTATATAATTATTATAAATAATTATTATTGGCGTGCAGGTCGGATAGCAGCTGACCCTTCCCACCCTGGACATGGACTTTTTGAGCAACTCCCCTCGGGAAGGAGGCTCCGGTCCATTCGGACCAGCCACAAAAACAGCTTCTTCCCTTCTGCTGTTGGACTTATGAACTCTTTATAACCTGGATCCCCACATCTCTTAGTCATTTCCCTCTTGTCACTTTACTATCTTTATTATTTTCTATGACATTGCACTACTTTTCTTTTTCTTCTGAGTACTCTTAGTTTTGTTAAAATTATTATTTTTATTTATTTTATTTTTATTTTATATTTTTGCACACCTGTATCAAAACAAGTTCCTAGTCTCTGATATTTTTCACTGACATGGCAATAAAAGCATTCTGATATGATATTTGTAAACTAAGTGATACATTGAAATATGTTATGTTTGCTGATGAAACTAATTTGTTTTGTCTTGGGAGACCATAAAAAAGTTGTTATTAACTGTAGAAAAAGAATTGAAGTTAAACAAATGGTTTGCTTTAAATAAGCTATCATTAAATGAAAGTAAATGTAAACTAAGTTTTTGGAAGTAATAATAGATGATAAAGCTTGTTGGAAACCTCACATTAAATATGTAAAACAGAAATCATCCAAGTCTATTTATTTTCTTTATCAAACAAGAGATCTGTTGAACAAGAACTGCCTTCTTTTGCTATATTTTTCACTTGTGATGCATTATATGACATATTGTGCTGAAATTCTTGTACATAAAACAAACTTGGATTCAATAATTAAACTGCGGAATAGGGCTATATGGATAATAAACTATGCTAGATACCGTGACTCCATAAATCAGCTACAAACCCAATTCCAAAAAAGTTGGGACACTGTACAAATTGTGAACAAACAAGAAATGCCATAATTTACAAATAACACAAACTTATATTTTATTCACAGTAAAATGTAGATAACATATCAAATGTTGAAAGTGAAACATTTTGAAATGTTGGGCCAAATATTGGCTCATTTTTTTTTTTTTATTTCTGGAGAGCTACACATTGCAAAATAGTTGGGACAGGCGAAAAGAGGCCGAAAAAGTTAAATGAACACATAAAGAACAGCTGGAGGACCAGTTTACAAATAATTAGGTCAATTGGCAAAATGCTTTGGTGTTAAAAGAACCTCTCAGATTGGCAGTGTTTCTTAGAAGTCAAGATGGGCAGATCAAAAATCTATGGCCCAAAAAAGAACCCATATCTGAACATGATCCAAAAGCGCAGGCGTATTCTCTGGGTCAGGGCTCATTTAAAATGGACTGCGGCAAAGTGGAAAACTGTTCTGTGGTCAGACGAATCAAAATTTGAAGTTTCTTTTTGGAAAACTGGGACGCCATGTCATCTGAACTAAAGAGGACAAGGACAACCCCAGTTGTCATTAGCATTCAGTTCAGAAGCCTGCATCTCTGATGGTGTGGGGCTGCATGAGTGCATGTGGCATGGGCAGCTTACACATCTGGAAAGGCACCATCAATGCTGAAAGGTATATCCAAGTTCTAGAGCGACATACGCTCCCATCCAGACATTGTCTCTTTCAGGAAAGACCTTGTGTTTTCCAACAAGACAACGCCAGACCACATACTGCATCAATTACAACATCATGGCTGCGTTCAAGAAGGATCCGAAGACTGGAATGGTCCTCAGTCTCCAGACATTTGCAGACTGTGATAAAAGAAGAGGGGATTCCACACAGTGGGAAAAATAACCTTGTACCAACTTTTTTAAGATGTGTTGATACCTTGAAATTTGAAATCAACTTTTTTTCCTTTAAAGTTATACATTGATCAGTTCAAATATTTGATAAGTCATCTAAGTTATATTCTGAATAAAACATTGATATTTGAAACTTCCACTTCATTGCATTCTGTTTTTATTCACAATTTGTACAGTGTCCCAACTTTTTGGAATTGGGTTTGTATTCATTGGATCAAAAACACAAAAATTTGTGGACATTGCATGTTAAAAACTTTAGGATTTATGTTTCGAGTGGTAAATAAGTCAATTCTCATTTGTATTCAAAAAATGTTTACGTTAAGGAGGAGGATTTACATTTTAAGCAGGTAACTAATGTTTGAAACTTACAAAGCCAGAACTAATCTCAAATACAAATGTGTGTTAGTTTTGAGAGCAAAATTATTAAATGGATTAAATGATAAAATTAAGATGTGTAACTCTATATTTGTTTTCATGAAGACTTTAAAATCTAAAATTATTAAAGGTTACAATAACATCTGATTGAATTGACATTTTTATTTTAAGCTACTAAATGTTTTGTAATGATGTATTGGTTCTGATGTTTTATTGTAAATTATTTATCTGTTGGTACAGGGTAGGCGAAAAATAAGCTTTGAGGCTTCAACCCATTCCTTTTTGGTTGCTGCCTGATAAAAAAAGAATGTACAAATATTATTTATTTGTTTTTTGTTTTTTTTCAACTGAGCCAAATAAAGCATTCATTCATTGACAAAAATAATCTTAAACTGTCACTAAAGTGTCCACCATCTTGACAGCAACCCACATCCTTCACTATGGTGGAACAACACTATTTGCTGTTGTCAAATGCCACCAGTCCACCATCTTTAGTTACGCGTCTCTGTCCACATGCACCATTGTGAAGCTGGGCAAGTTCAGACAGGAATCGCCTCTGATTTCACTCAGCCAAGTGTGTTCGAACTGACTCACAAGTCAGTTCTAAAATACTAAATGATGTCATAATTCCAGCAGATTAGTTCTAAAACACGATTGGCCAAATTGGCCTCAGTTCGACAACTTTGTTCTCTACAAACAGAACTCTAACTGAGATATATTCTTAAAAACCAATAATTTACCTAGCATGATTGGGTGGAGACGGTGGCCGCGTGGTTAGCGCGTTCGCCCGCGGACCGGAAGGTCGCGGGTTTGCGTACCACGGAGAGCACGTCTAAGGTCCTTGGAGAAGACACCTAACCCCCGCTTCTCCCACCATTGGCGCCGTTGAAGGGCAGCCTGCTGCGGTGTAAGGAGTGCAGCAAACAAATTTCCCCGGTGTGGGATGAATAGAGTAATTCAAAATAAACAAAAATAAATAAATTATTATTCATGTGTTTAAGTTGTCAAAAATCAAAGTTCAGATAATAACCCATGATAAAGTGAAAAACCATGCTGTTGTGGGTGGTGACCAAAAGAACAAAATCAAGAACACAAGTGGCCGAAAAAAGCTTCCTCCGCAGGGTTGCTGGGCTCTCTCAGAGATAGAGGGAGGACCTCTACCATGCAGGACGAGCTCGGAGTAGAGCCGTTACTCCCACGGGTCGAAAGAAGCCAAACGGGGTGGTTAGGTCATCTGTTTAGGGTGCTTACCGAACACCTCTCTGCTGAGGTGTTTCGGGCATGTCCCACCGGGAGGTGACTCAGAGGCAGACCCTGGACCTGCTGGTGAGACTTTATCTCACAGCTGGACAGGGAACACTCTTTTCAGGGTACTCTTTTGCTTTAATTAATAATTTCTTTCTGCTTGGGAACGCACATGAGGTATGTGATGCACCTGAACAGTTAGTGTAGTCCAGAAAATAGAGCATAAAAACAAAGTTTTCCTTGATAACTTTTCTAAACACTGTCTATAAACCTCAGTCTGGGAAATTGTTGCCAACACGGACAATTTAGCATGGTTGAGCTCCTTCTTTCACACATAGAACTACAGACATGGTGGATGGATGCTGTCATGTCTGTTATGTGCTTGGGTGGAATAATTTCCCATCACTGCAGATGAAAGATAATGCCTGCAATACCTGAGCTGGTTGCTTGAGGAAAATTAATTTGGGTTTAAGAATTGGGTGGGTAGCACCAGCTCATTTAAATATCATAGCAATATCATTTGCCTGATTCATGTTGGTTTGGGATTTGAATCAAGTAAGTTTAAGCCAGAAATTTGAGTTGCAAAAAAGGCATTTGGAATCTCTAATTTGTGTGTTTAAGAAAAGGTGGATTTGTGACGTCTAATGGTTGTGTAACAACTAAATGTTTTATGAGGGTAGTTTTAATGCAGGCTGAAAAGGATTCGCTGGGGTTTGCGATTTAACGCGGGACAGGTCTCAGTCTGATCTCAGAAGGGTTGCTACTTGAAAAGTAGATCTTGGGTCAAAAGAGGTTGGACACCTCTGGTTTAAAGCATATGCAACTAAGAAAATTTGATTCATCACTCTAATAAATAAATAAAAATAAATGAATTACTCTATTCATCCCTCACCAGGAAAATTTGTGTGCTGCACTCCTTAGACCGCAGCAGGCTGCCCTTCGACGGCGCCAATGGTGGGAGAAGCGGGGGTTAGGTGTCTTCTCCAAGGACCCTAGACGTGCTCTCTGTGGGACGCAAACCCGCAAACTTCGGGTCTCTAACCACTGAGCTGCCGTCTCCTCCCATTGATGTTACAAAGGGAACTATATAGACAGAAAATTAAGGAAAATAAATACACAAAAAATAATAAGAACAAACATCTGGGAGGTAACATGATCTTCTGCTATCACCTTTTGAAGTGCGATCAATTGGTCCATGACATATGTAAAAGGAATGAAAATGTGTCTGGAATGTATGTGCAACAATTGTGATATTGTGGCATGAGTGTCTAAATTGAATTGAATATACTTTATTTATCCCCAAAGGGAAATTTGAGTGCTGCTGTGTTGCATTCATACAATCTTATAAAACGTTGTGAATGGCAAGTAATTACAGGTTTGAGAGTGAAAGATTAAATAGTTTAATGGAGGATGATAAGAATGATTTTCTGTAACATTTCTCTGAGCAGCAGGGTTGCATGAGTCTGTTGCTGAAGCTGCTCTTCAGATAGTCCACAGATTCATGGAGAGGGTGGGAGGGATTTAGCATGATTGATGACAGTTTTGCATTCATTCTGTCCCTCGCTACGTCCTCCACGCAGGCAAGGGGTGAGCCAACCACACGTCTAGCTTTTCAGTCTGTTGGCAATCTTTGTCTTTATACCAGCTCCCCAGGCGGCCAGGGCAAAGAACAGGACACTCTCCAAGATGGCATGGTAAAACATGGAGAGCATCTTTTTACAGATGTTGAAAGACCTGAGCTTTCTGAGGTAGTACAGTCTACTCAGGCCCTTTTTATAAATCATGTCTGTGTTGGGGGACCAGTCCAGTTTACTTTGTATGTAAACACCCTAGAATCTGTATGACGGGACCATCTCCACTAAAGTTCCATCAATACAGACCGGTGATGATTGGGACCGCCTCCTGCTGAAGTCCACTACCATCTCCTTTGTTTTGGCCACGTTCAGGTGCAGATGGTTCTCCCCACACCACTGGATGAAGTTCTTCACCAGGTTCTTATACTCGTCCTCCCACCCGTTCTCCACACACCTAACGATGGCTTAGTCATCCGAGTACTTCTGGAGATGACAAGAACCAGAACAGTGCTGGAAATCGGTGGTGTAGGTGGTAAAAAGGAACGCAGACAGGACAGTTCCCTGTGGAGCGCCGTTATTACTGGTCAGGATGTCAGACACACAGTTCCTCAGTCTCACGTATTGTGGTTGACCAGTCAGGTAGTCCTCGATCCATGAGACCAGCGGCATGTCCACCTACATCTTCTCCAACTTCTCCCTCATCAGTCTCGGCTGGATGGTGTTGAAGGCCGAGTAGAAGTCAGAGAACATGATCTGTACTGAGGTGTTGGGTCTGTCCAGAGAGGAGTAAGCCCTCTGCAGCAGGAATAGAACTGCATCATCCATCCCAAGTTTGGGTTGATATGCAAACTGCAGAGGATCTTGGAAAGGTCTCACCATGGATCTGAGTTGTAAAAGCAACTTTTAATGGCGATTTTGTCAACAGAAGAACTGACAGGTTCTTCCTCGCTAAAAGGAACTAAGGATCTGCCAGTTTGCGTGCGCCCCTTTGAGTGAAAGCAGAGTACATACCTGCCGCCCCTGCTGATGTTTCTATGTGCTTTCTTTGTGACATCAGCAGCAGCAGTTTTCTAACACACATATACATTGCATTATATAGACTACAGACAGTTGTGATGTTTCATAAATATTTCTGTAGAGTTCATACTGGCGATTTGCTGAGGAACAGAAACTAGAACGCATCAACCCACCCAGTTTGTATTAAATCATGCAGTCAGAAGGGAGGCAAAGCTTGGGGTTTCTGACCAGGATCTGATCAGAAAAAGAAAAAAACAAATTTGGCTATTTTTACTCAATAAAATGGCAGACATTTAAAGCCATACTCCGAATGCATTTTTAACATAACAGTGGAAAATAGTACACTTTTTTTTCTTTTTTGTCCTCATGACAGGGGAGGCACTAGCTCCCCTGCCCGCACGTCACTGGTCAGCTCATAGCTATTTGATTGGTTCACTCGCAGACTAATAGAGAGGAGATCCTATCAACCCCAAATATTCAGGAGTAAAAACAGTGGGAGGATGGTGGGCAGGATTGTAGGTCAGATCATAGCCAAGGGAAGGATGCTGAAGTTATTTTTGGTGTACTGGAGGAATATTTCAAACCAGCTAGAAACGTCATATTCGAGAGGTTTGTTTTGGGGAACTGCAAGCAAGATGATGGGGAACTGATTGATGTGTTCCTAACAAAACTGAGGGAGAGTGCCGCTTTCTGTGAGTATGAACAATTCAAAGGGGAACTAATCAGAGACAGGCTAGTGCCAGCACTAGCCTGTGTGTGCGCCGCCGTCTGCTCAGACAAAAAGATCTCAAACTAGCATCAGCTATAGAAATATGCAGAGCGGCAGAGATGACGGACGTGAGGATAAAAGCACTAACGCAAGACAGACTGGTAGACACAATGCATGCAACAGTTAGTTATCAGCCACGACACCCACACAGGCAGAACGCCCTGACGGGATTCAAAGTTAAACCACCAACACGTCGGACAGTGCCACGTGCAGATTCTGCGACAATCTGCACGTGGTGTAATTTTTGCACTGCTTTTAGAAAAAACTGTCAGAGCTGCGGGACTGCAAATCACTTTGCCAAGGTGTGTATGAAGAGGGGCAAAGCCACAAGACAGCTACCTGCAGCAGACGGGAAAGTACCTGAGAACACCTACAGGTCTGACTCAGAGGATCTCATCCTGGCAAGAAATGGTTTGCTAACTTGAAAATGAATGAGGGGTTTCAGCGGTGCCAGGTAGATTCAGAGGCCACATGTGATGTCATGAGCATGTGGAGACTCGATCCGAGGGCAGTGCTACTAACTGGCCAGACTAAGCTCGTGCTGCGTTCAGGCTCATCCATATTATGCACTGCGTTGATACAAGTTTTTAAAAGTGGACATGTTGAATAAATAAATATCCACACAGAGTGTATAGCGAGGGGTAAAGTCCACAAGCTACAGTTTTAAATAGTGAGAAGCGGACAGAGACCTCTGTTGTCAGGTGAGACCAGTGAACAGCTAGGTTTGTTGCACTTCGCCACCCCAGAGGAGCTTCTAATGGTAGGACACGGCAGCTGAGTGCCATTAACCAGGCAGCAACTAGTACACTAGTACACAGATGTTTTTAACGACCCAGTTGAGTAACTCCCAGGGATGTTCATTTTGAGCTGGATACAAATTTTGCCCCAGTGAAGGCTTCCCCACGAAATGTCCCTGTGGCCTTCCGAGATTCAGTCAAGGTATTTAGACATATTTAGAGACCAGATAGACCAGAGGGACTAAAACCCTTCGGATCCCAACAGAGAAAAAAAAGAGTAAGCAAATCTAAAACAATTTGAATGAAATAAAAGCATTCCAACAAAAAAAACAAATGTTTTTTTTTAACAGCATATTAAATGAAGACTGCATTACTTTAGCGGGTATACCCCGGGGGCAGGATCTACATTTACATTTAAGGTCATCAACGTCCCTCATTAACTCTTAACTTTCTGACGGTTAAATTGAAGGCAACAATATAATTGCCCATAATTGTGTTCAAAACAAATTCATTCTGAAATCATAATTTTGCTCCTTTTTCTTGAAAAACATATTTGATGTAAAAATCCAACTCAGAATCATTAGATTTTATAGATTGGATTAAAAGGCATACAGTCCATCATTGTTGTTGTTTTTTTTTTGTACAAAGCATTTTATGAAATCAGGGAGAAAGTTTATGGTTTTGTGGGGTGCAGGGCTTCTTAATAGCCACAGCAAGACAAGAAACTGTAAAAGACATGCTGAAGTTTGCAGCAAAATGCATGACATTTTATGCTATCAGCTTTTATGCGAGCTATGATTTCGTCAGCAGAACTAGACGCAATTTCGAACAACATGACTGGGGGAAACCCAAATGTTCTTTCTTTAACAATACATTAACCCAAATGAAGACCACATTAGTTAAGAGGGTATACCAACGCAAAGCCCAAGCCTGGCACTGTGATCTCAGTTTGCAGAATTTTCACAAATTAGTATTCGAAACAACTGTCAAATCAGACGGGACTGACCAATTTGTGCCTATTCATTATCACCCCTTCTTTTCCCTTCAAACTTTTCCTCATTCCCCTTTGTAATTTGATTCCACGGGGTTTTGTTTTGGCAGGATCCACACAATTAGGGACAAAAAAGGACTTTTGATGTCTGAATTACTTTTTATCTTAATGAACCTTTTATTTAATTTCTCTCCTAAACAAATCATTTAGGCAATAATGTGATTGACTTTTTACCCATCCCAGGTACTGTATGCTATTAACACAGAAAGTCTCAAAATGAGATAGATTATTTGTGTACAATCTTTACAGCATGTATATTTCAGTCAATTATGTTAAGGGCAGAAAGAATATTCACCCTCTGTCACCTGACTTTAAGTCATATGTTTGACCACAGCCAAAAGGCTGTGATCCAAAAAACATTGACCCCAGATGTTGATCACAAGCTCTGCTACATACATTTGAAAGAGAAAATGATGTAAAACCTGATATAATGTGATGCACTACTAATGACTGGTAGAAAAAATCAATAAGACATTTGCCATCTTCTTTGTTTTCCCAAGTTTCAATGAATAAGGAACGAGCGGTCGTGATAACCGTCTGCACTAAGTTTGGTTTTAGCTTCAAAACCATTTGAATACTATGACACTAGAAACCATTAAAGTCTTGAGCTGAGATTGAACAATCTTATCAGCACGTACGTTAAAAACTCTTTTCAGGGTGTTAACAAAAAAATAGCGCCAGCAAAGAACGTGATGTTTCAACCTAACCTGTCACTGTAACAATGCAGATTCAGTCCATGGAGAGGTCATTTGTGGAAAGAATATTCACCCTCTATTATTTATTGGAGTTACAAATTAAACCAGACAGTCCACCGTTTGACCACAAGCAGCAAAAGCACAGCTAGCCGAAACTTCGAACCACATAACTGGGGGACAAAAAAACCAAATAATCTTTTTAACAGTATATTATGAAGACTCCATTACTTTAGACAGTATACCAGCTTAGAGCCCAAGCATGGCACTGTGATCTCAGTTTGCAGAATTTTCACAAATAAGTATTCGAAACGACTGTCAAAATCAGACGGGACTGACCAATTTGTTCCTATTCATTATCACCCTTTCTTTTCCCTTCAAACTTTTCCTCATTCCCCTTTGTTATTTGATTCCACAGGTTTTTGTTTTGGCAGGATCCACACAATTAGGGACAAAAAAGGACTTTTGATGTCTGAATTACTTTTTATCTTAATCTTGATATACCTTCATTTCTCTCCTAAACAAATCATTTAGGCAATAATGTGATCGCCTTTTTACGCATCCCAGCTACTGTATGCTGTTAACACAGAAAGTCTCGAAATGAGATTGATTCTTTGTGTACAATCTTTACAGCATGTATATTTGAGTCAATTATGTTTAAAGCAGAAAGAATATTCACCCTCTGTCACCTGACTACTAATGACTGGTAGAAAAAATAAATAAGACATTTGCCATCTTCTTTGTTTTCCCAAGTTTGAATGAATAAGGAACGAGTGGTCGTGATAACCGTGTATAGTGTTTTATGTGAATCAGGATGTGTGAACCAGCTGCACACACACATCACCCAATTTCTACGCATGCCCAGGCTGAGTCAATAAAAGACAGGCTGTTTGTCTGCGAGGGACGTGGTGCCTTCACATGGTGAAAATGAGCCAGTAGAGGGCTACCTCTGGACTCTCCGCAGGTTTCCGCTCTCATCAGAGCGCAATGGGGTGCGTGTACCTGAGACTCTGAAGTTATCAGACATGGTTGCCCTTATCCCATCTAGGACAGGTGAAGATAGAATGGATAAATATAAGAAACAACTAGACATGAGAGCAGGTCAGTGCACGCTGCTAACAGCCATGACCATGTTAAAGGGTCATGGGGCACCCGTTGCTATCCAGGAGAGAATGTTGCTGGATTGTGGGCCAGAGGCTGTCAAGGTAGCTTGCAGATGGCAGGGATTGTCTGTTAATGAAAAGATAACAGAGTTAACATTTTTAGACAGACTTAAAGCTATAGGAGCTAATGCCAGGCCTCAAAAGGAGCCCGAGACACAACTTATTCCAGACTTACGACCTGCTACACACAAACAGGCCAACCTGTTCAGGCTGAATAACTGTTAAAGAAGATTGATATTATCATGGTAAGAAACAAGAAGGCTGGAAAACCTCATCATTTGACTACAAAAATTACCAAGATAACAGAGAGAAAAACCAATACTTCCCTGAGATAGCATTTCAATGTCAAGGTTCAGATGTTAAATTAAGACCATGTGACATTGTGAATATTCTCTTCAAAAAATGAAAAACATCTTGCTGTGAGGAGTAGGAGCACTGTAAGAGATTTTGAATATAATGGCTTGAAGTTTGAATTCAAGTAAACCTCACTTGCATGTTCTACTTGTCAGTACGAAAGACTTGTACTAGGTAACCCTACATCTTTCAAGAGAATAGAGGGGTTGGTTGTAACATCATTGCAGTAGCACCATAGTGATATTTCCTAGCAAAAAGCAACCAAAATTACAGTTTTAGTGGAAGGGTTCTTTTGTGTTTCTCAGAAAAGTGTGCATAAAGATATCCCCTTTGACACACAAGCGTGCGGTGAGAAGGCCATCCTGTTCACACTGAATAACTTTTAGAGAAGATTGACATTAAGATGGGAAGTAACAAGATGCTGGAAAACCTCATTGTTTGACTAGATATCGACAGATAAATATCGATTTAGATATTGACTATAGATATCGACTTTTTACCCATCCCAACTACTGTATGCTGTTACATAAGCTGTTATCTTGGCCATATAGAAATGGCCAAGATACAAAAGAACATGGATGTTTTCATAAAGTTTTTTTTCTCTGATGAGATTATGCATTTTAACAAGAAAGGTATTAAGTGATGGCCGTTATCTTGGCCATATAGAAATGGCCAAGATAACGCTTGTAACATCATTGCAACTACCTGGTTCCATTAATGCCAACATTTTGTACACAACAAAAAAACAGTTTTTAAAATCATTCCACAATGGTTTTCTACCTTAGTGGCAATGGTGATTGGAATGTTTCCATCTAATTACCAAAACGGGCAAGGTATACCGTCAAAGGTAGTTGTGAGTTCCTCCCTACCAGTTTGCAAAGCAGACTGCGAGGAAGAAGAATATTTCGGAAAAAGTAACAAGTTCCTAAGGAGGGGCTGAATTATTCTGTGCAGTTTTTCAATTGTGTCTGTTTTCCTTTAGAATCAAAAACATATAGTTTTCAATCTTTTTCTTTTTCAACTTTGCTTACATGCAAAAGTTTTCTTCAATAAAATTTTAAACCCAGCGGAATTCCATTTAAAGACAACAAAGACTGCTGTGTTTTTACTGTCCTGCGACAGTAGAAAGCAAACCCTGCCCAGTTCTTAAGTTGGCAATAAATTCTCTTACTGGTTGAAGAATTTCAACCAGTCAACACAAAGTTGACTCTGGTCCACCTGCTCTTTGTTTACCATAACAGACAAGGTGGACAGTTGAAAGTCCCTGTTTACAAATTTCAAATTGACAGCTGTCAATACTACAGCCAAATGCATATCAACTTTTTCACATCTGGTAAGCATACCATTTACTCTGAGCTACAAATATCACGGAAGATGACAGTGATATTCATCTTCAGTGACCTTCGTACGAAGACGTAATGGAATCCGAGAATATTTTTCTTAGCAAATTTGAAGACAAAATAACAGGAGTTGCCATGACTGGCCTGCAAAATATCACCAATCTGCAAACGGTATCGGAAAAACCTCTGGCAGAAACACCTAGCTACTATCAACCATTTTTGAGAAAGAAATAACAAAAGGAGTTGCCATGACTGGCCTGCAGAATATCACCAATCTGCAAACGGTATCGGATAAACCTCTGCCAGAAACACCTAGCTACTATCAACCATTTTTGAGAAGGAAATAACAAAAGGAGTTTCCATTACTGGCACTCCTTCTACAAGTAAACCTAAGAAAGACAGGAAGAAGAGTCTCCTGGGAAAAAATCCTCAGAAGGTAGTCTCCAAGCTGAAGATATGACTGAATCAGATAGAACTCAGCAGATTGTGCATATGGGGAGGTCAACACCCATATGTGTCACTCTAGCCCTCCTGCCAATCCCATCCTGGGGGTTAGAGTGCAAGTGTTTTCTGACCAATCCCAACGTGGGGGGTGGAGTCCGAGGTTTGCAGCATTATAGTGGAGTTGATTGTTAACCAGTGGGTGTCATCAGCAGGGAGAAGACAGCCACACACAAGAATTTAGCACGAAAAACTTAAAACACAACAGAAACCACAACTTTTAATTGCACACGTTTTTCTTTACATGCCTTTTTTGCATTTTTTTTCAGTTGGAAAATATTTATTTAGATCATCAAGTTGATTTTTGTATTGTTGTTGTTTTTATCCATGGTTCCTATATCCCAGCAGAGGAGTTGTGTAGAGTCGATCTTCAAAGCAAAAAAAGATGGAGTGAAATAGAATACAATGGTTTGATTCACAAGGCAAACATCAACTGTGGGATACAAAGAAGAATTCCACAAATAGAGACTTGATTAAGGCTAAGTTTAGAAGTGTTTGCTCATCACTCTCACAGGGACAATTATAACTTCTAAACATTGAAAAGTATTTGTTGAATGTGAGCATCTGCAGTTTTAATGTGTACTCATACCCTGATCAAACTCTTGCTGGGTGCATCTCCACAATGATTTTGAAGATTTTACATGCCAGTAATTCTAAATTATGAACTGAAAGTAAAGCTTTATCATAGTTTGTATGAATGAGTTTTAGTTTGCATTGAAATTTAAACAAGATAAACTAAATTCGAAAACAAAAGATTTTGTGAATGAGTTTCTAAACCTTCCAGTTCTGCAAGAAAACAAAACCTCCACTTGCGTCTCTAAATGACCATCTCTATTATTGGATTAATTAAGAGGTCATCTACCCTTCTGTGCACCTAAAAAAAAAACAGAGGAGATAAAAAAGAATCTGCTAAAAGTTACTAAATACTTCCTAGTTTGTTTGTTCCTTGGCTGCAGAGTGATTTTCATTTGAAGTCTGAAGATCCAGGCGAGATGTTCGGCGACATTATCCATGAATCTAAAATCTTTTGTCATCTTATTTGAAGCATGAATTTTATTGCTTCTGGAAGTTTTTGCTCCCTAAAAAACAAAGCAGACCTCATTTGGAAAACAGGCACGAACACTTACGTACGTTTTGGTGTTTGGGAATTTTTGAAACATGCCTTTGATCAGTCTCCAATCTATATATTGAATTCCGATATCTGTTTTCATAACATTATATTCAGAAACTGTTTGTAATTTTTCAATGATTAAATTGAATGTTGATTAGTCAGTTTGAAAAGAAATTGTTTGTTCCTTGGCTGCAGAGTGATTTTCATTTGAAGTCTGAAGATCTAGGCGAGATGTTCAGCAATATTATCTATTGATCTAAAATCCTTTGTCATCTTATTTGAAGCATGAATTTTATTGCTTCTGGAAGTTTTTGCTTCCTAAAAAACACAGCAGACCTCATTTGGAAATTGGATATTTCATTTCGTCATCGGTAAAATTCTGTATCAACTATGTGCAGCGTTCTAAGATGAAATTTGACTGCAGATGTTTCCGAGTCAGATTGACTTAAGATGAAATCATCTGCGGGTGAGCCTGACACCTGGCACTGAAGATGGGCTGCTCCCCCATGTTCTGATGATCCTCAAATTTCTTCTGGAACAAACAAACCCTGTGGTGAAATGTTTAGATGCGAGTATTTTATAGCCAAGGATTAAATTTTAAGCTGAGCGTCTTCCAATGTGCTTTTGGCACACTATCCGAATTTTAAGATGAATGTTATCAATGATCTTTCTGTGAAAAGAACGATCATTACACACACGGGTGATAACAAAACTGAGAAGGCTTCTTTTAACATGTTAACAGGCGCTAACACTTACGTACGTTTTGGTGTTTGGGAATTTTTAAAACATGCCTTTGATCAGTCTCCAATCTATATATTGAATTCCGATATCTGTTTTCATAACATTATATTCAGAGACTGTTTGGAATTTATCAATGATACAATTGAATTTTGGTTAATTGAAGATCAGCAGCCTTTACAATATGTGCCTCTTTCGATTGTTGTGCTTCTGGAATTGAAACCGTTTGAAAACCCACAGGTTGAATAGACGCTCATCACTCATAACTGAAATACTTCTGTGCTTTGTCTAAATAATCCAGATGGAAAATGCAGGTAAATAGTAACTATTTGAATAAAAACTCAAGTTTCTATTGTGTTGTTCTCATGCACATGGCAAAGGCTTCTGGGAAAGGAAGTTTTCTGAAACTTTAAACTCAAGTTGCCAACACAGGAGAAAAAAAACACTGACTGAATGGACATTGCAAAGGTCTAATCCTCTCTTAATGACCTATTCAATTTAATAAAATAATGATTCAGCATTCCTGTATAAAGCAGTTGACAGGAAACCCCAAGATCTCTGGTTAAAAATGTGATTTTAACATAGTGTAGTTTCCTACAGCCTACTTTATTTTTGCTGTGCTGAGATCAATACTGAGGTGATCGTTCAGATTATAATAGAACAAGCTAACCATAATCATTCAACCAGCTTCAGAAAAATGTTTTAAGGCAATAAATGCAGGTTTATACTATGACATTAAAGCATGATCCATGACAAACATATTTCACATCTTGATTCCATGATATCAGTATCATCAGCTGCAAACTTTGCACTAAATTTGTACCTAAATTCTTGTGATGAAAAGATTAATGATTCACCATGAGAGCTGAAAAGCAAAGATGTGCATTTAAGGTTCACTCTGACAGACAGGTCAGTAAAGTACCGGTCTACTGTAACTACTGCAATAAGTTTGAGGTGCAACACACACACACACACACACACTCACACATCTTCACATTGCTCAGCAGGTAGGTTTCTGCAGAGCTCATGCAGTGTTCTCAGTGATCTATGCTTTGCGGCATCTCTTTGCTTCTTTCTAATACTAGGATAATTATAGTGTTAGAAATAGCTGAGGTTAAACTTGATAATTATGTGAATACTAATAAATGTAAACAAAATGAGATTTGGCACAAACAGCACCTAAAGGAAGGACAGGTTTAACACGTGAAGATCCTTCAGACACGTCTGAACTTTTTTTCTTTTTTGTTGAAATCTTGTTTAGTGAGCTTGCCCAGAGATGAATGCTAACAGAAGAAGTGATGAGGAAGAAGCAGTCTACGGAACATGATAAATAATGTTCTACTGGGGAAAGAAAGCTTAGTAGCATCAGAGTTTGCAAAAATTCCTCCAGGTCTGATTTCAGTTCCTGCTGAATGTGAGCATCTGCTGTTTTAATGTGTACTCATACCCTGATCAAACTCTTGCTGGGTGCATCTCCACAATGATTTTGAAGATTTTACATGCTTTATCATAGTTTGTATGAATGAGTTTTAGTTTGCATTGAAATTTAAACAAGATAAACTAAATTCGAAAACAAAAGATTTTGTGAATGAGTTTCTAAACCTTCCAGTTCTGCAAGAAAACAAAACCTCCACTTGCGTCTCTAAATGACCATCTCTATTATTGGATTAATTAAGAGGTCATCTACCCTTCTGTGCACCTAACAAAAAACAGAGGAGATAAAAAAGAATCTGCTAAAAGTTACTAAATACTTCCTAGTTTGTTTGTTCCTTGGCTGCAGAGTGATTTTCATTTGAAGTCTGAAGATCCAGGCGAGATGTTCGGCGACATTATCCATGAATCTAAAATCTTTTGTCATCTTATTTGAAGCATGAATTTTATTGCTTCTGGAAGTTTTTGCTCCCGAAAAAACAAAGCAGACCTCATTTGGAAAATGGATATTTCATTTCGTCATCGGTAAAATTCTGTATCAACTATGTGCAGCGTTCTAAGATGAAATTTGACTGCAGATGTTTCCGAGTCAGATTGACTCAAGATGAAATCATCTGCGGGTGAGCCTGACACCTGGCACTGAAGATGGGCTGCTCCCCCATGTTCTGATGATCCTCAAATTTCTTCTGGAACAAACAAACCCTGTGGTGAAATGTTTAGATGCGAGTATTTTATAGCCAAGGTTTGAATTTTAGGCTGAGCGTCTTCCAATGTGCTTTTGGCACACTATCCGAATTTTAAGCATGAATGTTATCAATGATCTTTCTGTGAAAAGAACGATCATTACACACACGAGTGATAACAAAACTGAGAAGGCTTTTTTTAACATGCTAACAGGCACGAACACTTACGTACGTTTTGGTGTTTGGGAATTTTTGAAACATGCCTTTGATCAGTCTCCAATCTATATATTGAATTCCGATATCTGTTTTCATAACATTATATTCAGAAACTGTTTGTAATTTTTTAATGATAAAATTGAATGTTGATTAGTCAGTTTGAAAAGAAATTGTTTGTTCCTTGGCTGCAGAGTGATAACAAAACTGTGAAGGATTCTTTTAACATGCTAACAGGCACTGTTAATCCAGTCCTTTTACACTCCACCTCTCCATTCTGCTAATGAGAAGGATTCCCCATCACTGTTCGAGGACCTTGCGATAATCCCGATTCATGGGAAGTCCCTGAACTTCCTCCTTTTGAGTTAAAAACGGATGGCCTGCCCTCTGAGTTCTGCCATTCGCCCCTCGCCTTTTTCCTGCTGCTGTTTGCTTCATCGTTTCTGTCTGGGCGTTTGTTATTCCTATATCCATCAAAATCCGTTCCTGTGGAATTATTCGCTTTAGACAAAAAGCCATTATCCTTCATCCCTTTCCGGTTAGACGATGCAAACGTATTCCCACTGCTATCTGCGTTACGGGCGCGGCCATGGTGCGATCCGGTAAATTCAACCTGTTGCTGGGTCGGGAGGTGAGAAGGAACGTGTTCATCTTTTTTGTTATTTTGGGTGCGGGACCATCTCTGCTGGCCGGGGGTCGATGAAGTTATGTAGTTGGAACTGTGTTCCTGGCCGGGTTTAGGAAACTCTGTGTCCCTGTTAAAACGAGGTGGTCTGTCATTTCTTTGTTGCCTGTGATCATTATGTGAGGAGAACTTGTTCTGAGAATAGTCTTTGGTGTGATAGTTAGAGAAATTTGCTCTGTTCTCTTGTTGTCTTTGAGGCATCTGGCTCTTTGGTTCATCAATGGAAAAAACTCCCATCTTTGATTCCAGAAAGTCAAAAAGAGTACTTAGTCCAGAAGGTTGATAGTAGCTAGGTGTTTCTGGCAGAGGTTTTTCCCGATACCGTTTGCAGATTGGTGATATTCTGCAGGCATGGCAACTCCTGTTAAATCGTCGTCAAATTTGCTAAGAAAAATCTTCTCGGATTCCATTACGTCTTCGTACGAAGGTCCAGCCAGACATAAAGTCAAGTCATCTTCCATAATATGTTTCAAACATCGTTACTCTTTAGGCTGTCCTTCCTTCCTGGTACCATAAATAATGTAGTTGGTCTTGACATTTTTTGGCCAGGAGAATTCACCGAATATAACTTCATCTCCTTTTGCAACGATTTCTTTTTTCTGGATGTTGTACCCCTAGCTAGGTGTTTCTGGCAGAAGTTTTTCCGATACCGTTTGCAGATTGGTGATATTCTGCAGGCCAGTCATGGCAACTCTTGTTATTTTGTCGTCAAATTTGCAAGGAAAAATCTTCTAGAATTCCATTACGTCTTCGTACGAAGGTCCAGCCAGACATAAAGTCAAGTCATCTTCCTTGACATTTGTAGCTCGAAGTAATTCCATTAAGTCTGCTGGTCTACCTTATTGAAAAGTACAATGGTTTGATTCACAAGGCAAACATCAACTGTGGGATACAAAGAAGAATTCCACAAATAGAGACTTGATTAAGGCTAAGTTTAGAAGTGTTTACTCATCACTCTCACAGGGACAATTATAACTTCTAAACATTGAAAAGTATTTGTTGGTTAAAACTGAGGAAGTAATTACTATTCTTTGGAATTTAATTCGATTTGGTTATTAGATGTTTGAGCCTTTTAAAAAAAAAGAGAAGAGTTTTTTTAACTATGCCATTGATCAGTCTCCAATCTATATATTTAATATAGATTTCTGTTTTTACAATGTTATTCACGTGGCTCAGAGACTGTTCGGAATGGTTTTTAATGGTAAAATTGAATGTTGGTTAGTCAGTTTGAAATGGAATCAAAGTTTGTTTATTTGACCATTTTAAATTTGTATTGGTCTGCTACAGTTATCAAAACAAATTGTTTTTCATTTTATGCAAAATTCAGTATGGCAGATACTGTCTGGGCTCTCGATGTTGTTCACCTCCCAACACTTCCCATCAAGTTGCAATTTAACTAAAAGAAAGTTGTTTTAAGAAAAAAGAAAAGTGTTCTCTTTTGGCCTTTGTCTGTGATCTGTTCTATTCTAGTAGTTTTTGGTATCGTATTCTCAGAAAAAAAAAACTGTCGCAGGACAGTAAAAACACAGCGGTCTCTGTTGTCTTTAAATGGAATTCCGCTGGGTTTAAAATTTTATTGAAGAAAACTTTTGCATGTAAGCAAAGTTGAAAAAGAACAAGATTGAAAACTATATGTTTTTGATTCTAAAGGAAAACAGACACAATTGAAAAACTGCACAGAATAATTCAGCCCCTCCTTAGGAACTTGTTACTTTTTCCAAAATATTCTTCTTCCTCGCAGTCTGCTTTGCAAACTTGTAGGGAGGAACTCACAACTACCTTTGACGGTTTACCTTGCCCGTTTTGGTAATTAGATGGAAACATTCCAATCACCATTGCCACTAAGGTAGAAAACCATTGTGGAATGATTTTAAAAACTGTTTTTTTGTTGTGTACAAAATGTTGGCATTAATGGAACCAGGTAGTTGCAATGATGTTACAAGCGTTATCTTGGCCATTTCTATATGGCCAAGATAACGGCCATCACTTAATACCTTTCTTGTTAAAATGCATAATCTCATCAGAGAAAAAAAACTTTATGAAAACATCCATGTTCTTTTGTATCTTGGCCATTTCTATATGGCCAAGATAACAGCTTATGTAACAGCATACAGTAGTTGGGATGGGTAAAAAGTCGATATCTATAGTCAATATCTAAATCGATATTTATCTATGTCGATATCTAGTCAAACAATGAGGTTTTCCAGCATCTTGTTACTTCCCATCTTAATGTCAATCTTCTCTAAAAGTTATTCAGTGTGAACAGGATGGCCTTCTCACCGCACGCTTGTGTGTCAAAGGGGATATCTTTATGCACACTTTTCTGAGAAACACAAAAGAACCCTTCCACTAAAACTGTAATTTTGGTTGCTTTTTGCTAGGAAATATCACTATGGTGCTACTGCAATGATGTTACAACCAACCCCTCTATTCTCTTGAAAGATGTAGGGTTACCTAGTACAAGTCTTTCGTACTGACAAGTAGAACATGCAAGTGAGGTTTACTTGAATTCAAACTTCAAGCCATTATATTCAAAATCTCTTACAGTGCTCCTACTCCTCACAGCAAGATGTTTTTCATTTTTTGAAGAGAATATTCACAATGTCACATGGTCTTAATTTAACATCTGAACCTTGAAGACATTGAAATGCTATCTCAGGGAAGTATTGGTTTTTCTCTCTGTTATCTTGGTAATTTTTGTAGTCAAATGATGAGGTTTTCCAGCCTTCTTGTTTCTTACCATGATAATATCAATCTTCTTTAACAGTTATTCAGCCTGAACAGGTTGGCCTGTTTGTGTGTAGCAGGTCGTACGTCTGGAATAAGTTGTGTCTCGGGCTCCTTTTGAGGCCTGGCATTAGCTCCTATAGCTTTAAGTCTGTCTAAAAATGTTATCTGTTATCTTTTCATTAACAGACAATCCCTGCCATCTGCAAGCTACCTTGACAGCCTCTGGCCCACAATCCAGCAACATTCTCTCCTGGATAGCAACGGGTGCCCCATGACCCTTTAACATGGTCATGGCTGTTAGCAGCGTGCACTGACCTGCCCTCATGTCTAGTTGTTTCTTATATTTATCCATTCTATCTTCACCTGTCCTAGATGGGATAAGGGCAACCATGTCTGATAACTTCAGAGTCTCAGGTACACGCACCTCCCATTGCGCTCTGATGAGAGCGGAAACCTGCGGAGAGTCCAGAGGTAGCCCTCTACTGGCTCATTTTCACCATGTGAAGGCACCACGTCCCTCGCAGACAAACAGCCTGTCTTTTATTGACTCAGCCTGGGCATGCGTAGAAATTGGGTGATGTGTGTGTGCAGCTGGTTCACATCCTGATTCACATAAAACACTATACACGGTTATCACGACCACTCGTTCCTTATTCATTCAAACTTGGGAAAACAAAGAAGATGGCAAATGTCTTATTTATTTTTTCTACCAGTCATTAGTAGTCAGGTGACAGAGGGTGAATATTCTTTCTGCTTTAAACATAATTGACTCAAATAGACATGCTGTAAAGATTGTACACAAGGAATCAATCTCATTTCGAGACTTTCTGTGTTAACAGCATACAGTAGCTGGGATGCGTAAAAAGGCGATCACATTATTGCCTAAATGATTTGTTTAGGAGAGAAATGAAGGTATATCAAGATTAAGATAAAAAGTAATTCAGACATCAAAAGTCCTTTTTTGTCCCTAATTGTGTGGATCCTGCCAAAACAAAAACCTGTGGAATCAAATAACAAAGGGGAATGAGGAAAAGTTTGAAGGGAAAAGAAAGGGTGATAATGAATAGGAACAAATTGGTCAGTCCCGTCTGATTTTGACAGTCGTTTCGAATACTTATTTGTGAAAATTCTGCAAACTGAGATCACAGTGCCATGCTTGGGCTCTAAGCTGGTATACTGTCTAAAGTAATGGAGTCTTCATTTGGGTTAATATACTGTTAAAAAGATTATTTGGTTTTTTTGTCCCCCAGTTATGTGGTTCGAAGTTTCGGCTAGCAGTGCTTTTGCTGCTTGTGGTCAAACGGTGGACTGTCTGGTTTAATTTGTAACTCCAATAAATAATAGAGGGTGAATATTCTTTCCACAAATGACCTCTCCATGGACTGAATCTGCATTGTTACAGTGACAGGTTAGGTTGAAACATCAAGTTCTTTGCTGGTGCTATTTTTTTGTTAACACCCTGAAAAGAGTTTTTAACGTACGTGCTGATAAGATTGTTCAATCTCAGCTCAAGACTTTAATGGTTTCTAGTGTCATAGTATTTAAATAGTTTTGAAGCTAAAACCAAACTTAGTGCAGACGGTTATCACGACCGCTCGTTCCTTATTCATTGAAACTTGGGAAAACAAAGAAGATGGCAAATGTCTTATTGATTTTTTCTACCAGTCATTAGTAGTGCATCACATTATATCAGGTTTTACGTCATTTTCTCTTTCAAATGTATGTAGCAGAGCTTGTGATCAACATCTGGGGTCAATGTTTTTTGGATCACAGCCTTTTGGCTGTGGTCAAACATATGACTTAAAGTCAGGTGACAGAGGGTGAATATTCTTTCTGCCCTTAACATAATTGACTGAAATATACATGCTGTAAAGATTGTACACAAATAATCTATCTCATTTTGAGACTTTCTGTGTTAACAGCATACAGTACCTGGGATGGGTAAAAAGTCAATCACATTATTGCCTAAATGATTTGTTTAGGAGAGAAATTAAATAAAAGGTTCATCAAGATTAAGATAAAAAGTAATTCAGACATCAAAAGTCCTTTTTTGTCCCTAATTGTGTGGATCCTGCCAAAACAAAACCCCGTGGAATCAAATTACAAAGGGGAATGATGAAAAGTTTGAAGGGAAAAGAAGGGGTGATAATGAATAGGCACAAATTGGTCAGTTCCGTCTGATTTGACAGTTGTTTCGAATACTAATTTGTGAAAAATCTGCAAACTGAGATCACAGTGCCAGGCTTGGGCTTTGCGTTGGTATACCCTCTTAACTAATGTGGTCTTCATTTGGGTTAATGTATTGTTAAAGAAAGAACATTTGGGTTTCCCCCAGTCATGTTGTTCGAATATGCGTCTAGTTCTGCTGACGAAATCATAGCTAGCATAAAAGCTGATAGCATAACATGTCATGCATTTTGCTGCAAACTTCAGCATGTCTTCTACAGTTTCTTGTCTTGCTGTGGCTATTAAGAAGCCCTGCACCCCACAAAACCATAAACTTTCTCCCTGATTTCATAAAATGCTTTGTACAAAAAAAAAACAACAACAATGATGGACTGTATGCCTTTTAATCCAATCTATAATATCTAATGATTCTGAGTTGGATTTTTACATCAAATATGTTTTTAAGAAAAAGGAGCAAAATTATGATTTCAGAATGAATTTGTTTTGAACACAATTATGGGCAATTATATTGTTGCCTTCAATTTAACCGTCAGAAAGTTAAGAGTTAATGAGGGACGTTGATGACCTTAAATGTAAATGTAGATCCTGCCCCTGGGGTATACCCGCTAAAGTAATGCAGTCTTCATTTAATATGCTGTTAAAAAAAGAACATTTGTTTTTTTGTTGGAATGCTTTTATTTCATTCAAATTGTTTTAGATTTGCTTATTCTTTTTTTTCTCTGTTGGGATCCGAAGGGTTTTAGTCCCTCTGGTCTATCTGGTCTCTAAATATGTCTAAATACCTTGACTGAATCTCGGAAGGCCACAGGGACGTTTTGTGGGGAAGGCTTCACTGGGGCGAAATTTGTATCCAGCTCAAAATGAACATCCCTGGGAGTTACTCAACTGGGTTGTTAAAAACATCTGTGTACGTATGTACTAGTTGCTGCCTGGTTAATGGCCCTCAGCTGCCGTGTCCTACCATTAGAAGCTCCTCTGGGATGGCGAAGTGCAACAAACCTAGCTGTTCACTGGTCTCACCTGACAACAGAGGTCTCTGTCCGCTTCTCACTATTTAAAACTGTAGCTTGTGGACTTTACCCCTCGCTATACACTCTGTGTGAATATTTATTTATTTATTCAACATGTCCACTTTTAAAAACTTGTAAAAACCAAATTATCAACGCAGTGCATAATATGGATGAGCCTGAACGCAGCACGAGCTTAGTCTGGCCAGTTAGTAGCACTGCCCTCGGATCGAGTCTCCTCATGTCTCCACATGCTCATGACATCACATGTGGCCTCTGAATCTCCCCGTTCCTTTTTGCCACCTACACCACCGATTTCCAGCACTGTTCTGGTTCTTGTCATCTCCAGAAGTACTCGGATGACTAAGACATCGTTGGGTGTGTGGAGAACGGGCGGGAGGATGAGTATAAGAACCTGGTGAAGAACTTCATCCAGTGGTGTGGGGAGAAACATCTGCACCTGAACGTGGCCAAAATAAAGGAGATGGTAGTGGACTTCAGCAGGAGGCAGTCCCAATTATCACCGGTCTGTATTGATGGAACTTTAGTGGAGATGGTCCCGTCATACAGATTCTAGTGTGTTTACATAAATAGTAAACTGGACTGGTCCCCCAACACAGACATGATTTATAAAAAGGGCCTGAGTAGACTGTACTACCTCAGAAAGTTCAGATCTTTCAACATCTGCAAAAAGATGCTCTCCATGTTTTACCATGCCATCTTGGAGAGTGTCCTGTTCTTTGCCATGGCCGCCTGGGGAGCTGGTACAAAAACAAAGATTGCCAACAGACTGAAAAGCTAGATGTGTGGTTGGCTCACCCCTTGCCTGCGTGGAGGACGTGGCCAGGGACAGAATGAATGCAAAACTGTCATCAATCATACTAAATCCTTCCCACCCTCTCCATGAATCTGTGGACTATCTGAAGAGCAACTTCAGCAACAGACTCATGCAACCCCTCTGCTCAAAGGAATGTTACAGAAAATCATTCTTATCATCCTTCATTAAACTATTTAATCTTTCACTCTCAAACCTGTAATTACTTGCCATTCACAACGTTTTATAAGATTGTATGAATGCAACATAGCAGCACTTAAATTTCCCTTTGGGGATAAATAAAGTATATTCAATTCAATTTAGACACTCATGCCACAATATCACAATTGTTGCACATACATTCCAGACACATTTTCATTCCTTTTACATATGTCATGGACCAATTGATCGCACTACAAAAAGTGATAGCAGAAGATCATGTCACCTCCCAGATGTTTGTTCTTATTATTTTTTGTGTATTTATTTTCCTTAATTTTCTGTCTATATTGTTCCCTTTGTAACATCAATGGGAGGAGACGGCAGCTCAGTGGTTAGAGACCCGAAGTTCGCGCGGACCCGAAGTTTGCGGGTTTGCGTCCCACAGAGAGCACGTCTAGGGTCCTTGGAGAAGACACCTAACCCCCGCTTCTCCCACCATTGGCGCCGTCGAAGGGCAGCCTGCTGCGGTCTAAGGAGTGCAGCACACAAATTTTCCTGGTGAGGGATGAATAGAGTAATTCATTTATTTTTATTTATTTATTAGAGTGATGAATCAAATTTTCTTAGTTGCATATGCTTTAAACCAGAGGTGTCCAACCTCTTTTGACCCAAGATCTACTTTTCAAGTAGCAACCCTTCTGAGATCAGACTGAGACCTGTCCCGCGTTAAATTGCAAACCCCAGCGAATCCTTTTCAGCCTGCATTAAAACTACCCTCATAACACATTTAGTTGTTACACAACCATTAGACGTCACAAATCCACCTTTTCTTAAACACACAAATTAGAGATATCAAATGCCTTTTTTGCAACTCAAATTTCTGGCGTAAACTTACTTGATTCGAATCCCAAACCAACATGAATCAGGCAAATGATGTTACTATGATATTTAAATGAGCTGGTGCTACCCACCCAATTCTTAAACCCAAATTAATTTTCCTCAAGCAACCAGCTCAGGTATTGCAGGCATTATCTTTCATCTGCAGTGATGGGAAATTATTCCACCCAAGCACATAACAGACATGACAGCATCCATCCACCATGTCTGTAGTTCTATATGTGAAAGAAGGAGCTCAACCATGCTAAATTGTCCGTGTTGGCAACAATTTCCCAGACTGAGGTTTATAGACAGTGTTTAGAAAAGTTATCAAGGAAAACTTTGTTTTTACGCTCTATTTTCTGGACTACACTAACTGTTCAGGTGCATCACATACCTCATGTCCGTTCCCAAGCAGAAAGAAATTATTAATTAAAGCAAAAGAGTACCCTGAAAAGAGTGTTCCCTGTCCAGCTGTGAGATATAGTCTCACCAGCAGGTCCAGGGTCTGCCTCCTGGTCACCTCCCGGTGGGACATGCCCGAAACACCTAAGCAGAGAGGTGTTCGGTAAGCACCCTAAACAGATGACCTAACCACCCTGTTTGGCTTCTTTTGACCCGTGGGAGTAACGGCTCTACTCCGAGCTCGTCCTGCATGGTAGAGGTCCTCCCTCTATCTCTGAGAGAGCCCAGCAACCCTGCGGAGGAAGCTTTTTTCGGCCACCTGTGTTCTTGATTTTGTTCTTTTGGTCACCACCCATAACAGCATGGTTTTCCAATTTATCATGGGTTATTATCTGAACTTTGATTTTTGACAACTTAAACACATGAATAATAATCAATCATGCTAGGTAAATTATTGGTTTTTAAGCCTTATATCTCAGTTAGAGTTCTGTTTCTAGAGAACAAAGTTGTCGAACTGAGGCCAATTTGGCCAATCGTGTTTTAGAACTAATCTGCTGGAATTATGACATCATTTAGTATTTTAGAACTGACTTGTGAGTCAGTTCGAACACACTTGGCTGAGTGAAATCAGAGGCGATTCCTGTCTGAACTTGCCCAGCTTCACAATGGTGCATGTGGACAGAGACGCGTAACTAAAGATGGTGGACTGGTGGCATTTGACAACAGCAAATAGTGTTGTTCCACCATAGTGAAGGATGTGGGTTGCTGTCAAGATGGTGGACACTTTAGTGACAGTTTAAGATTATTTTTGTCAATGAATGAATGCTTTATTTGGCTCAGTTGACAAAAAAACAAACAAATAAATAATATTTGTACATTATTTTTTTATCAGGCAGCAACCAAAAAGGAATGGGTTGAAGCCTCAAAGCTTATTTTTCGCCTACCCTGTACCAACAGATAAATAATTTACAACAAAACATCAGAACCAATACATCATTAAAACATTTAGTAGCTTAAACTAAAAATGTCAATTCAATCAGATGTTATTGTAACCTTTAATAATTTTAGATTTTAAAGTCTTCATGAAAACAAATATAGAGTTACACATCTTAATTTTATCATTTAATCCATTTAATAATTTTGCTCTCAAAACTGACACACATTTGTATTTGAGATTAGTTCTGGCTTTGTAAGTTTCAAACATTAGTTACCTGCTTAAAATGTAAATCCTCCTCCTTAACGTAAACATTTTTTGAATACAAATGAGAATTGACTTATTTACCACTCGAAACATAAATCCTAAAGTTTTTAATATGCAATGTCCACAAATTTTAGTATTTTTGATCCAATGAATACAAACCCAATTCCAAAAAGTTGGGACACTGTACAAATTGTGAATAAAAACAGAATGCAATGAAGTGGAAGTTTCAAATATCAATGTTTTATTCAGAATATAACTTAGATGACTTATCAAATATTTGAACTGATCAATGTATAACTTTAAAGGAAAAAAAGTTGATTTCAAATTTCAAGGTATCAACACATCTTAAAAAAGTTGGTACAAGGTTATTTTTCCCACTGTGTGGAATCCCCTCTTCTTTTATCACAGTCTGCAAATGTCTGGAGACTGAGGAGACAAGTTGCTCAAGTTTAGGAATAGCAATATTGTCCCATTCTTGTCTATTACAGCCTTCCAGTTGCTCAACTGTCTTAGGTCTTCCTTGTTGCATCTTTCTCTTTATGATTTGCCAGATGTTTTCTATGGGTGAAAGATCTGGACTGCAGGCTGGCCATTCCAGTCTTCGGATCCTTCTTGAACGCAGCCATGATGTTGTAATTGATGCAGTATGTGGTCTGGCGTTGTCTTGTTGGAAAACACAAGGTCTTTCCTGAAAGAGACAATGTCTGGATGGGAGCGTATGTCGCTCTAGAACTTGGATATACCTTTCAGCATTGATGGTGCCTTTCAAGATGTGTAAGCTGCCCATGCCACATTCACTCATGCAGCCCCACACCATCAGAGATGCAGGCTTCTGAACTGAATGCTAATGACAACTGGGGTTGTCCTTGTCCTCTTTAGTTCAGATGACATGGCGTCCCAGTTTTCCAAAAAGAAACTTCAAATTTTGATTCGTCTGACCACAGAACAGTTTTCCACTTTGCCGCAGTCCATTTTAAATGAGCCCTGACCCAGAGAATACGCCTGCGCTTTTGGATCATGTTCAGATATGGGTTCTTTTTTGGGCCATAGATTTTTGATCTGCCCATCTTGACTTCTAAGAAACACTGCCAATCTGAGAGGTTCTTTTAACACCAAAGCATTTTGCCAATTGACCTAATTATTTGTAAACTGGTCCTCCAGCTGTTCTTTATGTGTTCATTTAACTTTTTCGGCCTCTTTTCGCCTGTCCCAACTATTTTGCAATGTGTAGCTCTCCAGAAATAAAAAAAAAAAAATGAGCCAATATTTGGCCCAACATTTCAAAATGTTTCACTTTCAACATTTGATATGTTATCTACATTTTACTGTGAATAAAATATAAGTTTGTGTTATTTGTAAATTATGGCATTTCTTGTTTGTTCACAATTTGTACAGTGTCCCAACTTTTTTGGAATTGGGTTTTTAGCTGATTTATGGAGTCACGGTATCTAGCATAGTTTATTATCCATATAGCCCTATTCCGCAGTTTAATTATTGAATCCAAGTTTGTTTTATGTACAAGAATTTCAGCACAATATGTCATATAATGCATCACAAGTGAAAAATATAGCAAAAGAAAGCAGTTCTTGTTCAACAGATCTCTTGTTTTATAAAGAAAATAAATAGACTTGGATGATTTCTGTTTTACATATTTAATGTGAGGTTTCCAACAAGCGTTATCATCTATTATTACTTCCAAAAACTTAGTTTACATTTACTTTCATTTGATGATAGCTTATTTAAAGCAAACCATTTGTTTAACTTCAGTTCTTTTTCTACAGTTATTAACAACTTTTTTTATGGTCTCCCAAGACAAAACAAATTAGTGTCATCAGCAAACACAACATATTTCAATGTATCACTTAGTTTACAAATATCCTATCAGAATCAGAATGCTTTTATTGCCATGTCAGTGAAAAATTTCAGAGACTAGGAACTTGTTTTGATACAGGTGTGCAAAAATATAAAAATAAAATAAATAAAAATAATAATTTTAACAAAACTAAGAGTACTCAGAAGAAAAAGAAAAGTAGTGCAATGTCATAGAAAATAATAAAGGTAGTAAAGTGACAAGAGGGAAGTGACTAAGAGATATGGGGACTCAGGTTATAAAGTGACTAAAAGATGTGGAGATCCAGGTTATAAAGTGACTAAGAGATGTGGGGATCCAGGTTATAAAGAGTTCATAAGTCCAACAGCAGAAGGGAAGAAGCTGTTTTTGTGGCTGGTCCGAATGGACCGGAGCCTCCTACCCGAGGGGAGTTGCTCAAAAAGTCCATGTCCAGGGTGGGAAGGGTCAGCTGCTATCCGACCTGCATGCCAATAATAATTATTTATAATTATTATATAAGTATGAATAACTTCAGTCCCAACACTGAACACTGTGGAACTCCACAAATTACTTGTTTAAAATTAGATTTAATATCATTGATGCTCACATATTGATGTCTATTATTTAACCTCCTACGACCTGGCGTCCACAATTGTGGACAACACATTTTGGGTTGTCTAGACCACAAAACACACTATTTCTCTACAAGGTCCTGCTGTCCACATAAGAGGTCATTATACTGCCACTTAGTGGTGATAGAAGTGTATGACACATTATTATTTAGATTCAAGATGGCTGCCTTGTAATCAACTACATAATGTAGAATGTAGAATCCTGAACCCATATGGTTGGTCGGTCAATAAATTATATTTATCAATAAAAGAATCTAATCTCTTTACAAAACAATTTTTCAAGAATTATAGAAAACTGAGGTAGCAAAGAAACTGATCTGTAATTTGTCACACATTTCTTATCACCATTTTTATATATTGGCATCACTTATCCAGTAAATCTTAATACAATTTACTGGAGCTTTCAAACATTGTTTCTACGGTAACCCACAATCCACCCAGTTCAGAACTGACTGTTGTGTCTTCCACCAAGGGCTTTTCTAGCTCTATTCCAACAAGCGGCTGTCCCTGCTCCACCCCACCCAAATCGGCACCACCTATCAGCTGTTCTGAAGCTGTTTGGAGCTCTTTCTTGGACTGCTTGGAGCTACTGGACACACAAATTTCCCCTTATGAGATTGACAAAGTATTGTTTTTGTCTTCTGAACCACATATTATTAACAGAGTCTCAGGGGGTGCCAGACTCTATCCCGGCTGCTTTCAGGTGAGAGGCAAAGTACACCCTGAACAGGTCTGTTAATAATAGTAATGCATTGAACTTATATAGCGCTTTTCTAGACACTAAAATACGCTTTACATATGCATTATTCATTCATGCCATACAATCATTCACATACACATTCATTCATTCCTGATGATGGGACCTACCATGCAAGGCGCATACCACTATCATCAGAAACAATTGGGGGTTTACATATATACATACAGTATTAGCTTATTAAATTGAATTGGAGTCATTTTGATAGCAGCGGCAGTCATTATGTTAAGACATTAAAACATCTAATAACATTTTATAAATAATAAAATGATTATATTGCAATAACTCCGGCCCTGACGATATCCCTATAAAAGTATAGAAGTGTTTAGGTGAGGTGGCAGTAGAGTTTCTGACTGGGCTGTTTAACAGGATATTAGAAAGTGAGAAGATGCCTGATGAATGGTTAAGATGTGTGCTAGTTCCTGTTTTTAAGAACAAGGGAGATGTGCAGAGTTGTGGTAACTACAGAGGAATTAAACTGATCAGTCATACGATGAAGTTATGGGAAAAAGTTGTCAAAGCTAGGCTAAGGTCTGAAGAAAGAATTTGTGAGCAGCAGTATGGTTTTACGCCTAAAAAGAGCACTACAGATGCAGTATTTGCCTTGAGGATGCTGATAGAGAAGTACAGAGAAGGACAGAGGGAGCTGCACTGTGTCTTTGTAGATCTAGGGAAAGCGTATGACAGGGTACCTAGAGAAGAACTATGGTATTGTATGAGGACGTCTGGTGTGACGGAGAAGTATGTTAGAGCAGTACAGGACATGTATGAGGGCTGTAAGACAGTGGTGAGGTGTGCTGTAGGTGAGACAGAGGAGTTCAGTGTGGGGGTGGGACTGCACCAGGGATCTGCTCTGAGTCCTTTGCTGTTTGCTATGGTGATGGACAGGCTGACAGACGAGGTCAGACAGGAATCTCCATGGACAATGATGTTTGCAGATGACATTATGATCTGTAGTGAGAGGAGGGAAGAGGTAGTCAGAGTAAGATAGAGTACATGTGTGTGAATGAGAGGGATCCAAATGGAAAAGTGAGGTTACAGGGAGAAGAGATAAACAAGGTGGAAGATTTTAAGTACTTGGGATCAACAGTCCAGAGCAATGGAGAGTGTGGAAATGAGGTGAAGAAGCATGTTCAAGCAGGCTGGAATGGGTGGAGAAAAGTATCAGGTGTGATGTGTGACAGAAGAGTTTCAGCTAAAATGAAAGAAAAAGTGTACAAAACCGTGGTGAGACCCGCCCATGCTGTTTGGTCTAGAGACAGTGCCACTGAGGAAAAGACAGGAAGCAGAGATGGAGGTAGCAGAGATGAAGATGCTGAGCATCTCTCTGGGAGTGACCAGGATGGACAGGATCAGAAATGAGTATATCAGAGGAACAGCACATGTTAGAGATTTTGGAGATAAAGTCCGAGAGGCCAGGCTGAGATGGTTTGGACATGTACAGAGGAGAGAGACCGAGTACATCGGCAGAAGGATGCTGGATTTGGAACCACCAGGAAAGAGGGCTAGAGGAAGACCAAAGAGGAGGGACATGGGTACAGTGAAGGAAGACATGAAGATAGTTGGCGTGACCGAAGAAGATGCAGCAGATAGGGTTAGATGGAAGAAACTGACTTGCTGTGGCGACCCCTGAAGGGAAATGCCGAAAGGAGAAGAAGAAGATTACAATAACTCCGGATCGTTCTTGTTTTTTAAGCAAGTACACATATTCTAATAAACAGGGGCACCAATCATTCTTCAGAAGCCTTTTTAGGCATGGAGAGTCAACACCATCAAGTTTTTTTATTTAAAAAGACATATTATTAATAACTACTGTACATGTGAATAATTTTTATAATTACTTATAAAACCTATACAAACAAGGCAGTTCCTTCACTCTTTCAATAAATTTGTTCTGAAAGAAATTGTCATATCCATCCAGTCTCAATGATAAATTTGTTCCTAATATGTAGATTGATTGAAAGAGTCCTGCGTCTAAGAAAGGTTGCTGTAGAGAATTTGGCTTTGAAGTGATAGAAATTTTAAATGTCCACCATGGAACTTTCAGAATAGTATTCACAGTCATCATGAAATGGATTTCTAGATCAATATTTGTTGATGTGTCATTTTCATTATATTATTGCATGTTCAGGTACTCATTTGGCCCAACTTTGGTTGAGGAGAATCACCTCTCTAAAGTAACTTTAATTAAAGGAACAATGAAAGCAAAAGAAAGAGAAAAATATAAACAAAATTTTACATTTTGCAAATTGTTCTGATCTACATTTCTCAAACTTTTAGGCATTTCTAAAGCAATTTTGTCTTTCCGATGGTCCCTTTTGTCATTATTTTACAGTTCTTTGTCCGAATATCTTGTATCTTCTTTTTTTCTTTTAAAGTATTTTTGCTTGATAAGCTATTTCTTTATTCTTCTTTGTTAAGAGTTCATATTTGAACCATAATATATTATCTGTATATATTATTTTTTTGCATGAACTTGAGTGTGTATTTTTAATTATAACTAATGTTCACTGACAAAATTCAGGATTAACATGTTCAGCTTGTTCTTTTCTGCAAAATCCATTTTAATAAATCTAAAGCATCTGCTTCAGCCGATACATTTTAGGTCCTTTTGGTATATATAAGTTCAGAAAAAAGGTAAATTTATTTATTTGTAAATGTACAATTTGACCGAAATAAAGATAAAAGAAAGAAAGAAAGTTACTAAGATATTGTCATTTATCAGTTCCCTTAATTTGTTTAACATGTAAGATTATTGTGCCTATGTGTAATGTATCCCAAATAAAAATACATTTGTATTATGATTGGTAAATTAGTGTCCATTTACCTAATGTAATCTAACATTTACTAGCTGTAATAATGTAGTACCAACAGTAGAAGGCTGCTTTAAAGTAAGAACTTTAAATTGTCGTAGTGGGCAAAAAAGTACATCCCGTTTCCAAATAATCAGTTTGTGATCTGCAGCTTTCTGTTTGACTTTTAATGTTAGTGTGAAATGAACTAGGGGGTGCTGTATTTTATGTTCCTTTAATTGCAGCACGTCTGAATAGACGATCATAACAGGGAGGTGCATCTCTGCTGAATTGTTGTTTTACTGTAGCTCTGCTAGCTTGGTGGTTAGCTGCCAGCTTTTCCTCTGTAATCATTAGGAGCCTCCTCTTTCCCTCAGAGGTTAGCTAGCGATATCCCAGCCATGTGCGGATCTTCACATGCGTCAGGCGTCGTTTTTGGATTTATTCTCAATGGAGTTAAGTTGTTTCAGCGGCCTGCATCAGAAGAACAGCTGTACAAAATGGCGCCAACCCTGTTCTTTAGGCTCGCATCAAGATGGAACACAAAGCACCGATGCTCAATATAGCTTCAGGAAAAAAGTCTGAAAGCATTTTTTTCTTAACTCTCCTTCACCCTAAAAACACTCACGCAGTTAGCGCAACTAGTTTTTTCCAAAATATAAATTTGTTTCTAATCAAAATATCCGGAAAACACAATGTGGAGCTAAGAGAAGAAACACCAAGTTAAGTTTTGACCCCAACGGATGGACAAAACAACTTATTCCTGCTAAAAAAATATCTCTGGAGAGAAAGCAAAAATACATGTGAAAGTCTACAATGAGCTGAGATTTGTCTGAATAAACTCAGGGAGAATATGGATCATCACTAAATGAATAAAAAGGGAAACAACAGACAGCAAACACATGTTTCTATAGAGACCGTCCATTTTGACGTCCTTCACATCCTGGTTCTAGAGACCAACTTGTACGGTGAACGGACATTTGGGCCAAAAAACTGCAGCCTAGGATATTTGAGCCATGGGATAAAAATGACTAAAAGCAATTATTTTCTGTAGTGCAACTGTTTATTTACAATCAAATTTTTACATAAAATATCAGCATTTTTTTTAAATATCACAATGTTTGGAATAATTGTGATGATGAACTTAAATTATGTTCCAATCTTTTCAGTTTAAAGAAGAAATTTAGGTTATTATTGCTTAAAAAATATGCAAGTCAGAGGAAGTTCATTTGAGCCTCTTAACTCAAATTCTTTAACGAGAATCTACATTTCTACCCGCACCGTGGTAACCTGGATCTGCGTTCCTACCTTTACAGTGGTAACCAGGATCTACGTTCCTAAACTCACCAAGGTATCCAGGATCAACATTTCTTACCCTCAACGTGATAACCAGGATCACGCTCCTACCCTCAGCGTGGTAAAAAGGATCTACGTTCCTACCCTCACTATAGTAATTAGGATCTACGTACCTACCCTCACCGTGGAAACCAGAATCTACAATCCTACCCTCATAATGGTAACAAGGATCTACGTTCCTAACCTCACCAAGATATCCTAGATCTACATTTCTTACACTCAACGTGATAACAAGGATCTACGCTCCTACCCTCACCGTGGTAACCAGGATCTACGTTCTTATCCCAACCATGATAACCAGGATCTACATTCCCACCCGCACCATGGTATTCTGAATCTGCGTTTCTACCCTCTCCATGGTAACCAGGATCTACGTTCCTACCCTCACCATGGTAACCAGGATCTGCGTTCCTACCCTCACCATGGTCACCAGGATCTACGTTCCTACCCTCACCATGGTAACCAGGATCTGCGTTCCTACCCTCACCATGGTAACCAGAATCTACGTTCCTACCCTCACCATGGTAACCAGGATCTACATTCTCTAGTTGGTTGTTAACACACCAGCACAGATTTATTTAAAATTTTAAAACTTTAAAATTTATTTTTAAGATAAAAAATAATTTGATGTCAAACTCTCTGCAAAATATGTTTAACATTAGGGAAAGTCCATACGAACAAAGAGGAAATGATGTGTTCATTAAAAATAAATTTAGAACAAATGTTTAAAAAATTCTGTATTTCCATTAAAGATGTGGATTTTTGGAATAATTGTGATGATGAACTTAAATTATGCTCCAATCTTTTCTGTTTAAAGAAGAAACTTAAGTTATTATTGCTTAAAAAATATGCAAGTCTAGATGGTTAAATTCAAGCTTATATATAATGAATTTAAAGTAACAATTGTATTATGTATTTTATGCTGCAAAAGTCTGGAACAAACTTCCTGAAGCCGTGAGACAGGCCTCTACTGTGACAATGTTTAAATCTAGGCTGAAAACACTTCAGTTTAACTGTGCTTTTTATTAATTGCTCTTGTTTTTAATCTGTTTTAATGATTTTATTTATTTAATTTTTAAACTTTTTGATTCTATGTTTTGTGATTTTAATGCATTCTTTTTCTTTTCTTTCTTGTGAAGCACTTTGAATTACATTTTGTATGAATTGTGCTATACAAATAAACTTGCCTTGCCTTGCCTTATTACTTTTTCATTTGATGTTCTAATTTTCATTTTATGTATTATGATGGATTTCTGAATATTTACTTATATGTTTTTGCTTTCATGGTGATTTGAAAAAGGGTCGACGTAATAAGCGTTTGCTTCAGCCGATTCCTTTTCGGTCCCTTGGTAAAATACCATTTTTCTTTCTTTAATGTGAAATTACAATGTGACCGAAATAATAAATAAATTTAGGGAAAAACTTACTCGTTTCCTCCTGTCATATTTTGACAGTGCTGCAAAAACTTGATCATTTAATTTCTAATAATCTTTCAACACTGTCTGTTCCAAGTAAGAACAGAGAGGATGGAATGTCTGTACAGTTCTGAGCTCCACATACAGCACAGAGAACTGTGTAACTTCAGTTTCTTTATCTTTGACTTATTTTTACTCCCTTCTGAACGACCTGGTTGCGCAATCATTTACTTTGTAATGATTGTTTTACACTATTTTTATTAAATACTTGTTGTTGGACCGCTTGGCCAGAACTGCTTTAAAAAAAAGAGATGTTTGAATTTCAACAGGATTCATTTCTCTTTAAAAAAAGGTTAAGAAAAACATTCTGTATTTAGACATCACATGACAATTATAAAAGTAGAAGGTTTACGATTTTTGAAAATGTTTCTGTGTGTGTATATGTGTGTGTTCGTATCTGTGTGTAGGGTCTGGTCTGTAGTTACAGAGAGAAGAGTATGTAACGTCTTAATATTAATGCATTTTACAATTCTATCTATGATTATCTGCCAGACTGTCTCGCCCGTCTGTGGTATCCACATGGTCCTTGGCCACTTCAGGGAGAGACCCTCTCTGGATGAGGGTCCAGGGAAGGCCCAGCTTGAATGTGGGTTCCTGTTCACATTCGGTTTGGGATGTTTGGAAAATCGATTAAACGACTGAAGCAAGAGCGGACCGTGGCCAAATCTGCTTTGACCAAACAGGTGAACTTCCTGAGTAGAGGAGCATGAAGGAGATGGAATTGCAGGAGGAGTTCAAAAAGCTCACCTCTAGCGGTATGTACTGTATGTCAGCGACACAAATGTAGATTATAAAGCTGGGCTTTTACCTGATATAGAAGCCAGTGCTGGTGAACACAATGAAGTGGAGCTGTATAAACAGCAGGAAGCTTATCTGGACAAATCTGTCAATGAATCCAAATTGGAGGAGGTCAAGCAGTTCAATCCAACTTATGGTCAAAATATGGTGAAAAAGAGTTCGGTACTGCTATCCAGGAGGCTGGAAAGGCCTGTGAAGATGCTGCTGCACTACATGTTTTAGCTGTAAATACTGTAAAAGTGCTTTTGAGATGCAAGGGTCCTTTGTGGAGAAGCTGATCCAGAAAACACTAAAAAGCCAAGTTGCGTGGGGAAATGGATTCCAGCAGAAGAAAATGTGAAAAAAAATTAGAGAAAAAAAGCAAAATGAAACAGTTGAAAATAACAAATAATAAACTTCAAACAATAAGAATACAATTTGCAATAGCCCAAACAACTGCTAGACAAGCTGAAAAATTCTTCTTAAAACCATCAGTCCAATCAGGTCAAAGTGGGAGGCAGAAGGCTTGTCCAGAAGAGGATGCCTCAACACCAATAAAAACAAAGTTTTTATACTTCCAAATCAGATGAAAGAAGAGGACAATAAAGCCTTTGGAGTTAGCTACTTGGTGAAAGAAGATAAACTGTATGTAATGACATCAATTAATTTTTCTTAAAGGAAAATTATGATGAGATTGGGACAAGATCAACATGAAGAGGAAGTAAAAACAAGTACCGTACTCCAAATCCACTCACAAGTAGTTCAAGTAAGACTAGTGGGATCCAAAGCAAAACTCACACCACTTGACCAAAAGGGAGAGGCAGTGAAAGTGGAAATACTGTAAGTGGTGCAGTGTTTGCAGCTCATTTATATATTGGATTTTTCTTTCTAGACTTTTAGGAAGTTTTCAGTTGCCGCAAATTTCGATTAGACCTCTTTTTTTTTGGAATTCAATTAAATTACTATACAAGAGTGGATGTAAATGTTGCTGTAACATTCAAATTTCCCAGGTCGGGTATGAATAAAACAATTTCCTCATGTGATGCAAATTGTTCTTTTTTGTTCACCCTGTGCAGCTTTATGAAACGCAGCATGGTGAGCTATACTGTATGTCAAGTATTGCTGGTCAGATTTGTTCTACCAAACTTGAACAGACCAGACATTTAAACATCATTTTATTTATTTATTTTAAAATCTTTACATTCCAAATGTTCGTGTTTTTTGTGTTTGTTTGTTTTTTTTTTGTTTTTTGTGGAGTCTGATAGGGGATGCTGAGGAGAAAGGGAGAGGGGAAGGAGTGAGGAAGAAGAGGGAAATGGTATAGAAGAAAAAGAAAAGGGGACAAAATGTAGAGATAACCTGTATTTACAATATTCAGCATTACAACCAACCTGCTGATTTTTTCCAGAAAAAAATACAAGAATTTAAAAACAAGAGTTTAAACCAGAGAAGAAATAGAAACACACAACAAAACCTTCTATAACAAATTAAGAAATGATGTAGAACACAAATCCATGTTACTAAAGCTATAATAGTATCGGTTGGGAGCAAGGAATGTAGCTGACAATAAACAGTGTGGTACAGTGTGCGTGTGTGAGTGAAAGTGCAAGCATACTGCCGATGTGAACCATGTGCTTACTAGGCCTAACAGATCTTCCCCAGCCCCAAAAGACCAGAATGGGGGAGGGAGAGAGACATGTAATCTAGGCCCCTACTTGTCCCAATGCCGGGACCCTGAAAGCGAGCAAAGGCTGCCCACCCAGTTAGGCACAGAAGAGACCTGGGGCCTGTTTCAAGGAGGTAAAAGAAACTTTGAATTCAAATCTAAACTATGAGTTGACTCACACTAAGATTGAAAATCTGGAGTTTTCGGTTTCAGAACAGTGGAAAACTGTTGGTTTAATCAGCTCCGGGTAGATTGGAATCAGAGGTAAGCACATGCACCTTGACTATGAAAATTTCTGATCAATCGAATCACCATTGAAACAGGAGCAAAACCAAAGTAATCTGCCAATTTCTCACAGACAAAACTGGATGTCCTATTGAACACATATAGCGAGTACAAGCACATTTTCATTTAAAAAAAAAACAACACGGCTGCAGCCTGCAAACAGAAAGAAAAAGCTGGGTTGGAATAGCTGCCCGAGTAAATGCATATGTTTACATTTAATCATATAGTGATCGTGTAACTAATTACTGAATAATGGTGGTATTGTTGGCATATTCCATTAGTAAAGTAGGGAATCATTCTTAATTTTTCAATAATTTTTAATCATCTACTTTAGTAATTACAGTATATAGAAGACCAATATTTGTATGAATTAAAAGTGTTTTGTACTTTTAAAACTTCCCTTTGTGGATGATGTGGGACTTGTACAGTAATGATAATCCTATTAATCAGAATAGAATAGAAGAATAGAATGCATGAGCGTCCACTTCAGTGGTGGGCAGCTCACGCAGAAGCCTACGGACAACTGTCCTCTCTTGCTCGCAAGTACCTGGCTACTCCTGCAACGTCAGTACCATGCGAGAGACACTTTTCTCTTCTAGTGATGGGGGAAATGAGAGCTCATGAGATGATGAGCTCTCCCTTCTTAATGATTCAAAAAGTGGTCCAGTAATGAGATCTCATAGTGCTGCCATCTGCTGTTACTTTGCATACATTACTGCAGCACTCAAATTTCCCCTTGGGGACGAATAAAATATTTTTAGTAAAGTATTTTCAACTTACACTAAATATTTATAAAGGCCTGTACAAAATTATTATTGGACAACCATGACCATTCTCCCTACGCACTTCTGAACAAACAGCGGAGCTCCTTCTCCGTAAGGCTCAGATAGCTCCACTCAAAACCCACTCCGTACCGGAGGTCTTTCTTTCCCTACGTGGTCAGACTGTACGACTCACTGAAAGTCAGCAGATAACTGGTTGTTGCTGTAACACACAAATTCCCCAAGTGGGATCATTAAAGCCTGGTCCTGTTGGCTTCATCGGACCGCGATCTCCAGCTCTCACTGGATCGATTTGCTGCCGAGTGAGAAGCGGCCAGGATGGGAATTAGTGCCTCCAAATCCGAGACCATGGTCCTCACCCGTAAAAGGGTGGAATGCCCCAGCGGGTCAGGGTCCTGCCCCGAGTGGAGGGGTCTAAGTATCTTGGGGTCTTGTTCACAAGTGGGAGGAGGATGGAGCGGGAGATCGACAGGTGGATCGGTGTGGCATCAGCAATAACTAGGACGCTGCATCGGCCCGTCATGGTAAAGAGAGAGCTGAGCCGAAAAGCAAAGCTCTGGATTTACAAGTCGATTTAGGTTCATACCCTCACCATAGAAACCAGGATCTACGTTCCTACCCTCACCATGGAAACCAGGATCAACGTTCCTACCCTCACCATAGTAACCAGGATCTACGTTCCTACCCCCACCTATGGTCACCAGCTGTGGGTGGTGACTTAAAGAATGAGATCGCCGATACAAGCGGCCGAAATGAGCTTCCTCCGCAGGGTGGCTGGGCTTTTACTTAGAGATCGGGTGAGGAGCTCTGCCATCCGGAAGGGGCTCGGTGTCGAGCCGCTCCTCCTACAGGTTGAGAGGAGCCAGTTTTGGCATCTGGTCAGGATGCCCTCCGAGCGCTTCGCTGGTGAGGTGGTTCGGGCACGTCCCATCGGGAGGAGACCAAGGGGCAGACCCCAGACCCGCTGGAGAGACTATGTCTCGCAGCTAGACCGGGAACAACTCGGGATCCTTCCAGGTGAGCTGGAGGATGCAGCCGGGGTGAGAGAAGCCTGGGCTTCCCATTTGAGGCTGTTGCCCCCGCGAGTTGGACAGTAAAATCCAGAAGAAAGCCATGAAGGTGGACATGGACATCTGCAGGATTGCAGATGTTTGCAGGACTTCCAGATGAGCAGAAGATGACGGAACGGATCATTAAAGTATTTTCTGATTCTCTGATCATATAAATAATAAAACATTTCACACAATTCTGTTTGATTTTTATTCAAAAATACAACTTTCTCAAGGGTTTTTGAAATCAGACGATTTCTTTTTTTTTTTTAAATAATGTTTCCAGCTTTTGAGAAAACTCTCTCACAAGGGACAGAGGATGCTGGTGAGCAGAGAAAACTCTTGTACAGGGTTGGGTAAAGAAGCTTTAATTTTGTCTTTAGGGTTTATAATAAATATGTACTTTTTGAGTGACTCAGTCTTTTTTCTGATTTGTAAGATTGTTAAACTTAAGAAAGTCATTAATTTAATTCATTCTAACCTTATTCTGACCAGACACTAAAATAAATAAATAAATGAATAACTCAATTCATCCCTCACCAGGGAAATTTGTTTGCTGCACTCCTTACACCGCAGCAGGCTGCCCTTCAACGGCGCCAATGGTGGGAGAAGCGAGGTTAGGTGTCTTCTCCAAGGACCCTAGACGTGCTCTCCGTGGGACGCGAACCCGCGACCTTCCGGTCCGCAGGCGAACGCTCTAACCACGCGGCCACCGTCTCCGCCATCTCCACCGTTTCCACACTATGAAGTGTTCCCACTTTGTGGAGGATTTTCTTCTTGATGACTGTAAATGGATTAGATTTTTCAGCACATTAACTAGTACTGAGACTAGCAGGTGATAATTCAGAGTGAAAATTCAGAGCGCTCATACGCGCTGGTTGAGTGTGAACCACTCTGACGTCACACGCTCTAGATGAGATCTCATCACGTCATCGGCTTGTTCATGATGCATGCTTCTGTGTGAGACTCCATTGAGAACGCCCATTTTTGTTCGGTACAGATCTAAACTCATTTCGCCCATCCCTACCATAAACTACTAGAATGGGACAGATCACAGACTGAGGCCAAAAGAGTACACTTTTCTTTTTTATTAAAACCACTTTCTTTTAGTAAAATTGCACCTTGATGGGAAGTGTCGGGAAGTGAAAAAATACAGAGAATCCAGAAATGTTCTATATGGCCAAGATAACGGCCATCACTTAATACCTTTCTTGTTAAAATGCATAATCTCATCAGAGAAAAAAAACTTTATGAAAACATCCATGTTCTTTTGTATCTTGGCCATTTCTATATGGCCAAGATAACAGCATATGTAACAGCATACAGTAGCTGGGATGGGTAAAAAGTCGATATCCATAGTCAATATCTATATCGATATTTATCTATGTCGATATCTAGTTTAACAATGAGGTTTTCCAGCCTTCTTGTTACTTCCCATCATAATGTCAATCTTCTCTAAAAGTTATTCAGTGTGAACAGGATGGCCTTCTCACCGCATGCTTGTGTGTCAAAGGTGATATCTTTATGCACACTTTTCTGAGAAACACAAAAGAACCATTTCACTAAAACTGTAATTTTGGTTGCTCTTTACTAGGAAATATCACTGTGGTGCTACTTCAAAAAGTATCATTAAAAGCCAAACAGACCCTTTCACTGTCCCCTCTTTTCCATGTGGGAGCTAATAGGAATGACTAAATGAAAGGCGTGAGAACCCGTGGAACATGGTGGCTTATATTAACACTATTAGTCTGTACAATACTACTATATTATACATGATCTATAAAATGTTAAGAGTTAACACATTGTAAAGTAAGGTTTTTTATGACAGAAAAACACTTATATCTAGTGTATAGCAGTGAGACAGAACCTATCGATGTACTTAGTTTTTCTCTCTTCTGCTCCTCTGTTATCTTGGCCATTTCTATATGGTCAAGATAACGGCCATCACTTAATACCTTTCTTGTTAAAATGCATAATCTCATCAGAGAAAAAAAACTTTATGAAAACATCCATGTTCTTTTGTATCTTGGCCATTTCTATATGGCCAAGATAACAGCATATGTAACAGCATACAGTAGCTGAGATGGGTAAAAAGTCAATATCTATAGTCAATATCTATATCGATATTTATCTATGTCGATATCTAGTCAAACAATGAGGTTTTCCAGCATCTTGTTACTTCCCATCATAATGTCAATCTTCTCTAAAAGTTATTCAGTGTGAACAGGATGGCCTTCTCACCGCACGCTTGTGTGTCAAAGGTGATATCTTTATGCACACTTTTCTGAGAAATACAAAAGAACCCTTCCACTAAAACTGTAATTTTGGTTGCTTTTTGCTAGGAAATATCACTGTGGTGCTACTGCAATGATGTTACAACCAACCCCTCTATTCTCTTGAAGGATGTAGGGTTACCTAGTACAAGTCTTTCGTACTGACAAGTAGAACATGCAAGTGAGGTTTACTCTCTGAAGTCATGCGGTCTACATTGGATTGCATAGGCTGCGAAACTAAAACAAAACTGTTTTTTTTTTCTATACTTGAATCCAAACTTCAAGCCATTATATTCAAAATCTCTTACAGTGCTCCTACTCCTCACAGCAAGATGTTTTTCATTTTTTGAAGAGAATATTCACAATGTCAAATGGTCTTAATTTAACATCTGAACCTTGACATTGAAATGCTATCTCAGGGAAGTATTGGTTTTTCTTTCTGTTATCTTGGTAATTTTTGTAGTCAAATGATGAGGTTTTCCAGCCTTCTTGTTTCTTACCATGATAATATCAATCTTCTTTAACAGTTATTCAGCCTGAACAGGTTGGCCTCTTCACTATATGTTTGTGTGTAGAAGGTGATATCTTTATGCACATTTTTCTGAGAAAGCCATTCACTAAAAACTTCCTGTCCCTTCTTTTCCATGTGAGAGCTGATAGGAATGACTAAATGAAAGGCGTGAGAGCCCGTGGAACATGGTGGTTTATATTAACACTATTAGTCTGTACAATACTACTATATTATACATGATCTATAAAATGTCAAGAGTTAAGAGAATTTAGCTGTAGATTAGAATAAGCTAATATTTAAACAATAATCTTTGACACATTGGTTGCTCGTCCCGGGGGAGGGATCTCTCTTTCGTGTGGATCCCCACGAGGTTTCTTATTTTTTCCCAACTGATGGGTTTTTTAGGAGATTTTCCTCACCGAGAAGGAGAGTCTAAGGGCATAAATGTGCTAGTCTTGTTTAGTTAGCATTTGTTAGTTATTTTTTTTTTTTTTTTTTTTTGGATTATTTTGAATTACTCTATTCATCCCTCACCGGGAAATTTGTTTGCTGCACTCCTTACACCGCAGCAGACTGCCCTTCAACGGCGCCAATGGTGGGAGAAGCGGGGGTTAGGTGTCTTCTCCAAGGACCCTAGACGTGCTCTCCGTGGGACGCGAACCCGCGACCTTCCGGTCCGCGGGAGAACGCGCTAACCACGCGGCCACCGTCTCCACTTTTTCTTGCTGTGTATCTGTGTTAATACATTCCTCTTTTTCTTTTGAAGCCCATTGAGACGGAAATTCTGTGATTTTGGGCTATACAAATAAAATTGAATTGAATTGAATTTATCTATGTTCCTACCATCAACCTGGTAACCAGAATCTACATTCCTACCTTCACAATGGTAACCAGGATCAATGCTCATACCCGCACCACAGTAACAAGGAACTATGCTCCTGCCCCCCACACGGTAAGCAGGATCTAAGCTCCTACCATCGACACAGTATCCAGGATCTACGGTCCCTCCCGCACCTTGGTAACCAGGGTCTACGTTCCAATCCTCACCATGATAACCAGGACCTATGTTCCTACCTTTACAGTAGTAACCAGGATCTACGTTCCTAATCTCACCAAGGTATTCAGGATCTACGTTCCTACCCTCACCATGGTAACCAGGATCTACGTTCCTACCCTCACCATGTTCCTACACATACCTTGGTAACTACGATCTACATTTTAGCCTCACCATGGTAATCAGGACCTATATTACTACTCTCACAATAGTAACAAGGATCTATGTTCCTACCATCACAATTATAACTAGAATCTACATTCCTACCCTCACAATGGTAACCAGGATCTACGCTACTACCCTCACCACCATAACAAGGAACTATGCTTCTACCATCGACACGGTAACCAGGATCTACGTTCCTACCCTCGACAGGGTAACCAGGATCTACGTTCTTACCCTCATCATGGTAACCAGGATCTATGTTCTTATCCCAACCATGGTTACCAGGATCTTCTTTCCCACCCTCACCATGGTAACCAGGATCTACGTTCTTACCCTCATCATGGTAACCAGGATCTATGTTCTTATCCCAACCATGGTTACCAGGATCTTCTTTCCCACCCTCACCATGGTAACCAGAATCTACCTTAGTACCCTCACCATGGTAACTAGGATCTGCGTTCCTACCCTCAACATTGTAACCAGGATCTATGTTCCTTTCCTCACCAAGGTATCAAGGGTCTACATTTCTTACCCTTAACGTGATAACCAGGATTACGCTTCTACCCTCACTGTGGTAAGAGGGATCTACCTTCCTACCCTCACCATAGTAACTAGGATCTACGTACCTACCCTCAACATGGTAACCAGGATCTACATTCCTACACTCAACACGGTAACCAGGATCTAAGCCCTTATGGTAACCAAGATCTACGTTCCTACCCTCGACACTGTAATCAGTATCTTTTGTCCTACCCGCACCATGTTAACCAGGATCTACATTCCTACCCTAACCATGGTAACCAGAATGTATGTCTCTACTCTCACCATGGCAACTAGGATTTACGTTCCTAACCTCACCAAGGTATCCAGAATCTATATTTCTTACCACAACGTGATAACCAGGATCTACGCTCCTAACCTCACCGTGGTAACGAGGATCTACGTTCTTACCACAACGTGATAACCAGGATCTACGCTCCTACCCTCACCGTGGTAATGAGGATCTACGTTCTTACCCTCACCATGGTAACCAGGATCTATGTTCCTACCCTCACCATGGTAACCAGGATCTATGTTCCTACCCTAACCATGGTAACCAGAATGTATGTCTCTACGCTCACCATGGCAACAAGGATCTAAGTTCCTACCCTAACCATGGTAACCAGGATCTATGATCCTACTCTCACCATTGTAACCAGGATATACATTCCTGTCCTCACCATGATAAACTGAAAATGCATACCTTTCTTACCCTCACCTTGGTAACCAAGATCTATGTTCTTATCCTAACCATGGTAACCAAGATCTACATTCTCACTCTCACGATGGTAACCAGAATCTACTTTTGTACACTCACCATGGTAACTAGGATTTACGTTCCTAACCTCACCAAGGTATCCAGAATCTACATTTCTTACCACAACGCAATTACAAGGATCTACGCTCCTACCCTCACCGTGGTAACGAGGATCCACGTTCTTACCCTCACCATAATAACTAGGATCTACGTACCTAGCCTCACTATGGTAACCAGGATCTATGTTCTTATCCCAACCATGGTAACCAGGATCTACATTCCCATCCTCACCATGGTAACCAGAATCTACGTTCGTACCCTCACCATGGTAACGAGGATCTATGTTCTTATCCCAACCATGGTAACCAGGATCTACATTCCCACCCTCACCATGGTAACCAGAATCTATGTTTCTACCCTCACCATGGTAACTAGGATCTACATTCCAGCCCTCACCAGGGTAAACCAGAATTTAAATTTCTTACCCTCAACATGACAATCAGGTTCTAAGCTCCTACCCTCACCGTGGTGACCAGGATCTACGTTCCCACCCTTACCATGGTAACTAGGATCTACTTTCCTTCCCTCACCATTGTAACTATGATATACGTACGTTATACCCTCATCATGGTTCTATGGTCCTACAATCACAAAAATAACCAGGATCTATGCTCCTACCCTCAATACAGTCACAAGGATTTACAATCCTACCCTCACCGTGGTTAACCAGGACTTACGTTCTTACCCTCACCGTGGTAACCAGGATCTACGTTCCTACCGTCACCATTGTAACTAGGATCTATGTTCCTACCCTCACCATTGTAACCAGGATTTATATTCCTACTCGTACCATGGTAAACGGAATCTTCATACCTTTTTTCCCCTCACGTTGGTAACCAAGATCTATGTTCTAATCCTAACCATGTTAACCAAGATCTACAATCTCACCCTCACCATGGTAACCAGAATCTACATTTCTACCCTCACCACGGTAACTAGGATTTACGTTCCTAACCTCACCAAGGTATTCAGGATCTACATTTCTTACCACAACGTGATAACCAGGATCTAAGCTCCTACCCTCACCGTAGTAACTAGGATCTACGTTTTTACGCTCACCATGGTAACCAGGATCTATGTTCTTATCCCAACCATGGTTACTAGGATCTACATTCCCACCCTCACCATGGTAACCTGAATCTACGTTTCTACCCTGACCACGGAGACTAGGATCTACGATCCTACCCTCACCATAGTAACCAGGATCTACGTTCGTACCCTCACCATGGTAACAAAGGATCTACATTTCTTACCCTCAACGTAATTACCAGGATTTAAGCTCCAACCCTCACTGTGGTAACCAGAATATACGTTCCTACCTTCACCATGGTAGCCAGGATCTATGTTCCTACCCTCACCATTGTAACCAGGATTTACATTCCTATCCGTACCATGGTAAACGGAATCTGCATACCTTTTTTCCCCTCACCTTGGTAACCAAGATCTATGTTCTTATCCTAACCATGGTAACCAAGATCTACAATCTCACCCTCACCATGGTAACCAGAATTTACATTTCTACCCTCACCACGGTAACTAGGATTTACGTTCCTAACCTCACCAAGGTATCCAGGATCTACATTTCTTACCACAGCGTGATAACCAGGATCTAAGCTGCTATCCTCACCATGGTAACTAGGATCTATGTTCTTACCCTCACCATGGTAACCAGGATCTATGTTCTTATCCCAACCATGGTCACCAGGATCTACATTCCCACCCTCACCATGGTAACCTGAATCTACGTTTCTACCCTCACCACGGAGACTAGGATCTACGATCTTACCCTCACTGTAGTAACCAGGATGTACATTTCTTACCCTCAACGTAATTACCAGGATCTAAGCTCCCACCCTCACTGTGGTAACCAGAATATACGTTCCTACCTTTACCATGGTAACTAGGATCTACTTTATACCCTCACCATGGTAACCAGGTTCTATTTTCCTACCCTCACAAAATTAACCAGGCTCTACGCAATTACCCTCAATGCGGTAAACAGGATTTACAATCCTACCCTCACGGTGGTAACCAGGATCTATGTTCCTAACTTCACCGTAGTAACTAGGATCTACGTAGCTACCCTCACCACGTTAACCAGGATCTACGTTCTTACCCTCACCATGGCAACCAGGATCTAGGTTTCTACCATCACCATAGTAACTAGGATCTACGTTCCTACCCTTAACATGGTAAACGGGATATACATTCCTACACTAACCATGGTAACCCGAATGTATGTCTCTACCCTCACCATGGCAACTAGGATCTACATTCCTACCCTAACCATGGTAACCAGGAGCTACGTTCCTAACCTTACCATGGTAACTAGGATCTATGTTCCTACCCCCACCATTGTAACCATGATTTACATTCCTATCCGTACCATGGTAAACGGAATTAGCATACCTTTTTTCCCCTCACCTTGGTAACCAAGATCTATGTTCTAATCCTAACCATGTTAACCGAGATCTACATTCTCACCCTCACCACGATAAGCAGAATCTACATTTCTACACGCACCATGGTAAGTAGGATATACGTTCCTAAACTCACCAAGGTACCCAGGATCTACATTTCTTACCACAACGTGATAACCAGTATCTAAGCTCTTACCCTCACCGTGGTAACTAGGATCTATGTTCTTACCCTCACCATGGTAACAAAGATCTACAATCTCACCCTCACCATGGTAACCAGAATCTACATTTCTGCCCTCACCACGGTAACTAGGATCTACGATCCTACCCTCACAATAGTAACAAGGATCTACATTCGTACCCTCACCATGGTAACCAGGATCTACATTTCTACTTTATACCCTCACCATGGTAACCAGGTTCTATTTTCTTACCCTCACGTAATTAACCAGGCTCTACGCTATTACACTCAATACGGTAAAAAGGATTTCCAATCCTACCCTCACCGTGGTAACCAGGATCTATGTTCCTACCCTCACCATAGTAACTAGGATCTACGTTCCTACCCTTAACATGGTAACCAGGATCTACATTCCTACCTTCATCATGGTAACCAGGATCTATGTTCCTACCCTTAACATGGTAGCCGGGATATACGTACATTCCTACACTAACCATGGTAACCTGAATGTACATCTCTACCCTCACCATGGCAACTAAGATCTACATTCTTACCCTAACCATGGTATCCAGGATCTACGTTCCGAACCTCACCAAAGTAACTAGGATCTATGTGTCTACCCCCACCATTGTAACCAGGATTTACAATCCTATCCGTACCATGGTAAACGGAATTCGCATACCTTTTTTCCCCTCACCTTGGTAACCAAGATCTCTGTTGTAATCCTAACCATGGTAACCAAGATCTACAATCTCACCCTCACCACAATAAGCAGAATCTACATTTCTACCCGCACCATGGTCCAGTATCTACATTTCTTACCACAACGTGATAACCAGGATCTTAGCTCCTACCCTCACGGTGGTAACTAGGATCTATGTTCTTACCCTCACCATGGTAACCAAGATCTACGTTCCTACCCTCACCGTGGTAACCAGGATCTACATACCTACTCTCACCATGGTAACCAGGATCTACGTTTCTACCCTCTCCATGGTAAATAGGATCTACGTTCCTAACTTCACCAAGATATCCAGGATCTACATTTCTTACCCTCAACTTGAGAACAAGGATTGACGCTCCTACCCTCACCGTGGTTACCAGGATGTACGTTCCTACCCTCACCATAGTAACTAGGATCTACGTACCCTCCCTCACCATGGTAACCAGTTTCTACATTCTTACCCTCACCATGATAACGAGGATCTATGTTCTTACAACCTCATCATGGTAACCAGGATCTGCGTTCCTACCCTCACCATGGTAACCAGAATCTACGTTTCTACCCTCACCATGGTATCTAGGATCTACCTTCCTACACTCACCAGGGTTAAACAGGATCTACATTTCTTACCCTCAACTTTATAACCAGGATCTAAACTTCTACCCTCACCGTTGTAACCAGTTTCTACGTTCCTACCCTTACCATGGTAACTAGGATCTACTTTCCTGCCCTCAGCATGTTAACTTAGATCTACGTTATAACATCACCATGGAAACCAGGTTCTACGTTCCTGCCCTCTAAAAATTAACCAGGATCTACGCTCCTACACTCAATATGGTAACAAGGATTTACAATCCTACCCTCACCGTGGTAACCAAGATCTACGTTCCTACCCTCACCGTGGTAACCAGGATCTACATACCTACTCTCACCACGGTAACCAGGATCTACGTTTCTACCCTCACCATGGTAAATAGGATCTACGTTCCTACCCTCAATAGGGTAACTAGGATCTATGTTCCTAACTTCACCAAGATATCCAGGATCTACAAATCTTACCCTCAACGTGATAACAAGGATTGACGCTCCTACCCTCACCATGGTTACCAGGATCTACGTTCCTACCCTCACCATAGTAATTAGAATCTACGTACTCTCCCTCACCATGGTAACCAGGATCTACGTTCTTACCCTCACCATGATAACGAGGATCTATATTCTTATCCCAACCATGATACCAAGAATCTACGTTTCTACCCTTAGTATTGTAACTAGGATATACATTCCCACGCTTAACATGGTAACCAGGATCTACGTTTCTAACCTCACCAAGGTATCTAGGATCTACAATTCTTACCCTCAACGTGATAACCAGGATTACGCTCCTACCCTCACCATGGTAACCAGGATCTATGTTTCTACCCTTACCATGGTAACTAGGATCTACGTTCCTGCCCTCACCATGATAACTTAGATCTACGTTATACCCTCACCATGGAAACCAGGTTCTACATTCCTGCCCTCACAAAATTAACCAGGATCTTTGCTCCTACACTCAATATGGTAACAAGGATTTACAATCCTACCCTTACCGTGCTAACCAAGATCTATGTTCCTACCCTCACCTTGGTAACCAGGATTCAATTCAATTCAATTGTATTTGTATAGCCTAAAATCACAGAATTTCCATCTCAATGGGCTTCACAAGAAAAAGTGGAAAATATTAACACAAATACACAGCAAGAAAAATAACTAACAAATGCTAATTAAACAAGACTAGCACATTTATGCCCTTAGACTCTCCTTCATAGTGAGGAAAATCTCCTAAAAAACTAATCAGTGGGGAAAAAATAAGAAACCTCATGGGGATCTCAATGAAAGAGAGATCCCTCCCCCGGGACGAGCAGCCAATGTGTCAAGGAATTATTGTTTAAATATTAGCTTATTCTACTCTACAACTAAATATCTAAAGAAGTCAATAGATGTTATTCATCCTAATGGAAACAAGGGAGAGTCCTCAGCCCGGAGATGTCCAGTACGGGGATGAGTAGATGTTCTTCATCCTGATGGTTACATGGGGGACTCCTCAGCCCAGCGATGCCCTGGTTGGGGATGAGTAGATGGATTTCATCCTGATGGAGCGGGGATAATGAAGCGTGGAGGTCTCCTCGGTGTGGCCATAGCCAGGACAGGAACGCAGAGTTCTGAATGTGGCTCTCTGTCAGAGAGGAGGGAGAGAGGTGGACAACATGTGAATTGTATTGTACCAACTAGCAGTGTAATTTTAAATAAACAGACAATAGAGAACAATGAATGAGATAGAAAGCCAGGGGTTAGGGTAGGGGGTACTGACCCTGGTTAGAGTAGGGGGTAAGCAGTAAAGGGCCAAGGCAGTCTGGCAGAGAATAGTAGATAGAATTAGAGAACAGAACCCCAATGTACCATACTTTCCCCAGCTTTTACTATCTTGCAGGCAACCAGTAATTATATCAGCTAAATGATTTTGTTTCTATCTGGCCTGTTGATAAGCTTGTTCAAACAGGAATGCTTTAAGCCTCCCTTTAAATGTAGGAACACTGTCTGCCTCTCTTACTTGAGCTGGGAGCTTATTCCATAAAACTGGAGCTTGGTAGCTAAAGGCTCTACCTCCTACTGTACTTTTAGAAATCCTAGGAACCACCAACAGCCCTGCATTTTGTGAGCGCTTGGTTGATAAGGTACTATAAGTTCACTAATGTAGGATGGAGCCATGCCGTTTAGGGCCTTGTAGGTTAACAAGATGATTTTAAACTTGATCCTTAACTCAATAGGAAGCCAATGGAAAGACGCTAGCACTGGAGTAATATGATCTCTTCTATGAGTTCCTGCTAATAGTCTTGCTGCTGCATTTTGAACCAGCTGAAGACTTTTTAGGGAAGACGTAGGGCATGCTACGAGCAAAGCGTTACAATAATCCAATCTCCATGTAACAAATGCATGGATGAGTTTTTCAGCATCACTTTTACATAAGATATTTTGGATTCTAGAAATGTTGCGAAGGTGAAAAAATGCAGTTTTACAAGTCTGTGCTATGTGAGCTTTAAATGATAAATCTGGATCAAATAAAACTCCTAGGTTTCTAACAGTGAGGTCAGAGGCCACAGTTACTTCGTCAAAGAAGACTGCTTGGTCAGTAAAAACATCTCTCAGATTTTTAGGACCTAGTATAATAACTTCTGTCTTATCTGAGTTTAAAAGGAGATAATTGATTGTCATCCAAGTCTTTATGTCCCTGATACAGGTATTAAGTTTTTCTATATGGTCACTCTGGTCAGGTTTGACTGATAAGTACAATTGTGTATCATCTGCGTAACAGTGAAAATTAATACTGTGTTTTCTGATTATGTTTCCCAGGGGCAGCATGTAGAGCAGGGGTCACCAAAACGGTGCCCACGGGCACCAGGGCGCCCGTGGCGACCCCATCAGGCGCCCGCAGGCCAGTTCTAAAAATAGCACTGATCACAAATTAGCTCTGTCTAAAATTTTATTTAATTGAGTTGCTATTCTTTTTTAATTTCATTTACAGTGATGTAAATTTAAAAAACTAATACATAAAAAAGTTAAAAAAAAAAAAAAAAATCACAAAAAAAGTTTATTACACGAACTCTGACGTAGAGTGACGTCGGAGGTCACTCAAATGCGTATGACAAACCAGCTTTACATAGATGAGGTTGCGAGCACGTTTTTTACCCACAAAACATGGCAGAAAAAAGGAAGAGAACTTATCATTTTCACAGTGAATGGGAGCAAGAATTCTTTTTCACTAACGTAAAAGAAAACTGTGTTTGTTTCATCTGCGTGCGACTGTGGCGACGGCTAAGCGGCACAACGTGGAGAGACATTTCAATTCATGTCACAAAAGCTACCATGCTGACTACCCACCTGGCAGTGCGGTACGGACGGAAAAAATGCTTGACCAAGCATTTTTAACTGACGTCACTGGGAAACTAAACCTTTTGAACTGTGAGCTGCAGGGCAAAGGTAAGACTGTTGCTGACATGATAAGCTCTGTAAATGCATTTAAAGCCAAGATGAGCATTTTCTCCATGCATTTACAGAGGAAAAAGGTGCTGCACTTTCCCTCTGTACAGTCAGTGCTGAAAGACATTGCTTTTGCATCTGAGACTTTTGACAAAGCTGCAGAAAAGTACTCTAAAGTCATAAACAGACTTGGGCAAGAGTTTGAGAACAAGTTTTGTGACTTTGATCAGCTTGAGCCGTGTGTCATTTATTACCAATCCTTTCATGCAAGTGGATACAACATGCATTGCTGAGAAACTAAGTTTGGTTTCTAAGTTCAACTTGGAAGTTGGACAGGTGGAGATTGAAATTGTAACATTGCAAAATGACCTCCACCTCAAAGCCAACCAGGCCGCATCGAACTTTTGGTGCCTTGCAGACACTGAAAAGTACAGTGGTGTATGCACAGCAGCCATGAAGGTTGCCAGCATGTTTGGTTCAATCTATCTGTGTGAATCAGCCTTTTCTGACATGAACTTCATTAAGAATAAACACGGAACCCGCCTCACTGATGCACATCTGCAAGAGTCACTCAGAGTTGCAGTGTCAACTTACATCCCCGATCACAGTACACTGGTGAAGAGCATGCGATGCCAGGCCTCCCACTGACAACGGAACAAATGCCAGATGTTGGTGGCAAAATGTAAGTACCATGGCAAAGATAAATTTTAATATATTGAAATACTGTTACAGATGTGTTACTAAGTGTAACAGACGTGATGATTTGTTTTAATGGCTGCAAATGTAGTGGTGCCCTTTGCATCACTCAGTGCCCTCGAAGTAGCCCTCGGTACCAAAGAAGTTGGTGACCCCTGATGTAGAGCATGAACAGAATAGGTCCAAGAACTGAACCCCGAGGGACACCAAAACTAACTGGTAGAAGTAGAGGACTGATCATTTACATGAACAAAATGGTATCTATCAGATAAATAAGATTTAAACACATGGCTCCCACCTGCTCCTGAAGCTACCATTTCTCAGAGCTAGGATGCACTGGGCCTCTGCTGTCTCAGGACACACAGTCATGATAAAGTTCAGCTCAGGCTGGGGCCCTGTGACAGAGAACAGTCTGCGGGTGCTATAACTACAGTCATCTCCAATCGAATTCATCGCAATAGGATAAGAAGACTGTCAAAACACAGAAGTTTAATTGAAATTCCCTGTAAGAATATAACAGCTAGTCCTACTGAAGCTAAAGTGAAACTTGCTGTGCTCAATGTCAGGTCCTTATGTAACAAATCATTTTTAATTAATAATTTCATCTCTTCTTTTAATCTTGATTTTATGTTTTTAACAGAAACTTGGCTTGATAAAAATACAGGTAATGCAGTTCTAGTAGAAGCAGCTCCACCTAATTTTAATTTTGAATCTGAAATAAGAGAAAAGAAAAAAGGGGGAGGAGTTTGTGCGATCTTTAGAGATAACCTAAGCACCAGGAGGCTTTCGTTTGGGACATTTCCATCTTTTGAGTATTTGTCATTTAAGCTTGAGCTAAAAGAATCCTCTGCCATACTATTCCTAGTTCTGTACAAGCCTCCCTATCACTGCCAAGATTTTATTGATGATTTTACTGAAATTCTTTCAATCATATGCACAGATTTTGATGGTTTAGTCATAACAGGTGATTTTAATGTTCATGTTGATAACATCAATGACAAAAATTCTAAAGAACTCAACAGTGTTTTAGAAACCTTTGGTTTGACTCAACATGTGAAAGATCCCACCCACAGCAGAGGTCACACTCTGGACCTCCTCATTACTAAAGGAGTTAATGTTTCTAATGTGATTGTGTCTGACGTTGCCTTATCTGATCATTTCTGTGTCTTCTGTGACCTCACTGTCGCTCCCAGGCCACCGCCTGGACCAGCAGTTATTCACAGCAGACACATAAATGACAACACACGTTTACAGTTCATGGAAATGGTTCATTTTGAAGATTTCTCGAGTTTTGATGTTAACGATTTGGTTACCTCTGTTCAGTCTAGTGTTATGAATGTTCTGGATGCCATTGCCCCAATGAAGGTGAAAACAGTTAAAAATAAGCAGAAAGCACCTTGGAGAAACGATGAGTCAGTCAAAGCACAAAAACGGGAGTGCAGGAAAGCTGAGCGTAAATGGCGCAAACTTAAGCTCCAGATTCACTACGAGATTTATAGAGAAAACTTACATGTCTTCAATCAAATCTTACTTAAAACTCGAGAGATGTATTTCTCTAAAATAATTGGGAACTGTAATAATAACTCACGTGTACTTTTTGCAACAATAAATAGATTAACAAATCCCCCAACTCAAATCGTCGCGGAATTGGTTTCGACTTCAAAATGTAATGAGTTCGCTGTATTTTTTAATGATAAGGTTCAGAACATCAAAAATTCCATCAAAGCCACAGTTCAAATGACAATCTTACCACCATCCAGATTGTTAAAGCTAAATGACTTCACCTCAGTAACAGAAACAACTGTTGAAGAAATTATCACTAGTCTGAGTTCATCTACTTGCTCTCTTGATGTATTACCGACCAGATTTCTAAAATCTGTGTTAACCAGCATGTTGGCACCAATCACTCAAATAGTCAATGTGTCACTTCAAACCGGAACCTTCCCAAAAGCCTTTAAAACTGCGGTCATCAAGCCACTCTTAAAGAAGAGTAGCTTGATGCCACAGTACTTAAAAGCTATTGGCCTATTTCAAACTTACCGTTTACAGGAAAAATTCTTGAGAAAGTTGTTTACCAACAACTGACAAAATTTATTTTAGTGAACAACTCATTTGATGTCTTCCAGTCAGGTTTTAGACCTCATCACAGTACAGAGACAGCTCTGATCAAGGTAACAAATGACATTCGTATGAACACTGACGCTGGCAAAGTCTCTGTTTTAATCCTGTTGGACCTGAGTGCTGCGTTTGACACTGTGGATCATGGGATCCTTCTACAGAGGTTAGAGAACTGGGTTGGTGTTTCTGATACTGCGCTTAGTTGGTTTAAATCTTATTTAGAAGGACGCAAGTATTTTGTAAAAATTGGAAATTGTGTGTCAGATCACATGCCTTTGACCTGTGGGGTTCCCCAGGGGTCAATTCTTGGACCCCTGCTGTTTAATCTCTACATGCTGCCGTTAGGGCAATTGATAGCCAGTAATAACGTGTCCTATCACAATTACGCAGATGATACTCAGATTTATGTGTCACTGACAGCAGGTGAACTTGGACCTGTGGATTCACTCTGTCACTGTATTCAACAAATCAGAGTCTTGATGCAAAACAACTTTCTCCAGCTAAACTCAGACAAAACTGAAATCATTGTCTTTGGCCCACAGAAGCAAAGAGAAAGTGTCATCTGTTACCTTCAATATCTCTCTCTGGAACCGACAAATCAAGTTAGAAATCTGGGAGTAATAATGGACTCAGACTTTAACTTCAACAGTCACATCAAATCAATTACATCAGCAGCCTTTTACCACCTGAAAAACATTGCCAAAATCAGAGGTTTGGTTTCTAAAACAGACTTAGAGGTTCTTATCCATGCATTTGTTTCCAGTAGGTTAGATTATTGCAACGGTCTACTCACTGGTCTGAACAAAAAGGCTTTAAAACAGCTGCAGTTTATTCAAAATGCTGCGGCTCGAGTCCTAACAAGAACTAGAAAATACGATCACATTAGTCCTGTGCTAAAGTCTCTGCACTGGCTTCCTGTGGCTCAGAGAATATACTTTAAAGCTGCTCTGCTTGTGTTTAAGTCTCTCCATGGTCTAGCACCAAAGTACATCTGTGATATGTTAGTACCTTATGAACCATCTATAACTCTGAGGACCTCCGGGACCGGCCTCCTGCTGGTGCCTAGAGTCAGGACTAAACATGGAGAAGCTGCATTTCAATTTTACGCTGCAAAAGTCTGGAACAAACTTCCTGAGGCCGTGAGACAGGCCTCTACTGTGACGATGTTTAAATCTAGGCTGAAAACAGTTCTGTTTAACTGTGCTTTTTATTAATTGCTCTTTTTTTTTTATCTGTTTTAATGATTTTATTTATTTAATTTTTAAACTTTTTGATTCTATGTTTTGTGATTTTAATGCATTCTTTTTCTTTTCTTTCTTGTGAAGCACTTTGAATTACATTTTGTATGAATTGTGCTATACAAATAAACTTGCCTTGCCTTGCCTTGAAGACCTGCTCCCCTGATCCCTAAGTCATATTTTAATCTTTGAAGAAAAATGCTGTGGTCGATTGTGTCAAAGGCTGCACTAAGGTCTAAGAGAACTCCAATTGAAATAAGTCCCTTTTCTTTGGCTAGTAAAAGGTCGTTTGTCTTTCTGACTAGTGCAGTTTCTGTGCTGTGGTGTGATCTAAACCCTGATTGAGATTCTTCAAAAAGACTATTGTCCTGCAGGTGACGGTTCAGCTGCTTAACAACTCTTTCTAGAATTTTAGATATAAAAGGTAAATTTGATATTGGTCTATATATACTGTACCTACCCTCCTATCCGTACCATGGTAAACGGAATTCGCTTACCTTTTTTCCCCTCACCATGGTAACCAGGATCTATGTTCTTATCCCAACCATGGTAACTAGGATCTACTTTCCCACCTTCACCATGGTAACTAGGATCTGTACGTTCCTACCCTGAATGTGGTAACTAGGATCTACGTTCCTAACCTCACCATGGTATCCAGGACTTACAATTCTAACCCTCAACATGAGAAGCAGGATTACGCTCCTACCTTCACCGTAGTAACAAGGATCTACGTTCCTACCCTTAACATGGTAACCAGGATCTACATTCCTACCCTAACCATGGTAACCAGAATGTACGTCTCTACCCTCACCATGGCAAGTAGGATCTACGTTCCAACCCTAACCATGGTAACCAGGGTCTACGTTCCTACCCTCCCCGTTGTAACTAGGATCTATGTTCCTACCCTCACCATTGTAACCAGGTTTAACACTCCTATCCTCACCATGGTAAACGGAATATGCATACCTTTCTTACCCTCACCTTGGTAGGAAGAATCTAAATTTCTACCCTCACAATGGTAACCAAGATCTATGTTCCTGACCTCACAAAGGTATCCAGGATCTACATTTCTTACCCTCAATGTGATAACAAGGATTGACGCTCCTACCCTCACCGTGGTTAACAGGATGTACGTTCCTACCCTCACCATAGTAACTACGATCTACGTACGCTCCCTCACTATGGTAACCAGGATCTAAGTTCCTACCCTCACCATAGTAACTAGGATCTATGTACCTAACCTAACCATGGTAACCAGAATCTACATTCCTACGCTCACAATGGTAACCAGTATCTACGTTTCTAACCTCACCAAGGTATCAAGGATCTACATTCCTACACTCACCATAGTAAATAGGATCTACGTACCTTCCCTCACCATGGTAACCAGGATCCTTGTTCTTATCCAAACCATGGTAACCAGGACCTGCACTCCCGCCCTCGCCCTGGTAACCAGAATCTACGTTTTTACCCGCACCATGTTACAGTAACTAGGATCTAAGTTCCTACCCTCACCATGGTAACCAGGATCCACATTCGTTCCCTCACCATGGTAACCAGATCTACATTCCTACCCTCACCAGGGTTAACCAGAATCTACATTTCTTACCCTCAACGTGATAACCAGGATCTACGCTCCTACCCTCACCGTGGTGAACAGGATCTACGTTCCTACCCTCACCATAGTAACTACGATCTACGTACCCTCCCTCACTATGGTAACCAGGATCTACATTCCTACCCTCACCATAGTAACTAGGATCTACGTACCCTCCCTCGCTATGGTAGCCAGGATCTACGTTCTTACCCTCACCATGACAACGAGGATCTATGTTCTTATCCAGACCATGATATCCAGAACTTACGTTTCTACCCTCACCATTGTAACTAGAACACACATTCCTACCCTTAACATGGTAACCAGGATCTGCGTTTCCAACCTCACCAAGGTATCCAGGATCTACAATTCTTACCCTCAACGTGATAACCAGTATTACGCTCCTACCCTCACCATGGTAACAAGGTTCTAAGTTCCTACCCTCACCATAGTAACTAGGATCTATGTACCTAACATAACCATGGTAACCGGAATCTACATTCCTACGCTCACAATGGTAACCAGGATCTACGTTTCTAACCTCACCAAGGTATCAAGGATCTACATTCCTAAACTCACCATAGTAACTAGGATCTACGTACCTTCCCTCACCATGCTAACCAGGATCTATGTTCTTATCCCAACCATGGTAACCAGGATCTACTTTCCCTTCCTCACCATAGTAACCAGAATATACGTATCTAACCTCACCATGGTAACTAGGATCTACATTCCTACCCTCAACGTGGTATTCAGGATCTACGTTCAAGATCTACGTACCCTCCCTCACCATGGTAACCAGAATCTACGTTCTTACCCTCACCATGACAACGAGGATCTATGTTCTTATCCCAACCATGATAACCAGAATCTACGTTTCTACCCTCACCATGGTAACTAGTATATATTTTCCTACCCTCAACATGGTAACCAGGATCTACGTTCCTAACCTCACCAAGGTATCCAGGATTTACAATTCTTACCCTGATAACCCGGATTACGCTCCTACCCTCAAGATGGTAACTAGGATCTACGTTATACCCTCACCATGGTAACCAGGATCTATGTTCCTACCCCCAATACTGTACAAGGATTTACAAACCTACCCTCACCGTGTTAACCAGGATCTATGTTTCTACCCTCACCATAGTACCTAGGATGTACGTACCTACCCTCACCACGGTAACCAGGATCCACGTTCTTACCCATACCATGGTAACCAGGATATATGTTCTTATCCCAACCATGGTAACCAGAATCTACTTTCCCACCCTCACCATGGTAACCAGAATTCACGTTTCTACACTCACCATGGTATCCAGAATCTTCATTCCTACCCTCACAATGGTAACCAGGTTATACGTTCCTACCCTCACCAGGGTTAACTAGAATCTACATTTCTTACCCTCAACGTGATAACCAGGATCTAAGCTCCTACCCTCACCGTGGTAACCAGGTTCTATGTTCCTACCCTCACAAAATTAACCAGGATCTACCCTCCTACCCTCAATACAGAAACAAAGATTTACAATTCTACCCTCACCGTGGTAAACAGGATCTACGTTACTACCCTCACCATAGTAACTCGGATGTACGTAGCTACCCTCACCACGGTAACCAGGATCTACATTCTTACCCTCACCATGGTAACCAGGATCTATGTTCATGTCCCAACCTTGGTAACCAGAATCTACGTTTCAACCCTCACCATGGTAACTAGGATCTACGTTCCTACCCTCACCATGGTAGCCAGGATCTACGTTCGTACCCTCACCATTGTAACCAGGATCTACATTCCTACCCTCACCAGGGTTAACCAGAATTTATATTTCTTACCCTCACCGTGGTAACCAGTTTCTACGTTCCTGCCCTCCCCATGGTAACTAGGATCTACATTCCTGCCCACACCATGGTAAATAGGATCTATGTTATACCCTCACCATTGTAACCAGGTTCTATGTTCCTACCCTCACAAAATTAACAAGGATCTACGCTCCTACCCTCAATACGGTAACAAGGATTTACAATCCTACTCTCACCGTGGTAAACAGGATTTACGTTACTACGCTCACCATAGTAACTAGGATGTATGTACGTACCTACCCTCACCACGGTAACCAGGATCTACGTTCTTACCCTCACCATGGTAACCAGGTTCTATGTTCCTTGGCTGCAGCTGCTCGGCCATGGAAACCCATTCCATGAAGCTCTCTCCATACTGTACTTGGGCTAATCTGAAGGTCACATGAAGTTTGTAGCTCTGTAGCAAATGACTGTGCAGAAAGTCGGCGACCTCTTTGCACTATGTGCTTCAGCATCCGCTGACCCCGCTGGTTTTCAAAAAACCTAGGGTCAGAACTAATACAAAACAACACTGTATCTCTACTGTTGGGGAGGTCTATGGAACAGATTAGAACCGGACATCAAAGACTGCAGAAGACTGACTCGATTTAAAAGTTTATATAAAAGAAAATTGTAAAATCATACATAGAAACAAACTGATAACTTATCATGTAAATGTAACAGCACTTTATGTTCATGTTTAGGATAAAGGGGGTAGGCGCTTATAAGCACTTTTGCTTCTGCCTATTCCTTTTCAGACTGTGTATTTTTATTTGTACTGTTAGTTAATTTTCTTGTTGTTTTATGTCTGAATAAATTGAATTGACCATTGCAATAAAAACATTTCTGATTCTGATTTATTATTCCCTCTATAACTCACTTTGTGTGTGAAGTAAATAAATAAAGATCATGAAAAGCTTTTCTTGTATATGTTTATAGTGAGTTGATTGTCTTGATGATCAGCTTGTATGCAGTATGCAGAAACAGTTCAGGGACCATTTTCATAAGAGCTCAACTGTCTTCAGTAGATGTTACCACAAGATGGGGCTATCTGACTGGAAATCAATAAACTTCTCACCAACCACCGCGCACCTAAATTTGTGACTGTGAATGAATGTATCACTAATTTCTATTCAAGTATATGAGAAGATTATTTATGTTAATTTATTTGTAAAATAAATACCTTTTAAAAAAAAAAAAAAGGAGGGAAGAAGGGAGGGTCATGTTTCTCTTTTGTTTGGTTTTATAAATATTGTGCCTTAATGTATCCTATTAATTCCTGTGCATCTATGAGCTTCACTTTCTTCAATGGTCTGTTTGTGACCTGCGTTATAAAACTGAAATGCTTTAATTGTTAACAAGAGTTTAGACTTTTTTTTTTAAATCTGCCCACATTTTCTTCTTTCAGAAAGAAAGTGAAAAACAAAGGCTCACCAGGAGGACTGTGCAGAGAAGTAGGGCAAAACAGCAAGGTTTTAAACCTACAGCCTTCGTTTCAACATTTTCTATCTCGAAAGAACATACAGTGGGATGATGAAACCTGGCAAACACAGCGCTTTGCTGCTCGGGGATATTGTGTCAAGGCTGATGTCGATATTTTTGACACATAAAAAGAATTTATGACTTTTTTGAGGAGGGGAGGAGAGAGAGAAGATACTTTTTCTCCCCCTTTCTTAGTCGAGGATTCACCTTTGGATGAACTCCTCAAAGTGTAGGCAGGATAGAAGTGTGGAGGAGGAGAAGAGTGAAAGGTAGCAAAAATAGAAGAAGGGGGAGAAGGACGAGGAGGAGAAAGCAAGGCTCTGCTCTAAGTAAATCATCTGCATTGTTCTCCTAATGTGGATTGTATGCACCAGCACACACACACGCGCGCAAACACACACACACACACACACACACAAATCATGAAATTGTTGGGGAAGCACCAAATAAACACAGGCGCACACAAAAAAATTTTCGGGCAATTTTTTGTTCCTTATCTTAGTTTGTCCCTCAAGAAGAGGGACAAAATAAACTTTTAAACGCTCCATAATCTGCTTTTTTTCTCCCCCCATTGAAGACATAAAAGAGATATCCATCTATCTGTGTAAGTGGTTCTGACGGCCACAAGCACATCACAAACACACAAACAGGCACGTTGAGACGCCAGCTCATCAACATTCAGTTATTCCTTTGGCGCCGGATCGCAGGTTGTTAATTGGCTGCGAAGCAAAAAGCGAGTGTTTCCTGCATTTTTCTTTGTGTGTCTGTACTGCAGAGCTGGAGTCGCTCAGAAATTCCCCTCACGTCTCTGAGCCTCGATTAAGACATTGCTCCAGTTTCCAACAGACAGACGCGGGGAGGAGGAGGAAAGAGGAAAAGCTGGGTAGAGGGTGCAGTGGAGGGTGTATGGGGGAGAGGACCCCAGTAGAGAAGGAAACAGGGATGAGAGGTTATGAGGCGGGAGTTGGCAAGGGCCAAAAAAAAAGAGAAAAAGGTGGTGGAAGGAAGATGTGAGATAGAGGAAGTGAAATACTGCAGCGGTCCTACGTGTGACATCTCTGTTAGTTGAGACTATCTTCTTCCTTATTACTGTCACACAGCTGTAAAGTAGGAACATTTTCTGCTTATAAGATTACAGGAGTAATAGTTTTTGTTTAGTTCCCATGCAGACGATGGAACGTAATCCAAAGGTGGAGCAAACAATGATGTAACAATTTTCATTTTTGATGAGCTCACTTTCAGATTCTGTTTTTTGTTCATAGGTTATGACGAATCTGTTCGAGAGCCTCATTCGGCTCTCTGTTAGTAAAATATCAGCCCGATTGCAAGAAAAAGCAACATCTTGCATCAGTGAAGTCTGAAGGCATTCTGGAGTCATCCACAGGTCAAATGCAACCATAGTTTGCGATTGTATACACATCTTTTGATAGGATCTACTCAGGACCTTCTACAAGGTTTGGATTCATAAAGTCCACTGGGGTGAACTGATGTTTATGTAATCTTGTTTGATTTTTGTGCTTTTAAGTCAGATCAAAACTGTAGTTTGGCTGTGGGATGAGGCTACCCCAGACACATCTACAGTACATAAGAATATTCCAGAGAAGAGTGAAACATGTTCTTTCATCTTGTGTGGTTAGTTTCCATATTTTGCTTCATGGTATTAAAAACAGCTACAGCTTTTTTGTGTTTTCTAAAATGAGCAGTGACTGAGAAGAAAATCCAACAGTTCGCTTCCGACAGCTCTGTATCACAGACTATAATAACAATGAAGGGTTGAGGTCCGTGCGAAGTGGTCATATGTGTGAGGATTTTGATGTTCACAAGAATTGCGACCGAGACATTTGTGACTTTGACATTTGGTCACAACCTTGAAAACCCAATCAGTCTATCTGTCGTTGGTACCAAGTGACTACCGTATTATCACCAATAGAAGCACACTTTTAAATAGAAGCACAGCCCTGTTTTTTAATGACACTTAAATACAGCAAAACAGTCTGACAAAAAAGTCTTCCATGTGCAACTTTAGCTCGAGTCTGACAAGGAAAGGCAAGGGCAAGTTTATTTGTATCACAATTCATAAAAAAACATAATTCAAAGTGCTTCACAAGGCAGAAGAAAATGCATGACATGTCCTTGTTCTTTTATGTAGCACTAAATAGCGCTTTAAACAGAAGAGGGGGCAGCTTGTGCTGGTACCGGTACCGTATAAAGAAACTTTTTTTGGACCTGGAGATTATTATTTTTCGGTGTCGAGCCGCTCCTCCTCCAGGTCGAGAGGAACCAGATGGGGTGGTTCGGGCATTTGGTCAAGATGCCCCCCGAGCGCCTCGCGGGCGAGGTGCTTCGGGCCGTCCCTCTGGGAGGAGAACAAGGGTCTAAACCCGGACCCGCTGGAGAGACTATGTCTCACAGCTGGCCGGGGAACGACTTGGGATCCTTCCAGGTGAGCGGGAGGATGCAGCCGGGGTGAGAGAGGCCTGGGCTGCCCGTTTGAGGCTGTTGCCCCCGCGACCCGACCCCGGAACAAGCGAAAGATGACGGAACGGAACGGATTATTATTATTTTATTTTTTTTTGCAAATAGCATACTTATAGATGTGCACTCCATCTGTGCGGCCGCACATGCATGTGTATTGGGAATAATTTTCTTTGGTGGTCTGGGACATACCAAGTAGATAATAGTTTTATAGAAGCAATGGTGAAACATAACGAAATAAATGTACTTCGTTACTGTACTTAAGTAAACAAATTTTGTATCTGTACTTTACTTAAGTAAAATTTAAGACCGGTACTTTTACTTTTACTTCACTACATTTTTAGAGCTAATATCTGTACTTTTACTTCGCTACTTTTTAAAAGTGTGTTTTACATTTTTCGTTACATTTTCGTTCAGGAAATTGGAAAAAATACACAGGTTTTTTTTAGCGTATCTTGAAGCCGCATCGCCAAAATCAAAAGGAGCAGTTGATCGGGAGATGAAGTTATGAATCGAGGACATTTTACGCATTCATTCAGCGCCAAAAAAAACCTGACATCTAATATAGCACAAATTGAAGAGTCAGAAGATCGTTGTTCGCTGTGTTTACTTTTAGATGAAAGTTGAGCCGTCGTTACTTAAAGCAGGGGCGGATCTAGAATTTTCTAAAGGTGGGGGGTGGGGCGCTGAGGTTATTGACAAAGCCAATATAGGGTGACTGGTGCCCTCCCCCCCAGAATAATTTCAAAAAATAAGTGTCATTTTCCTGCATTTTGGTGGCCCATTTGCTGGCCCTGCCAGGGGTTGGCTTGACTAGTCCCCTTTCCTTTCTTCTTTTTTTTTTTTTTTTGTGAGGTGGGAGGTGGGGGGTGTCGTCACACCCCTGCAGAGTATTTATTTGTGACCCTACAGCACAAAAAAATAGCATTTGAATTATGATCAAATACTTTTACTTTTACTTAAAAAGTAAAATTTTACACCAATTACTTTTGTACTTTTACCTAAGTAGATTTTTTTTATTGGTACTTTTACTTAAGTAATTTTTTTGCCTAATTATCTGTACTTTTACTTAAGTACAAAAAGTGAGTACTTCATCCACCACTGTATAGAAGCATGGATGCGCAGACAGCCTGAGTGCTTAATGCCTTCCTTAAAGCCATTCTGTGGGCGGAGCTTAAAGTAGATGTAAAAAAAAGAGCTCACTGACTAGACAAGACCAAAAATGCCTGCAGTTTTGGGGTTTGATTCTAGCTCTACTGCTGAAATCTGTTTTATTTACAACATGTTCAGTATGCACTGGAAAGGAATCCAGCTTCCTGAGAAGGTACACCACAACTCAAGCCTCATCATCACTTTAATTCTCTGCTTGGTCCACACACTCAAAAAGTGCATGAGACATAAAGAGGTAGGGAAAAAAAAAAGAAAAATGACAACACATAAAAGGAGAGTCGCGGGGGAAGCAGAGTGATAATTTGAAGGTTACAGATTCTGAACGTTTGGTTATGGCCTAATGAAGCCATGAGAGACCACTGGATGTTTCTGGGTCACACACACACACAGACACACAGACGCTACACAACACTCTCTTTTGTCTCCACATACTACACACACCTACGAAGAAGAGCATATCCCATGTTATGCAATCATGCCAGAGACAAAAACATAGGGTATTAGATTGAGAGTGAGACCGAGAGAGAGAGAGGGAGAGAGAGAGAGAGAAAGAGAGAGAGAGAGAGAGGACAAGAGACACTGATCAGACTGCAGCACACACACGTTCCCAGCTGTCAGTCAGCTGACAGAGGCTGTGTTGCTCTTTCCAAGCTGCAACATTCAATGCCTTGTTACTGGCAGCGACAGCATGGCCAGCGCTTTCCTCTCTCGTGTGTGTGTGTGATAATGGAAGACGTCCGTTGAGGCAGGAAATTAGACAAAAAAGGTTTTGGTTGCCCTCAATGTGCATCTCCCCGACTTTCTGTTTGATTGTTTAGGAATGAACCAATCTACCGTATTTTCACGATCATGGGGAGCACCGTATTAAAAGGTGCAGTCCAAATTTTGCGTGCTCTGTATTTAACACACACATAAGGCGCACCTGATGATAGGGCGAGGGTTTTATATACATATCCTCTACTACGTAAGTCTGCCTTACAGCAACACACACACACATACACATAGGCGCACGCATGCACACGCACACACACGTGCGTATTTAAAAATAGATCGGGAGTAAAACTGAGTTTGGTTGGTTTTATTTAAATATTAGTTACAGTCGTCAGAAAGTCATTTATCAAATCCATCAAAGTCCTCATCCTCTGTTTCAGAATCTAACAGAATCTAAATCCAACATAGCAGGTTCACTTTCCTCGCTGTCAGAGTCACTTTCTGAACCGTGCAGCTCCTCGGAAATAATACCTGCTTTTGGGAAAGCTCGGACAACAGTGCCAGCAGACACGTTAGCCCAAGCATCTACAATCCACTGGCAAACTGTGGCATAACTCGCCTGGCGCAGCTGATTGCCATCAGTTTAAACTGAGCATCATAAATGTGTCTCTTTTCCATTTTCAGTGTTGTTAAAACAGCAATATTCTTCATAAAGCACACACCTGTTCTTTTATACGTAATCCACGCCCACACTCCCCCCCTTTAACATTCTCATGTTTTCAACTGCGTCCGCCTGATGGTTCTTCGTCCGCAAATCACAAATCAGATAGGGCGCACCGCTCATTTTGAAGAAAATTTGAGACTTTTAGGTGCGCCTTATGGTCGTGAAAATACGGTATACAAATATAGAATTATTTTACTTACTGAATAAAATTGCTTATATTTCGCATTATGTAAAGAATAAGCCATTTCTTCTCATGTAACTTCATGATTTCTGTAAATGAAAGAGGGATTCAAAAACAACCTTAACAATTTTTTAAGTCTATATGATTTATAGTTTTAGATGTACTATGACTAGATTTTGGTATTGATAATCAACTGAAACGTGACTAACTTTTTGATTCTCCCAGAATACTACAGAGAGGTAACAACACACCCTCACTTATCAATGTTCTATACAAAATGGTGTCAATTTCAGGCATACACATTAATACGCCAGTTATTACGCCATAAATGCATCTTTTTTGGACAAACGCAAGGTGTGGTCTTGATGAATGCAACAACGGAAAACAAACGCTTTACAATCATTCCGATCCATACTTCACACCCTTTTTTTTTTTTTTACGACATGAAGGACTGTAAGATGACAAATGAAAGAAATTCCCGGAATGATGCTATGCATTTACAGACTGAACATTTTTTGTCAGGAAGTCACTTTCTAGAGCTAGCTTATGGAGCATAGGATCTGACCGCCAGGGTTCCCGTCGTTGGGTGCCACCCATCTCCTCGTTCACCCCGACCCCCTATGGGCCTAGGGTGTGGGTGAACCTTACAGTGGTGACCACCTACCTATTTTCACGAACCACCTACAGTGGTGACCAGCTATAGGGTCACCACTGTAGGGTCATCCACCCACAGCTGGTGACCTATGGTCTGTAGGGTCACCATCTCTATGGGTCACCACCCACAGCTATGGTCACCAGCTGTGGGTGGTGACCGAAAGAATGAGATCGCGGGTACACAAGCGGTCGAAATGAGCTTCCTCCGCAGGGTGGCTGGGCTCTCACTCAGAGATCGGGTAAGGAACTCTGCCATCCGGGAGGAGCTCGGAGTCGAGCCGCTCCTCCTCCAGGTCAAGAGAAGCCAGATTGGGGTGGTTCGGGCATCTGGGTCAGGATGCCCCACGAGTGCCTCACTGGTGAGGTGTTTCGGGCACGTCCCACCGGGAGGAGACCAAGAGGCAGACTCGGACCTGCTTATAGAGACTATGTCTCTGTTGCCCCCGCGACTCGGGCCCCGGATAAGCAGAAGACAACGGAACTCCCACCGAGAGGAGACCAAGGAGCAGACCCCGGACCAGCTGGAGAAGAATATGTCTCACAGCTGGCCGGGGAAAGACTTGGGATCCTTCCGGGTGAGCTGGAGGATGCAGCCGGGGTGAGAGAAGCCTTGGCCGCCCATTTGAGGACTGTTTGTCCCCGCTTTCCGACCCCGGAACAGGCGGAAGATGACGGAACGGAACGGAAAGTCACTTTCTAGTTCAACACTGGTGTTCTATCAGAAAGTGTCTCACAGCCAGAAAGTGATCAGACTGCAAATGTGCATTGATATGTTTGTTATGAAAACTGATGGATCTTCTTCTTCTTCTTCTCCTTTCGGCATTTCCCTTCAGGGGTTGCCACAGCAAGTCAGTTTCTTCCATCTAACCCTATCTGCTGCATCCTCTTCAGTCACGCCAACTATCTTCATGTCTTCCTTCACTGTATCCAGGAACCTCCTCTTTGGTCTTCCTCTAGTCCTCTTTCCTGGTGGTTCCAAATCCAGCATCCTTCTGCCGATGTACTCGCTCTCTCTCCTCTGTACATGTCCAAACCATCTCAGTCTGGCCTCTCTGACTTTATCTCCAAAACCTCTAACATGTGCTGTTCCTCTGATATACTCATTTCTGATCCTGTCCATCACTGGTCACTTCCCAGAGAGATCCTCAGCATCTTCATCTCTGCTACCTCCATCTCTGCTTCCTGTCTTTTCCTCAGTGGCACTGTCTCTAGACCAAACAGCATGGCGGGTCTCACCACGGTTTTGTACACTTTTCCTTTCATTATTAGCTGAAAACCCTTCTGTCAAACATCCACACCTGATACTTTTCTCCACTCGTTCCAGGCTGCTTGAACACGCTTATTTCACCTCTTTTCCACACTCTCCATTGCTCTGGACTGTTGATCCCAAGTACTTAAATCTTCCACCTTCTTTATTTTTTCTCCCTGTAACCTCACTTTTCCATTTGGATCCCTCTCATTCACACACATGTACTCTGTTTTACTCTGACTAATCTTCATTTCCTCTTCTTTCTAGTGCAAACCTCCACCTCCTCCAGCTTTTCCTCCACCTCTTCCCTCCTCTCACCTACAGATCACAATGTCATCTGCAAACATCATTGTCATGGAGATTCCTGTCTGACCTCGTCTGTCAGCCTGTCCATCACATAGCAAACAGCAAAAGGACTCAGAGCAGATCCTTGGTGCAGTCCCACCCCCACACTGAACTCCTCTGTCTCACCTACAGCACACCTCACCACTGTCTTACAGCCCTCATACATGTCCTGCACCGCTCTAACATACTTCTCCGTCACACCAGACTTCCTCAAACAATACCATAGTTCTTCTCTAGGTACCCTGTCATACGCTTTCTCAAGATCTACAAAGACACAGTGCAGCTCCCTCTGACCTTCCCTGTACTTCTCTATCAGCATCCTCAAGGCAAATACTGCATCTGTAGTGCTCTTTTTAGGCATAAAACCATACTGCTGCTCACAAATTCTTACTTCAGACCTTAGCCTAGCTTCGACAACTTTTTCCATAACTTCATCGTATGACTGATCAGTTTGAAAACTGATGGATAAACTTTAATAAAAACACTAGTGCAATTCTACAACAGTGCATGAGTCATTTAAATGAAAAAAAAAAAATTACATTTTTAGTAGTTGATTTCCTACAAGTGTTGATGAAAAGATGTCCGATGGTCTGAAAAAAATGTATAAATGAATATAAGAGGTTGTTGAGATGTGAAGACATGATTAGATATATCTTAAATACATTAAATAATGGGTTACAGCAAAGAAGTAAGGGGATTGTGTCCCGTAGTGGGGGCGAGGCTTGAAACAGTGGCCTTTCTGTGGTGACCTGTCAGGGGTGTACCCACCTCTCACCTACCCACCTCTCACCTGTAATCAGCCGGAATAGGCTCCATTACCACCTCGACCCAGTTAGGGAATAAGTGGTTCAGAAGATGAATGGTTTTGTTTGTTACTTAATTTAATTTTCTTTTTTCTGAGACTTGGAAGGTTACTTGGGGCGCCACCTACGCAACCAGTCCACCCATACAAGGCATGGCAATGACCATATATCAAACAATTATGATCATACAGTCAGATGGCAGCACTAAACAACCAACAACTGTTTAGTTGTTCTATAACAGACATGCAAACAAAGCCTCGTGTCTTGGCGTGGTGGAGTTAGCACACAGCCACTGTGCCAGGGGACCAGTGGCAGCAGTCATTTTCGCAGCCGAAGACAATAAAAACTGGCCATTTGTTCAGAATTACCCGAGAGTAATCAGATAATTCTATCTTGTTTAATTGGCCTCATTTGTCACCTTTTCTACCTTCTGTCCTTCACTCAGAGGTCATGGAACAAGGTTAATTAAAGAGCTTGCTATCGCCGCTCGTTTGAAAGTGCATTTTTCTTTTGTTTTCCTACTTTCTACGCCTTCATTATTTTACGCTGTGTTACGAGGAAAGTGACCCCGAAAACTTGCTTCTTTTCAATGTGTGTGTGTTTGTGCACACTGAGTGATCTGATGGTGCGATCATGTTTGTTTAATGGATGATAATTAAATAGACAATGGAAAGCAGTCTGCTCCCACCGCTATCGATTCATTTGCGGCACTCAGGCTCACCCCCTATGTGCTTGCATACACACGCACATGACCAATACACCGAAGCCTTAGATCTTTAAAAGGAGATGTCTGATACTCCCACATCAGCTATCAACACACTTTCATGTTTCAATGGGTTTATTTAACCCAATCCATCGTGGTGCTGAATCTTTAGCCCAGCAGCAGTCAAAATCTATACAGAATCCTTAACTGAGAAGTGTCTGTTTGAAGACTTGAGAAAAAAAAAAAAGAAACATGCACCTTGCATCCCTCTTCTAAATCCGTTGATTCAAAGTGAGGCACGAAAAGGTGATTGAGACAGAAAAGTTTAGAAACAGAAGAAAAAGCATGACAAATAAACTTGGACTGCTATGATTGCCTCTAAAAGATCTTTCTGTAATAAATATCAAGAAACACTTGAAAAGAGGAGAAAAGCGACCTTGATTTAGCAGAAAAAGAGCACCAAGCTTTAGTTTGGTAAAGTTCGGAATCCCGACTGTGTCAACACTGACAAATGTTGCCACAGAATTCAGTACAAGGTCTGCCTTCTCACCCATCAGTGCATACACGGCACTGCACCTGTTTATCTCCAAGAACTCCTAACCCTCCACACCACTGTCCGAGACCTGCGCTCCTCCTCCTCCTCCTACTGCCTGCACCAACCAAGGACCAAACTCTCCACTATGGGGGACAGGGCCTTCCAGGCAGCTGCTCCACGGCTCTGGAACAATCTTCCCGAGAGCTTGAGGGCTCCAAAGAGCGTTGAAGTTTTTAAGAAAAGACTGAAGACATTTTTTTTTTCTAAAGGCTTTTCAGCAAAGTTTATTTAACTTTGCTGTTTGTTGTTTCTTTTGGTCATTGTAGCACTTTGAGATCTCCACTGGAGATATAAAGTGCGTTACAAATAAAATTTTTATTATTATTATTATTATAAATAAATCACTGAGCAGCTCGATTACTGAGCAGTGACAAAGACAATTAAGAAAGTGATGACAAACATAAATGTTTTCAAGTAAGTACATACTGTATAATTATAAGTAATAATACATTTCATTTATAATGCGCCTTACATCTTAAGAAAAAAATCCCAACGTGCTATGTAAAAAACTAGGCGAGGTAAAAACAATAAAAACAGTTTAAAAACCAAAATCTACATTCCGAAAACAAAAGACCATAGGGTCAAGAATTAAAAGCCTTATTAAAAATGAATGTCTTTAGGCTTTTTTTCCGCACTTTGTGGGGCCCCGAGGAGTTCTGGGAGCTCATTCCAGAGTCGTGGGGCAACGGCCTGAAAGGCTCTGTCCCCCATTGTGGTCAGCCTGGTCCTGGGCTGGTGGAGGGAATGGGTGGAATTTGAGCGAAGGTGTCTTGAGTTGATAAGTGAGAGAGGAGCTCAGTGAGGTAAGTTGGGGCATTCCCATGGACACATTGGTGGGTGAGAAGGCAGATTTTGTAATGAATTCTGAAACGGATAGGAAACCAGTGAAGTGATTTCAGAACGGGGTGATGTGGTCAAATTTTCACCTCCTCGTCTGGACCCTGGCAGTGCGGTTTTGGTTGTGCTGAAGCTTCTCAAGGCTTCTGCCAGGATTATCAACGAGGAGAGCATTACAGTGATCGAGTCGGGAGGAGATAAAAGCATGGATCAATTTTTCAGACGCGGCCTGGGTGAGTGAGGGGCGGAGCCTGGCAATGTTTCTGAGATGTAAGAAAAAAACTTTGCAGAGGTGACGTAGATGATGGTCAAATGTGAGGTTGCAGTCAGTTTTTACACAAGGTTTGTTACAGAAGAGTGGAACCAGAAACCAGAATGCTTGAAATGGAGGGTGTTTTGATCTGGTGAGGTGTACCGATTAAAATGGCTTCAGTCTTGCTGATGTTGAGCTGGAGAAAGTTGTTGGTCATCCACGTCCCTATCTCCTCCAGACAGGCCTGAAGGGCAGAAAGAGCTTGGTTGGCTTAGTGTCCATTTTTAAATGCAGTTGGGTGTCGTCGGCGTAGCAGTGAAATGAATCGTTGTGTTTCTGGATCATTTCTGCGTTCCTGTCCTGGGCATGGCCACACCGAGGAGACCTTCGCGCTTCTTCATCCCCGCTCCATCAGGATGAAATCCATCTACTCATCCCCGCCCTGGGCATCGCTGGGCTGAGGAGTCTCCCGTGTTTCCATCAGGATGAAGAACATCTACTCATCCCCGTTCTGGACATCTCCGGGCTGAGGAGTCTCCCGTGTCTCCATCAGGATGAAGAACATCTACTCATCCCCGTACTGGACATCTCCGGGCTGAGGAGTCCCTCGTGTTTCCATCAGGATGAAGAACATCTATTGACTTCTTTAGATATTTAGCTGTAGAGTAGAATAAGCTAATATTTAAACAATAATCTGTGACACATTGTTTGCTCGTCCCGGGGGAGGGATCTCTCTTTCATGTGGATCCCCATGAGGTTTCTTATTTTTTCCCCACTGATGGGTTTTTTAGGAGTTTTTCCTCACCGAGAAGGAGAGTCTAAGTGCATAAATGTGCTAGTCTTGTTTAGTTAGCATTTGTTAGTTAATTTTCTTGCTGTGTATTTGTGTTAATACATTCCTCTTTTTCTTGTGAAGCCCATTGAGACGGACATTCTGTGATTTTGGGCTATACAAATAAAATTGAATTGAATTGAATTGTATAAGTGGAGATATGTATATGGTGAAAAGTGAGGGGCCCAGGACAGGGCCTTGCGGGACTCCGCAGGTGACTGTGTGGCTGTGATTTAGCAGTCCCCAGAGCTACATCTTCTGTCCTGTTTGTGATGTATCAATAAAACCAGTTGAAAATATTCCCTGAGAGTCTAGTAGTCTTCTTAAGACGGTGAAGGAAAATGATGTGATCCACAGTGTCAAATGCAGCCGACAGGTCCAGAAAGAGGCGCAAAGACGGAGAGCCCTGGTCCGCAGTTACAAGTAAGTCATTCATTACCCGGACCAGTTAATTAACCTTACTTAGTCAGTCACTGACCTTATTAACCTTCTATCCCTTACAGTGTTGGGTTAGAACGCTCTCCCAATGATGATAGCGTTCTATCCCATTCCGGAGCCCATCAGGGCAAGTGGCAAGGTACACCCCGAACAGGTCGCCAGTCTGTCGCGGGGCCACACACATACAAACATACAGACACACATTCCTAGGGGCAATCATATAGTACTCAATCAACCTAGCATGCATGTTTTTGGAGGGTGGGAGGAAACTAGATCACCCGGAGAAAACCCCCGCATGCACAGGGAGAACATGCAAACTTTAACACAGAAAGGCTAGTGTTCTAAGCCTCATCCCCACCCGGGACTCGAACCCCTGAGATTCTAACTGTGAGGCAACTGTTCTACCCACTACGCCACCGTGGCGCATAACTTAACTGATTCCAGATAAATAAACTCATCTTACTATATTGATTCTAGATGAAGAATTTTTTAGTGATGAACAAAATACAACTTTTTGTTGGCATTTTCAGGGTTCAACATTTGCTTCATTCGACAGCGTGAATGTTTGTTTTATGTATTTCTTTGTTCTCTCAGTGTGTATTTCTTTGTACCCTGATATGTTTTGTATTTCCATGTGTGTATGACAATGATTAGCTCTGATGGATGATAGTGACCCAATAATTGTGACAAGGACACAACATTAACATTGAGGCAGGAGAATGGTGGTGTCGCTGCATGGCCACTGCATTATTCAGACAGAATGGTTGATAGAGAAAAAAAGATTTGAGAACAAGAGGAGACAAGAAGGCAGCAAGAGGGGCAATAGGTGCAGGGAGTGGAAACGTTGGTGAAGAATTTAGAGTGAGAAAAAAAGGGTGGAGAGCCAAAGACAAATTGATAAAAACAAGAGGTGTTGTGGACGAATTAAAATTGAAATGTTTGATGGAACATAAAACCCCTAACTGAGCTGGTGTTTAGCTGGTGTGAGTGCAGACAAAAGTAAGATTACACCACTAATAGGAAAGTAGAAAAGTGTGACCAATGTCTGTCCATCCATTGCTTTTACTCTTTTAATCTGCACGGGGTCACTGGAGGTCGAGTCTATCCCAACTAAGATTGGATGATATGTAATAGCCTGGACAGATCACCAGTCTATTACAAGCTCAACAGAGTGAGAGGCACACAATAATTCATGCTTATCTTCAAATTTATGACCAATATAAGAACAAAAATAGTCCTACCTCACAAATATGAAGAACTGACAAAACAAATAGAAAAGGAATAAATTATTTTGTAAATAACTGAAAAAAGAATCAAATGTACTCATTTATTATTTATAAACATATAAATTTATGAAGGGCAGCTAGGTGGCGCAGTGGGTAGCACAGTGGCCTCACAGCAAGAAGGTCGTGGGTTCGAGTCCTGGGTGGGGACGAGGCTTGGAACACTGTCCTTTCTATGTGGAGTTTGCATGTTCTCCCCGTATTTGCATGGGTTTCCTACCCTCTAAAGACATGCGTGGTAGGTTGATTGGCCGGTGCCAAATTGCCCCTAGGAATGGGTGTGTGTAGATGGTTGTATGTGTGTGGCCCCGCGACAGACTGGCGACCTGTTTGGGGTGTACTCTGCCCTTCGCCTTAAATTGGCCCGACACCCCCTGTAATCCCAAAAGGGGTAGACAGATAAGAAGATGACTGACTATATTTATGAAGGTTAAACAATTTTTATATATACCTATTTTATATATTTCCAAGAAGTCATTAATGTGGTGCCATTATTGATTTTTCTAATTTCCTATTTTTCTAATTAGTTTTCTAATTTCCCAGTGTTTCTCTTAAGCTGAGTGTTAGCAGGAGTGTTTTGGGTCATTGGTCAATTTTTGATTATTTTTCAAATTATTTGTATTATTTGTTTTGAGCAAAGGAAGAAAATACTTACAAAATGAAAATAATAACGACACCAAAGAAACAGGAAATTTTATTTTTATATAGATTGGAAAGGAGTGTGGAGAAGAAAACTAAAATAACATCAAACTATTCAACAATTCATAATATCACATAATAAATCTTAATGCTATTAACCAACCGATTAAAACTAAATAATAGTAATAAAAAAGTAAACGTTAGTGATGAATGTAGCAAACAAAAGCAATATATTCAAGACAGTAAAGCAACGATGGCAGGTAGACAACGCTATAGATAAAAAACTAATGCAAATATACTGTATATAAAAACTAGTGCTGTCAGTCGATTAAAAAAATTAATCAAATTAATACAGGATTTTGTAATTATTTAATCGAAATAATTGCATTTTAATATCATATCTGCTAAGCATCTCCTGATAAAGAATTTGAATTCTAGAATATTAAAAAAATGTACAGTATGACTAATCAATTGAATACAGTAAGAAGAGAAGATTTTAAATCCAATTTATTATTGGTGAACTGTGCCTCATGAGGCCAGGTGCATCATTAAAAAAAAGTAAAACAAGGGTTAGGATTCGTTATGGTTCGTTCTTGTCTTCAACGAAAGAAATTGTCCTGCAAACAGCAGCAACCCACTTTGCAATAGCATTTGCTAATTTCTCTGTTGTGGATTCACTCATTTGTTTGCCAAATACAGCTAGCTTGGTTTGGCGGAGCGAGCTCCAGGTAGCCACACTCGCAACAGAGGAACTTTTCTGAACATATTTTGCGTTTACCTAGTATGTCAGGCTGGAGTTGTTCCGGTGGTAGGAGAGCTCCTTTTTGCAAAAAACTACAGATGACTACATTTTTATTTATTGTCCCGTCTCTATTATTTTTGTATAAAAACTTCCCATTCAGTGGCTCAACTTTCTCCTGATTCTTGTCAATGTCTGTTGTGTTTGACCAAAGATTCATTGCGAAGGGTCGCTACACCATGATGCATTGCTGTAGTTTTCACCTGGAATTAACATTTATTTCCTTCGTCATGTATGTTAGAGCACATTTATTCTGGTTCTCCATACACAGAAACAACTACCAACCGACATCTAAGAACTGACTTGTTCTGGGTATCAATATCTTTAAATACTGACAGAGCCATTTTTTAGGTTAACACAATTTATTTTACCCTCGGTTCAAACATCACAGACGCATACTCTCTTGATCACCACCGGGAGACAAAAGATGGCGTTTTTTTTTTTTTTTTCTAGCCAGAGAACTGATGTAATCTGCTGTCCTTTAACAAGGAGGAAGACAAACAAGCCCCAGAGGACTGGCTTATTGATCCGGAGGTTGTATCAATGCACTCCATCTCTACTGTGCGAACATATCAGATAAAGTTGCAAATTAATCTGGTCAGGTCAAATTTTCAAGAAAAAAAATGGTAAAACGTAATTTTCAGTTTTGAATAACCTGAACTCTGACAGTTCTGTGTTTGGGTTTCTGTATTTAGTTAAATAATAATATCAGTTCAAGCTGTGTTCTGTGTTAAAATTTGTTCTGTCTTGCTTTTGGATGTCGGTAAGCTGCTAAAATATGTATGGTTTGGACTTTTCACCTTTTCAATTTTTATTCCTTGTATAAATCAAAGGAAAATGGAGCCTCTTATGGTTGGAGCTCATCCATGTTTGATGTGCAGCCAGGAGGGAGACCTAGATAATAGAAGCTCTCAGAGACATGCAGCGCTCTGTGTGCGCATGGGTATGTCCACGCACAAACACCCGTCCTCCTTCCGATTTTCTTTCATTCACAAGCATTAATGGACTTGAATGTATTACGACATGCGCTTTTGGACTGTCTGACACAAAGCTAAAAGGGTTCATGTACATGTGTGAATGCTTGCCGATACACACTCGTGTGTGTTTAAATTATCTTTGCGGTTAAAATGCAATGGAATCAGGTGGGGTCAGTCAGAGCAACAAAATGAGGTCAAAGAGCAGAGAATTTCTCCGTTTCATTCTCCTTCTGAAAAACCTTTTGACTTGTTTTGAGAGGAGCGTATCTGTGGGCCCAATCGTTCATTTAGATAATTTCATCCATTCAGAGTTATTCATACTGTGTTTGAGTCCTCAAGGAGGAATAATGGTGAATCAAAATTGGACACCTTCGGGTATTTTCTTTATTTAACTGCAAAACGAAAGCAGAAAATGTTCAAAGAACTGTTGAGAGTGATCTGTCATAACCGTGGATTATAATTGTCTGCAAGGATTAACTTTATCAAAACTTCACTCATAGTTTGTATTTTGTGATGGCCCATGGCAGTGAGCTCTGACTGTGGGAGGAAATCAATAACCATTTTAGAAACATGACTTAGTAATGACTTATTACACACTTTACTGAACACAGGCAGAATGAAGGTCAGACTGAATAAACTTGCTCTACAATTTATGTCCATATGTGGTCTTATTATTCTATATCATTAAAAATAAGTCTCTTAGTTCCCTCTTGAGTCATTTTATTAAGTCTTTTTTTCCAAGTAAAAGTGTTTAATACTAGATTGATAACTTTAAGGGGCCCATCTCATGTAAAATAACTCTTTTCACATTGTATCCTATGCACATACACATGCAAAATGTGGGGTTTGCAACATGCATTACACGATAGTTATGAAAATATATTGATTTGGTGGAGCGCAGTCACAGACCCGGAACTATGAAAGGCCGGGTATTTCTCATCCCCCCGCCCGTCCTGAGAAAGTACAAGCTCCGCCCTCTGCTCTCACTGAGCCGCTATTCCTCCGCCCATCTCTGAGCGGGAGGGGGAAGGCAGGCGTAAACCTGTGCGTAGCGGTTTGGTAGCGTCTGAAATAAGATTTTATCATGTCGATTCATCATGTTCAGCCCTACATTTTGGATCCAGAATCCGACGAGGATTTTGAGGTGCACGAAGCACAAGCACCGCGGCGGGATGGGATGAATGTTACTGATTGGTAAAGTATTACAAAATGCTTGAAGATTAATGGAGTGAGGAGGGCGGGCGGGTGGTGAAGAGGGAGGGTTGCTGCGGGGGGGGGGGGGGGGGGGGGGGCGTGTGCGAAGTTCGTCTTGGCTACGTCAAATGCGTCATACTTTAGACATCTGTTTATTCGTTGTTTTGTCTGAGCGTTCCAGAAATCCACAGCAATTAGTGAAAAACGGGCTAAATCAATCTACAAAGTAGAAACCCCTTTGGTGACATATACAAGGCCAGGACATCACTCTTACAAGGTAGAAAACTCTGGAAAGTCAATTTTGCATGAGATGGGTCCTTTAAGAAAATGTAACACGGCTTGTCTCTCGGTGACCTACCTCAGTACTGTTGGCTGACATTCCTGAAAAAAGGACAATTAAAAATAATGTTAAGACAATCTGAAATGGGAGAAAAAAGATCTAATTTACACTTTGTCTTCTGTCTTTCTTGGGTATGCAGCAGTGGCAAGCTGCCGGAACCTTCAATGCCTTCTCTGCAGGTTTAACAACATTTGAATACACATTGAATTTTTTTGGCCATGATATGGTTTTTCTGATGGGCATGCTTTCAGTTTTGTATTAATTTGATCAATCACATTTTAGTTACTCTTCATTAACAGTTAGTTGTCAGTAGATTCAGAGTCCATTCTGTTGGTCCTCTGACCACAAAGTCAACAGCAATTAAAATTTTTCTTCAAATTATCTAATTTTAAGTTGGTTTCCCAAGGCCTTCTAGCGTCTCCAGACCACGTCATTGGATTCAGATCTGTTGATTGGAGTGAGTGTTGGAAATGACAATTTGTTAAATCAACAGAAAATCCTTGTCCAAAAAAACAGGATGTCTCCACTATCTCATCCTTACTTAGAAATTTTGTCCAACAGATAGGTCGACTCTCACTAGAAATAGGTCTAACTTGCCATAAAGGACCAAACCCTAACACTAGTAAAGAACAAGACAGAACATATAGAAACTATACTATTTTATTTTGTATGCTCTTTATTTATATTGCTTTAATTTTATGATTCTCCATTGTGGCCTTTTGGTCATCCTTGTTGTTTTTAAAGTACACCATAAATAAAGTTGTAGTTGCCTCTAAATGGTCAAGAGGGAGACGATTTCCATAAGCTGCTTCCTTAAATCCTGTTGCATGAAATCCTTTGAGACAAACCTGTGCCAGAAACTCACAAATCTCAAAAGACTTTTCTTTTTAAGTCCTTATTAGAAGGGTTTTCCTCTACCATTAATCACAAACCACTGCCAATGTTGTTTATTAACAAACAAAAAACACTTAACGTAAATGGGAATATATTTTGAAAATGAGCTGCAGGAAAATAAAACCGCTATTGAACGTGAAAGCAAAAGTACTGTCTCAACCTTCATTCACTAGACAACGGTGTGGAAATATGGAACTAGCACAATCTTGAAATAGAAAGCTTAAATGTTTAAATAATTTAATTGTTTGTTTTTTTTATTTTATTGTGCTGAATTTCTTTCTGCAGTTTTTCTATTTGTTGATGTTTTGTTTTCAATTATGTAAGCCTGTTTGAGTGTCCATAAAAGCGCTTTATAAAAAAAATAATATTATTATTATTATTAGTGCTGTCATTTCAATGCATTAATTTGATTAATTAATGACACCGATTACGATGAAGTTATGAGTAAAAGTTGATCTAGAGAACGCGTATGACAGGGTACCTAGAGAAGAACTATGGTATTGTATGAGGAAGTCTGGTGTGACAGAGAAGTATGTTGGAGCGGAGCAGGACATGTATGAGTACTGTAAGACGGTGGTGAGGTGTGCTGTAGGTGAGACAGAGGAGTTCAGTGTGGGGGTGGGACTGCACCAAGGATCTGCTCTGAGTCCTTTGCTGTTTGCTATGGTGATGAACAGGCTGACGGACGAGGTCAGACAGGAATCTCCATGGACAATGATGTTTGCAGATGACATTGGGATCTGTAGTGAGAGGAGGGAAGAGGTGGAGGAAAAGCTGGAGAGGTGGAGGTTTGCACTAGAAAGAAGAGGAATGAAGATTAGTCAGAGTAAGACAGAGTATGTGTGTGAATGAGAGGGATCCAAATGGAAAAGTGAGGTTACAGGGAGAAGAAATAAAGAAGGTGGAAGATTTTGAGTATCTAGGATCAACAGTCCAGAGCAATGGAGAGTGTGGAAAAGAGGTGAAGAAGTGTGTACAGGCAGGCTGGAACCGGTGGAGAAAAGTATCAGGTGTAAAGTGTGACAAAAGAGTTTCAGCTAAAACAAAAGGGAAAGTGTACAAAACCACGAGACCGGCCATGTTGTTTGGTCCAGAAACAGTAGCACTGAGAAAAAGACAGGAAACAGAGATGGAGGTAGCAGAGATGAAGATGCTGAGGATCTCTCTGGGAGTGACCAGGATGGACAGGATTGGATATGAGTATATCAGAGGAACAGCACATGTTAGAGCGCCTCGTGGGCGAGGTGTTTCGGGCACGTCTCACCGGGAGGAGACCAAGGGGCAGACCACAGACCCGCTGGAGAGACTATGTCACACAACTGGCTGGGGAACGACTTGGGAGCCTTCAGGGTGAGCTGGAGGATGCAGACGGGGTGAGAGAGGCCTGGGCTACCCGTTTGAGATTGTTGCCCCCGCGACCCGACCCCGGAACAAGCGGAAGATGATGGAACGGAACTTTTATGGTACCCGAATAAGGTTTCAGCCACTACTGTCATATCCTCTTTTACAATCCCACCATCAGTGCACGGCTTTTTTTCCTTTGTTAAAATGTGCGCCACTTTAAACGATGCCTCCTTTGCTGCATTTGTCTTCTTCGTTGGTTTGATGAACAGTGATCGTTGTCTATGAAGCGTTGTTTTTAGCTCCTTAATTTTCTCTTTTTAGAGACCGCTGCCTGCAGAAAATTTCTGTGAAAAGTTGCTGTGGAGCTTGTTAAAACGGTGCTCCATGTCATATATTTTACCATATCAATTTATATTTTGCCAAATCAAATGTAGGGCAGGCACAGTGGCCCAGTGGGTAGCACAGTGGCCTTACAGCAAGAAGGTCGTGGGTTCGAGTCCCGGGTAGGGACGAGGCTTGGAACACTGTCCTTTCTGTGTGGAGTTTGCATGTTCTCCTGTTTGTGTGGGTTTCCTCCCACCCTCCAAAGACATGCATGCAAGGTTGATTGGCCGGTGCCAAAATTGCCCCTAGGAATGAATAAGTGTGTGTGTGTGGATGGTTGTATGTGTGTGGCCCCGCAACAGATTGGCGACCTGTTCAGTCCTAGAGAATACAACAAGAAAACACAGCAAGTCAGTTTCTTCCATCTAACCCAATCTCCTACTTTCTCTTCGATCACACCAACTATCTTCATGTTTTCTTTCACTGTATCCATGAACCTCCTCTTTGGTCTTCCTCCAGACCTCCAGACATCGGCAGCATCCTTCAGCCTATGTACTCCCTTTTTCTCCTCCACACATGTCCAAACCATCTCAGTCTGGTCTCTCTGACTTTATCTCCAAAACCTCTAACGTGCTGTTCTTATGACATACTCATTTCTGATCCTGTCCATCCTGGTCACTCCCAGTAAGATCCTCAGCATCTTTATCTCCTTCAGCTCAGTTCATCTATAGTTGATGCTGACCAAGTGTCGGTAGTTTTATTAAAAAACCCTTCAGAGGTTTGGGTGACATGACATTTACTAAAGTGTTACAGAAGAACAGATGCACGGACAGCCTGAGTGGTTAATACCGCCTCCACATTCTGGGGGGAGGAGGCATAGACAGAGGGTGTTAATTGTTTGTTTGTTTGTTTTTAATTGGAACATAATTTACAGTGATATATAATAAATAAATGCATTATCATTATTATTATTATTATTATTATAATCATTATGATTAATAATAATGGTAATAATAACAATAATAATTACTATTATTATTGCCATTATTATCATTGTTATTAATAATAATAATATTATTAATAACAACAACCATGTTATTATTAATAATAATAATAATAATTTATTTTTAATATTAATTATTATTAATATCAATAATAATAATATGTTTTATCATTATTTACAAGTGCCTTTAAATACTCTTTAACTCTTCAAATGAATCAAAAACTAAGAAAAAGAAAAGCCTTGCATCCTTTGGGAAAGCCAAGGCTGAAGATTAAAGGGACACACACACACATACTTGAGCTTCAGTGTGTTAAAGTGAAACAGTTTGTATGCCTCACCAATATCCACTTACATCCTACATATGTGCACTGGCAGTTAATATGCAGCAGTCTGTGAAAGTACCCCTCGATTTATATGCTCAGTACTACGCCTAAGAAGGAGAGGGTTTCATTGAGACTGAGTTTTTTGGAGATACATGATGCGTGCCACTTTATTTAAGTGGAATGAACAAATCTGCAGTGATATACTTGGAAATTAAACTATTATAAATGAAAATGGCAGACAAACATATATGCAGCACAGAAGCTGTTCACAGAAATGCAATCCCCAGGTGATGCATTGCAATCATTACCGAGTCTATGCTGAGAGTAGGGAATATTGAAACAGATGGGCTGTCTTTTATAGACACCAGGAAATTCCTTTAGTTATTAACTGTGGCTCATACATATTTGAGAAAAAACACAAATTGTTGTGAACTTTATGATTTTTTATGATTAATGACAATTTTGCCTTGTAAAGCCAAAAGAGCCTCACTGAGTAAAATCTTTTATGCTTCATTTAGAGTAAAGTGCTCAAACTGAGTTCACTCCTGAAAACGTTCTGTTATCTGATGATTGGATTTGACTTTAACTAAGTCACGATCAGCTGCTTTTTAATGAACAGAAACAAACCAGATTACTTTCTGACAAATCAAATTCCACTAATCTAAAGGAGTGGAAATTAAATTAAGTTGGCATATTCCTGAAAATGTGACTCTAACATCCGTAGATTAACCAATTAAAATGATAATAGTGCATTTTTAATGTAATTACACTTCATCTATGGCGAAACCAAAACACTTAGAGAAGCATTGAATCCATTAAATAGTCCCATGTTTTCACCACAACCTAAAGTCATGCTGTGAATGTTTACAAAGGATTTTTTTAGTTGTGTTAAAAGGTATTTACAGCACATAAGTTAACAAAGCTAGTTAAGAGGATTACCCACTATTACTCAGCTTTTGTAGATATCAGAAAGTACAAAGCTAGACACGACATGTGACAAACCTTTACCTTTATATTTGCACGCAAATGACGAAACAAGTCATTACAAAAGGGAGGGACAATCTACCGTAATTTCACGACCATAAGGCGCACCGTACGAAAAGGCGCAGTCTCAGTCACACACCGCCTTACAACAACACACGCAAGCATGCAAATGTGCGTATTAAAAAATAGATCTGGAGCAAAACTGAGTTTGGTTGTGCTTTATTTAAGTAGTAACGATACTAAACAAGTACATTACCGGTAATAGTCTTTATTCAAATCCGTCAAAGTCCTCATCCTCTGATTCGGAATCGAACAGCTGCGCAAAATCCAACAGAGCAGGTCCACTTCGCTCCTCGCTGTCAAAGTCACTGTCTGTACTGTGCGGCTCCTCAGAAAGGATACCAGCTTTTGCGAAAGCTCGGATAACAGTACCAGCAGACACGTTAGTCTAAGCATCTACAATCTATTGGCAAACTGGGTGGGTGGAGACGGTGGCCGCGTGGTTAGCGCGTTCGCCCGCGGACCGGAAGGTCGCGGGTTCGCGTCCCACGGAGAGCACGTCTAGGGTCCTTGGAGAAGACACCTAACCCCCACTTCTCCCACCATTGGCGCCGTTGAAGGGCAGCCTGCTGCGGTGTAAGGAGTGCAGCAAACAAATTTCCCCGGTGAGGGATGAATAGAGTAATTCAAAATAAAATAAAAAAAAATAAATAAAATAAAACTGTAGCGTTACTCGCCCGGCGCTGCCTTCCACCCTTCCACAGCTCGAGTCCCATGTTCGTCCGCATAGCTGATTGCCTTCAGCTTAAACTGAGCGTCATAAGCGTGTCTCTTTGCCATTTTCAGGGTTCAAACAGCAATGTTGTGCATACAGCACATACCTTTTTTATACACAATCCACGCCCACACTTCACTCTTTAACGTTCTCATGCCTTTTCTTTCAGGTCCGCCTCACGGGCATCGCTTTTTCTTTTTGGTCCGCCTTTTCTCACACACAAGGCGCACCGCTCGAAAGGTCACACGGCTCATTTTGAAGAAAATCTAAGACGTTTATATGCGCCTTATAGTCGTGAAATTACGGTATGCTTGTCCTACTCTTTGTCACTTCCTGCCGATTAAGGCTTCATTGGTCTTACAGGATAAGCTATTCAAACTGGTGTCAGATGTGTGCTTTCCTGTAATTAAAAAACATAATTGTCTTCATCTCCATGTGCTTTGAGGCTTTAATAGGTTATAATTCTTGAATTGATGTCACCTCTATGAAAGAATTTTATGGTTACAGACATTTTTGGCTCATTTAAATTTGACCAATAGAAGCTTATGTAGTGCTCAAGGGTATGGTATGCACAGATTTGTCCATACATGGCATTTCTGGTTAGGGGGAATGTATGGCAAGCAGACACTGTGGACTAGAATTCCCTTCCAGCTCACAGTGGGTAATGTCAAAATAATTATCAGATGAGACAGCACAGTGGGCAGGCAGCGCCTCTTCATTATAATGAGGTTGATGGGGCAAACAGCCTTCAAACGTACCCCTCTGCACACCATAAAAACGCAGCGTGATTTTCTAAATTGTATTCATGTTTATGGGCTTGTGTTTCTGTCAAAGTGGGATTTTTTTTAAACCACTATAACAATTCATTAGATTATCTCAGTGTTTTGCTCAAGAATCTACCAGTATATTGACTCTAAATATAATTGTTATTGAAGCATTATATTGGCATAGTTACAAAAATTTCCTTTTTAATTGTTTGCCTAACATGATTGGTTGGAGAAGAATAAATTATTAGAGAAACATTTTTGTACTACCAAACAGTAAATATTATTGTTAACATTTAATTAACAGTGTTAGACATATTGGATACTCGCTCCAGGGGAGGGATCTCTCTTTCATGTGGATACTCATGAGGTTTCCTCTTTTTTTCAAACTGCTGTTTTTTTTTGGAGATTTTACTCACCGCGAAGGGGAGGAATGTGCTGAAATTGTTTAGTTAGCTTCCGTTAGCTTTTACTTGTGTATTTGTGTTTATATATTTTGTTCTTTCTTGTTCCTTGTTTTTGTACTTTATTTTTAAAAATTTGCAACGAGAACCCTGTTGAGACTATTTTTTTTTTTTTTTTGTAATTCTATAAAATTTTATTGAAATGTTGACAATTGGACAAGTTAATCTCTTTATGTTAAAAATGGGTAACAGAAGAATTTAAATCATGGATTAACTCCACGTCCCTAAAGCTTGCTTGTGCAGCCGAGGATCCGACCGCCAGGGTCCCCGCTGTTGGCTGTCACCGATCTCCCCCTTCACCTGACCCCTATGGCCCCTCCTGCAGGTGGTGAGTCCGCTAGAAGGGCGGCCCATGTCCCCTGTTCGGGCAGGGCCTGGCCGGGCCCCATGGGCAAAAAGCCCGGCCACCAGGCGCTCGCTCTCGTGCCCCATCTTCGGGACGAGGAGTTTAAGTAACTTTAAGCAAGTAAGTTTAAGTAAGTGGAGGAGTTTAAGTATCTCGGGGTCTTGTTCACGAGTGGGGGAAAGATGGAGCGGGAGATCGACAGGCGGATCGGTGCGGCATCAGCAATAACTAGGACGCTGCATCGGTCCGTCGTGGTAAAGAGAGAGCTGAGCCGAAAAGCAAAGCTTTCGATTTACAAGTTGATCTACGTTCCTACCCTCACCTATGGTCACCAGCTGTGGGTGGTGACTGAAAGAAATGAGCTTCCTCCGCAGGGTGGCTGGGCTCTCACTCAGAGATCAGGTGAGGAGCTCTGCCATCCGGGAGAAGCTCGGTGTCGAGCCGCTCCTCCTCCAGGTCGAGAGGAGCCAGATGGGGTAGTTCGGGCATCTGGTCAGGATGCTCCCCGAGCGCCTCGCGGGCGAGGTGTTTCGGGCACGTCCCATCGGGAGGATACCAAGGGGCAGACCCCAGACCCGCTGGAGAGACTATGTCTCACAGCTGGCTGGGGAAGACTTGGGATCCTTCCGGGTGAGCTGGAGGATGCAGCCGGAGAGAGAGAGGCCTGGGCTGCCCGTTTGAGGCTGTTGCCCCCGCGACCCGACCCCGGAACAAGCGGAAGATGACGGAACGGAACGGATTAACTCCAAGTGAAAGAGAGCAAAAGGAGACATCTTCTGACATGATGAATTTAGCCACCGCATAACAATCAGCATAACTATCTGCACTAAAAAAATGTCTGTCCAATAAAATTTAGAGTTGAGCTTTAAACCAGACAGTTAACAAGCTGAATGAATCATATTTCTGATACTGCATTGATACGCATCTTTAAATCTTGTAATAAATATGTTCTGAAAACGTGCATTGAATTTATTACTGTTCTACAGGTGGTTCTAAGTCATTTCCAAGGTGATTTGAAATGTATTGATGAGTATCTGCATTCATACATACAAATACATCAATCTATCTATCGATCGATCAATCTATATATCTATTGATCTTTTCTCTATCAATCAGTTTATTTGTCCATTAATCATCCATCTATTTCACCTTTTGGCTTCTTCTTCTTCTCTCAGCATTTCCCGTCAGGGGTCGCCACAGCAAGTCAGTTTCTTCCATCTAACCCTATCTGCTGCATCTTCTTTGGTCACACCAACTATCTTCATGTCTTCCTTCACTGTATCCATGAACCTCCTCTTTGGTCTTCCTCTAGTCTTCTTTCCTGGTGGTTCCAAATCCAGCATCCTTCTTCCTATATACTCTCTCTCTCTCCTCTGCACATGTCCAAACCATCTCAGTCTTGCCTCTCGAACTTTATCCCCAAAACCTCTAACATGTGCTGTTCCTCTGATGTACTCATTGCTGATCCTGTCCATCCTGGTCACTCCCAGAGAGATCCTCAGCATCTTCATCTCTGCTACCTCCATCTCTGCTTCCTGTCTTTTCCTCAGTGCCACTGTTTCTAGACCAAACAGCATGGCCGGTCTCACCACGGTTTTGTACATTTTTCCTTTCATTTTAGCTGAAACTCTTCTGTCACACATCACACCTGATACTTTCCTCCACCCGTTCCAGTCTGCCTGAACACGCTTCTTCACCTCTTTTCCACACTCTCCATTGCTTTTGCCTTTTGGCTATTTCACCTTTTGGCTTACTGAAAAGAATTGTGTCAGAAATGTTTGTATTTTTTTTCTTTTTCTCAATTCTGAGCTGCTCCACCGTTCTGCAGTGAGATAGAGCAGTCACCTCGATAAAATACAGTGCTGTGAAAAGAAAACCTGCAGTCTGTCATTCACATGGATTTTGTTTTGACACTTACCAACCTATACAGTTTTGCAGACCTCCCCAGTTTGAATCAACCCGGCCATGGCAGCAAGTCTCTCTGGCTTCCCTCAGCACTGTGCCCGAACAGAAACAGCTTACACAGCGCTTTAAAAAAAAACATGACAAAGAGTGAGAACTGTTTACTCGACCTTCATACTCCCCCTGATACTGATTCAATGGCCGCTATGAGAAGCAAGCAAATTCAGAAAAGAAAAAAAAATCACTACCCAAAGTGCAAAAGGGATATTTTTCTAACTACCTGCCATTGTACAATCCGTGGCTCCTTTAAATGCTCTTTGTCTACAACATAATGGCCAGCTCTCTTTTGGCAGCTCCACTCAATATTAGGCAGGTGGTCATAAATAGTATGGCTGGCCATGTAATGGTGTAATACCTCCCTTTGTCTCCTGCAAACTGTGCTTTCATACCACCTTGAATGACCTTCTTCACACATGCATGGGTGCACATTCACATGATGGAGCACACATGCAGACATTACACCAAAGGGACTTCGCATTAGCAACATTTCTGCTCATATGATTGACTATCTTGAATAAAAGACCTTGGAAAAACATCTGGGCAAGTGACAAATACGTCCCTCTGGCTGCCTTTGTACGAAGGAGACAGATACCTTGAGCTTGATAGCAAGAGATAGAGAAAAAGAGTAAGTGTGTGTTTCTGTGTATGGAGTTATCGTCTGTGCTACACAAAGACCTGCCAGACTGCTACTGCTGGCAAGGTCTAAGTGTGTGTGTGTGTGTGTGTGCGTGCATGTGTAAAATGTGAGTCCTTGCCAACCACTTGACATCACACAGCCCTCTCATGGCAGGCTTCTCGGATCAGTAGCAGAATGGATAAGGCTATTTACCAGCAGCTTATTTGGTGTGGGTCAGACCTCCGGTAACAGTTTAATGGGTGTCGAGAGTGGCTGCAACACAGAGGAGTGTTGCTTTATCTGCCCGCGTGCACCTTGGCTTCACATCTGCATGGAAAGGGATTTGAAAAATCCCATTCTGAAAACTTGGATGCCAGGAGGTGGAAGCAGCGAAAACATTTTTTTCAGAAAAATAAGACTAAAATGAGCTTTCACAAAATGACAAAGAAAAAAGATAAAACTGAAAATTGGGAGCTGTGAAATTGCCAATATGAGTTGCTGGAAATGTGATGGCTCATAATGCCAAAATGTGGCGAGAAATTCAGCGTTAGATTTCGGAAGGGGCGTTTTCATTTCCTCACCCTATTAATTACACGCCTTATTGGTTATGCCATGTAATTATGGGGTAAACAACTAGCAGATTTTAAGTTTACCTGAAGAAACACAAAATATGTTCACACTTTTAAAAATTTTTCACATGTATATGTTTAGTTTGCAGGCTACGTCGCGTCTTTTTATTGTTGCCGGTATTTTTCATCAGTGAAGGAAGACATGAAGATAGTTGGTGTGACCAAAGAGGATTCAGCAGATAGGGTTAGATGGAAAAAACTGACTTGCTGTGGCGACCCCTAAAGGGAAATGCCGAAAGAAGAAGATTTTTCATCAATAACAAAAAGAACATTTTAAATCAAAATCGGTCAAAAAGTAAATGTAAAGTTTATGTGCTCTTTTTTGGCTTAACATACACAGATATATGCATAGACACAGTCTTACACCTGAACACTCACACCAAAACTGACAGCTAAGGTTCTGCTGAAGGTCATCCATAATGATTAAAGAGGCATCTCTGCAATGATTTTCAAATGACCCTAGGGACGCTTCTACCACCGACACCTCTCCGAGAGAAAATTACTTTATCGTGCCCTGGGATACCTGGCTTTAGTCTGACATGGTGACACCCTCAAGCAGTCTGTGAAGGAAACCAGCATGGTGGACTGTTAGAACCAAAAGTCACAAACCAAATGTCATGCGGATATGGAAAAATTCTTAGAAAAACCAGTTTCTGACAGTAAGGCGGACTGAGATGGTTAAAAGAGAGCAGAAAGGAAGGTTAGGATACAGAGAGAGTCGGGCCAGCCCTGGGCTAGAAACCCATCCATCCATCCATCCATCCATCCATCAAAGAACAATACCAGTCAGCACCAGTGGGAATATGGGCCTTGCTGCAGTTCACACACACATACACACACATGATCGCTTCCACACACACACTGCAGATCTTTTTGCTCACGCTGCTGATACAGAGGTTTTGGTAATAGCCATGCTGATTACGTGATGGTTAATTTCACCTTCAAAAAGTCTATGTGTGAGAGCATTATGATCACCTAGAGCCATATAGGCAGTAAATTCCCCAGAGAGACAATAAGTTAGATTCAACTTAAAACAGCCACAAAGTAAAAGGACATCGTGCCAAATTAAAAATAAGAAGAGTAGTCTGTGTTATCCCTCATTCGTCCAGGAGTGATCCATGGTAGAAAAGGCTTCAAAGTTGTCTTCTTGACAGTATATTTGATGATCAAGACATTTCGACTTCCATCCGGAAATAATTTTCAATCTGATAAGATGGCCTGTATATTAACCTGAGCCTGCCTCAACTCCCTGAGAAGGAGCTAACCCCAACAAACCTGGGACCAACTGTCATTTCTAAAAGGCTATGAAACTTGTTTACAAAGTAAACACATGTCAAAAACCACAGTTGGTCAAAGGTTTGTTGGGGCTAGCTCCTTGATAGGGGTTGGGCAAACTCAGGTCAGTAAATATAGAACCGGTTCTCAGGTCATTTTATCAGATTGAAAATGATTTCCAGATAGGAGTCGAAATGTCTCAATCAGAAAATACACTGTCCAGAAGACTACTTTGAAGCCTTTTTGACAATAAAAAGAGTTTTTTATTTTAATTTTGTTTGAATGGGTTAGGAAAACATATATAAACATACAATGTATGGGTTGCATAGATTTACTTAACAACTTGGTAGAATTTCAACCGTTTACTAAAGGTAACAGTCCTTGGACAGGCTAATGGCCCAGAAAATCCACCACCAAGTGTATTACTTGCAAAGTTCTCAAATTACTGAAAGCTTTGTACGACAAAACCTTTTTGCAATGACACCTAATCAACTACTAATATCGCCATCTAATTTCACTGACAGACCCTCACTATCGGACTTACTTCTTTGGGTTTCAAAATATCATGTTTTCACCGAACGCTGGAGCAATAATTGAAGACCAGCAAAAAACTGTGTCCTGCATGATGAACCAGTCATAATGTGCTAAGATTAGGAATAAATAGAGGCCTATTGCAAAGGAATATTATTGAAACATAGTTTAAAGATTTAGTGTTTAAATACTTCAAAACCTTTTTGAAATTCAATGGGACCCATAACTTCTAATGTTGCTCCACAGAATGAAATAAAACTGCAAACAAGACAGAGCTGCTTATATTGTCGTTTCAACTAATAAAGCCTTTTTAGAATCATTTCTAGGAAACTTCTTTGTAACAATCATTTGCAGGAGTCCATTTGACAGTAGCCGATGAGGGATAGAAATATTTGAAATCCAGACGTAGTTCATTAATGTTTCAGTAAAACTCAAACAAAATTTTTATACAAAACATACATGGTACATAGTAAAGGCTATTATGTTCAGGATGTTATTGCAATACATGCGATACAATAATGTTGTATATGTCCAACATTAAACTTTACACTATCACTTTCTGTAAATAGTTATACTGCAGCCCAAAAACATCAGTGCAAAAGATTTGTAATCACAACCACAGATATTTGGCGACCATTGGATTTGACTGTGGATGTCCAAATATCGATTCATTTTTCAAAACTCAAATCCATTCTGTTTCACCTTAGGTCTCATTTGTAAAGCCTACTTACACCAACATCTGTGCGTATGCCAACTTCCACGCAAATTGAGCAATTTAGTGGGTGAACTGCTGCTTAATTCAACTATGCTGCTGCACCCAATTTGCAAAATTTGGGAAAAGCATGACACTTGTGGACAGTTAAATCATCATGTTTTAAAACCGTGAGTAGTCAGCCGCTTGATGGAAGGCTACTTTATTTTTTGTCTCTATAAGGTCGGACCACGTTTCATTTCACCGACAGATTACTGTGTGCCACTGATAGAGTTGCCGTGCTGACCGATTTACACTCCACTGTCTTTTGCATGTGAGAGACGCCACTATAGCTGCACAATGATGACATCTCACCATTGTGCGCGAGAATGACAGGTGGTACCGGCTCATTTGAGGACCATTGCATAAGCCTCATGACATTTGCATGAAGGTATGTAATCAGGGGTTCGAGTCCTGGGTGGGGACGAGGTTTGGAACATTGGCCTTTCTGTGTAAAGTTGGCATGTTCTCCCCATGTGTCCGTGGGATTCCTCCGGGTACTCCGGATTCCTCCACATGTGTGCAAGGTTGATTGGCCACTACATGATTGCCCCTTGGAATATATGTGTGGATGGTTGTATGTATGTGGCCTCACGACAGACTGGCGACCTCTTCGGGGCGTACCCTGCCCCTCGCCTCAAATCAGCCAGGATGGGCTCCGGCACCCCTTGCAACCTCGTATGGGATGGACGGTTAAGAAGATGACCGACTGACATATTTGGAGTTCTGAAGACGTGGTTGGTCAGGACAACAAGATTTGTCACAGATGTACTCTATAAAACTTTAAATGTGAAAAGGTATTTTCTGATGGTTTCGCAAATCCCAAATTTTTGTGGCGTAAATTGAACAAAATGCTTGCTGAGCTTGTGATCTAGTGACCAAGTCTGTATAAATGATACCACTGATATCCCGATGGAGTAGGAATCTATTCGTCACTTCTTTTACCCTCCACACATTGAGGTTCCTAAAGTCACAATTGTTTATTTAATTTGGATTGTTTTTAATATAAATCAATTCTTCGAGCATAACACTACAAAGCCGTCCACCAGCTTTCTGCTTAGTACCTGTCGGCCACTACACTACAAATTGCAAAGTTTAAAAATAATGGTGACAGAACTGGCTCTGTGGTTCTCCTGAGAGAATCCTGTTTGATACACAACCTTTCAGCTGCACAGAATGTGGTCCTGTCAGGTAGTCAATAATCCAGGTACTTATGAAGGTATTCACCTGTATATTCCTGTAGTTTCTCACCAGCAGGATTTTGATGAATGCAGGGGAGAAATCAAAGATCACAGCTGCCTGGTTTGTCCAGATGGAACTTGGCTCGTTAAAGCGAGATGACATCTTCATCTCCCGCCTAACAAGTACACTGCAGTGTGTGCTGAAACGTGCACACTTGCTTGCTTACTTTAGTGTTCACATTGCCACACACAATACCTTAGTGAGACTAAAAAAATTCAAGTGCCTCGAGGTAAGAATGCATTTTTATTCTCCAAGTTAAGCAACATTCATTTTCTTCCTGAAAAAGCTCCACCAGTCCACATAAATGTGAACCAAAATCCTTGGTGCAATCATCTCAGGCTTTTTTTTTTTTTTGGTAATTAATCAAATTGACATAGCACAGATAAAAGTGCTTTACAAGTGTAACGAATTGAAAACAAACAACATTAAAGTGATAAGTAGTGGTTCATAATTTGACATGTCGGGAGTTTGTTTTAAACAGAAAATACGAATAAAAAAATGTGTGTGAGAATCATCCGGTAATGCTCTCATCTTCTTCTTCTCCTTTCGGCATTTCCCTTTAGGGGTCGTCACAGCAAGTCAGTTTCTTCCATCTAACCCAATCTGCTGCATCCTCTTTGGTCACGCCAACTATCTTCATGTCTTCCTTCACTGTATCCATGAACCTCCTCTTTGGTCTTCCTCTAGGCCTCTTTCCCGGTGGTTTCAAAGCCAGCATCCTTCTGCTGATGTACTCGGTCTCTCTCCTCTGTACATGTCCAAACCATCTCAGTCTGGCTTCTCAGACTTTATTTCCAAAACCTCTAACATGTGCTGTTCCTCTGATATACTCATTTCTGATCCTGTCCATCCTGGTCATTCCCAGAGAGATCCTCAGCATCTTCATCTCTGCAACCTCCATCTCTGCTTCCTGTCTTCTCCTCAGTGGCACTGTCTGTAGTCCAAACAGCATGGCGGGTCTCACCACGGTTTTGTATACTTTTCCTTTCATTTTAGCTGAAACTCTTCTGTCACACATCACACCTGATACTTTTCTCCACCCGTTCCAGCCTGCTTGAACACGCTGGTAATGCCCTTATGCCCATCTTTAACTAAATGTAGGCTCACTTGTCACACGCCGGGCTACAATGTCAAAATATAAAGTTGTTTCCAGATGTGTAAATGTCATTACAGCTCAACACAGTTGGTCATTTCACTGCAAGCTTTTCTGTTCTAACTTTACTAGGTGGTCTACAGTAATATGCATACCCTAATGCAGGTTTGAATGTCTTTTTTGTCACCTGTCTAGTCAGTAACAGCGACAGATTTGGACGATTTTCGTCTGGTTGGATTATATTCAATTTTCTTTTGTTACTTAGTTTTTGAAAAGTATTTCAGTTTTAGTGATTTTTTTGCCCCTTAAATGAAGTTGGAAATGTCCCCCAGTTAATGCTTTTCAGACCTCAATATCTCAAGCATACTTTCAGCTAGATACACAAATTTACCTTTAAAATGCTCTGAAGAATTTGGCATCACAAATTTGGCATCAAAACGTAGGAAATTGCTGTCCTCTTAAAATACTGCAGAATCTTGATTTATGCAACGGTTCTTCCACTACAGCCTTCTAACAGACCCTAAGCCTGGATTTTTTTTCATTGACTCCAATGTAATTTTGTGAGAAGCTGAAAAAAAAGAAAAAATCTTGAGTCGGTTTTAAACTGCAGTTAATTAAATTCTGTTACCCCTACAAAAATAACTAAAAAAAAAAGTCTTGCGTAACTCAAAACCTTGTCCCTCTCACAGTCAAGAAATGTTTTTATAGGTTTTGCATTTTTTAACAATGTATAACAATAAATGACATAACTGGGTATCTGAAAATAGCTCGAATCGCTGCTCTGGTATGCATGTGCACACGCAGCCAGGCTCTCTGGGACCAAGCCGGGAGCGTGCAGATGACTGAAGAAATTATCTAAAACAATAATACATTTTATTTATATGGTCCTTTAAAGGGTTGCATGTGTATGCCACAGAGGGGCTAAACTCGTTCTGTGTTTAGTTTGGGTGAGTTTGAACCACTTTGGTCAACAAAGTCAAACTCTACTCTGTGGTGGGCACTTGGCATGATGGGGTTTGTAGTCCATTTTTAACTTCTTTGTTTTTTGTTTTGTTTTGTATTTTAGCATAAGCAGGCATCTGCAAGGCATCACTCAGCACATTCTAGTTTACATCTAAAATTCAAGCACAGTAGAACTGATTATCTGTTTAATATGTGAGGTATTAGATATTGGGACTTTATTAACACTGGTTACGTGACTACGGAACAAGAAAGACAGTGGAAAAAGTTTTATTTTCACAAAGTTTTATTACAAAAATATAGAATTTGATTGGACACTACAAAAACATCAACACAAACATAATACACAACAGTCTCATAGACAAACCAAATAGCACATCGATAGCAAAGTTTTTTTTTTTTTTTTTCACTGTGCTTTCATTGAATCACAAAACGGTTATTCAGTTGTTCAAAACGTTATGTGTGCAACTGAGAACAGAATTATTGTTAAAGACCTACTAACTGCATACTTATTTTATACACTGAGTGAAGACTGCACATTTCACCATATCTTTACCACCCAAATCGTAGCACCCAGTATCCAATTTGTCAAAAGTTAATGATGTGGTCCGAGTCAAACATGGATCACCCAACCACAAATGCAAGCTTGCAGTTAACGGTCTATTTCTTACAAACAGCTCAGAGTTGCTTCCAAAATTCTAATAATTGCTTTACTTTGCTTTTAAACCCACAGCATATTTGTCATATGGCACAATTTACTACAACCTGTAATACAAAACCTCGTAAGCAGTAGTTATGATGAAGATAACTGCAAAAGAGATGATATCAGTTCAAGCTTATCCCAAACATCCTTGTAATAAGAGTAAAAAAAAAAAAAGTTTAGACTAGGACATCTCATCTCAATATTCAAAGGGAGAAAAAAATCTTTTAATCAAGTACTGTAAATGCAAAAGAGCTAGCTCAACACAATGGTATAAAAACAAGAAGTACGTCTACCATAACCCTGTCCCCTGCAAACTCATCCACATCTTCATTGATGAGATATTTGAGGATAAAAACCTTTTTTTTGATGATGCTCTGGTATTTTAAAAATAGTTTCAATGCTCAGTGCAAACTTGCATTGTTTTTAAATCCTCATGCATTTCGGAATGCAAGTTAAACATTTGCTAACAGTATCTTCATCAAGGTATTGCTTTTGCACAGTACTTCTGCTTTCTTATGTACTCAGTGCCTTTATTATTGTACCACACTTTCATTTACAAAAGAACATTTTTTTTATTTATTTCCCTGTGATGTCATAAAATTATTTTAAGCATCAAACGGATCATTTTAATTAAATTGGTTGTGTAGAAAAATACAAACAACAGTATTTTAGGTTGCTGTATGCTGTACTTTCTTCACAAGAAAGAAAGAATAGCGAAGCCTGCTTGTTTGTAGTTTGGTTTTACACTTCTACATGTAGCTGAAGTAATAATGAAATCAAATCTGTTATAGGTCTAAATGTCTGGCAGATGTTTGACATCAAGATAGTGTGCAATTGGTTACGAAAAGTCAAAATTCATTCATTGTCTAAACGGTTGCTTGCCAAACCTTGTGCTCATGCACTGAAGATGTGACATTGTGCCATAGACAAGAACATGGTGCTTTACATCAATGCAAACATTGCTTGAAATCCTTCATAAATGTCATCTGTACTTGTGCTTGACTATCAAATTTCACACCATGAGAAGCATCAACGAATGATGAGATTAAATAAGCATCCGTAAACACAGTTTTCATTCAGGGAATATTGGAAAAAAAAGCTTCAACACCAAAATTCTTTAGCCTAAAGTTAGTTTTAGTCAAAGAAAAGGGCAAAAAATTCTTAATAAAGTGCAAATTAAAGTAGTTCCAACATACACATTGTCTGACATTCTTCTTATTGCCTGTAGACATTGACAGCAAAGTGTTAGAAGAAAGCTGGGGTGCAATTGAAACAAGAGAGGAATCAACAATGCTCTGATAATGTGAGGCACTTACAACGGTGTAAAACTCACCATTTTCTTCATGCCCGACATAAAGTTTTGGAACCATAAGCTAGAGCGGTTGGCGGTAAACCAGTTTGTTATATGGAATTTGGTCAAAATTGTGAAAAATTATGAAACCATTCCTGGCTAAATATAACTGAAAATTTGCTAATTGGTAAATTCAAAGCGCTCAAAATGTCTGATATTGTGCTCACAATTACATTTGGAATCCTCTAAAACATCTGCATAGCCGTAAAGTTCTACCAACAAGTTTATAAATCTATTTAAAATATACGTACTGTAGATCATTAAAACAAAAGCCAAAAACAAATTACTTGATGTTTTCAAATACATAACAACCGTACACAATAAAGCCAATTAAAATGTAGCATAACCAATTAGAAACAGAGAGAATCACTGCTCAAAAAGATTGATGTCGGCTAAAGAGACTATGCAGACATTTACTGTATCTTCCAACCGAGCTAAGATTGTTTGGACTCCTAAAAACATAATTCCCAATAGAATTTCAAGTGTTTTTCACCCCCCTTACATTCGATCGTATAAATATGTTCTCGAAGCAGATGCAAAAGACTAAAAGGTACAGCAAGTTCTTGCCATCAAAGCCCTGACCCACGTCAACCTCGTAGCAACAGTTTGAGAGATCAAAAGCCAAACATCCATTTTGAAAAGGCAAAAAACCTATTTAAAACTTTACATTCTTGTTTCATGTGTGCTTGTCTCTTAAAAACTATCTGTACAATCTCTGTGTTTGCATCTCGTGCCTTGGCACTACAGTATATTGGCTGAGAAAAATAAGAAGATGTCATCTGCAAAGATTGATCAAGTGTGAGGACTTAGTTTCTGTCAAAGTGAATACAGATGAGGTTGGTGTCTAGTTTTAGTAAGATAGAACAGAGTAGGAATTATTCAATACCAGATTGAAGGAAAGCACAATCTTGATCACATTTTTTGCCTTTGACTGAACAAGAGTCCCTGCGAGAAAGTGAATGCTACTCTCTCATTTAGAATTGGTGATAATATCTCAGTCTTGAACTAGAGAAGGTCAATGTAAAAAAAAACAAAAACAACAAAAACAACAAACACAAAACAAAAAAATATTTTTAATTCCCTTCATTTGGAACATATGTGCTGGTTGCCACCATCAAGCTCAGATCATTATAAAAAGCAAATTTCAAATGTTTATCATTTCTTTTTGTGCACTATTCCAAGATGCACAGTTTAACACCAACTTTTTCAAAAAACGGTAGATAGAAGTCAAGGCTCCCTGCTTTAAATTTATAATACATTATATACATGAAAGACATAGGCAGAGCTGCTCAGTAGTCCAAGAGAGTACTATAAGGAAACAAACTGTACACATAAACTTTTACTATTTTAGATCATCTAAATCACCTCAGCTTTTCCAGTAGTCCAGTTAAAGTGAGGTTTGAAGGGTGTGGCAGATGTGTGACTTTTCTGTGTCCTTAAATGCGTGAGTCACCCATACAATGAGGTGGTTCCATTATTCAATAAATTTGGGGACTGTTTGATTTTTGTTTTTTTTTGATAACTTTTCTTAAACAAAATATCCATTCAATAAAACGGGCCTACGTGGTTCTGCTGGAAGCAACATTTTTATCTTTAATAAAATGTGTTTGAGTTTGAATTGCTAACGAAGATTTATTAGACAGTCCAAGTGGAGTACAGAAAGGTTCCAGGTGATTTTTGTAAGTGTGGAAATACTGCGATGTAAATTATTGAAAGCTAAGTGCCCTTATCAAAAATGAAATCTAATTTCACGGCACTGAAATGAAAAAGAAGTAAATTGTTGTTGCAAATTTGAAGCCAGTCATTTAGTAGGGTTGATAGTACAGTCAATTTTGTGAAAGATTCACAAGATCTTGGTGGAGTTTTAAAAAATAGTTTTACAATCTGTGGCTTTATTCAAAGGCTAATTTTAAGGATCACAATGATACTGCCACATTCTACTGGTGTTTTACATTCAGCCTTAAAAGCTCTAGAACTTCCAATCTAAAACTTCATCTTCTATTCTAGAAATTCTAGAATTTCTAGAATTAAATTCTAGAACTTCATCTTCTAAACCAAATCTTTTTCTCAGACCTCATTACGAACCCATTTGAAAGACTGGCGTCAAACAAAGTGCAATATAGTCCACTGTGCTCTTGCCGACAGGAAAGATCACAACCAGAAATGTGAATTTGGAGTTATGCCAGTTGTTCAGCATGACTTCAGCTGCAGTTTTGTATTATGAGGATTCACAAAGAATAGCCAAAAAAAACCCATAAATGTGATAAAACAAAAGAGACTGTTTAATAAGATTTTGCTCTTGGTCCCTGCCTGAGAATGATGTTCAGTTAATAGCTCCCAATAGAAATGTCCTTTCAGAAATAAGCTAGTTCAGATTATCAAGGCTCTGCTGACCTGAGACAGGTTTAAAAAAAAAAAAAAAGTTTAGTCTGAGCCATATTAACAAAACTCCCATTGAAGTGCGACAACGTAAAAAAGTGAAGGGTCAGATAAGCATTGTCTTTGTTTTATGTTTCGGACGGGAGAATCCAAGCAGTGCAAAGAATGTAAGAGTCCCTTTAATTCACACAACTAGGACACTAGGTATTGAAAGTCTCTGTTGAGTTCAGTTCAGATCAGCCTTCTTCTTCTGTTTTGCGTAGCACCATTAAGTCCAGTTCGGTTTGGTTACAGCGCACCGCATGCAAACTCCACACACAAAAAGCTTTGAAATGTGGATCATCTAGTACAGGCCCACAGAACCAAGGTCTCTGTCTGTTGAAAGTGCTAAACCAGTCTAGGTCCAACGGTTTTTTGATTACCCACCAGGTCCATTTATCAGATTTACGCATGTGCGGGTATAGATGGATGGATGCGTGCATGCCTGTAGAAGTGCATCAGATGTTTACAGCAGAGTTAGTGTTATTCATATGAACTCGCATCTCCTGAATACTTGTGATAATTTTTTTCTGATGTCCTGCCAAGTTCACTCCTACTCTTCGTAGGTCCCTAAAAAAAAGAAGAAACAAAAGCAACCCCATCAAAAGTTGTATTATTATCAACAAACTATCAAAAAATGTGGAATTTCATTTTGGAGGAAAACTTAAGATAAGACAGGAAAATAGATTGAAATATTTAAAAGGAAGCATGGGAAATCTATCAACTTTTTTTTTTTTTTAATAGTGGACATGGATTAAGATTTGTCTTGATTTTTTTGTCTGACTGACTAAGGGATTTAATTAATTACTGATTTTCTTACTATATTCAGTTGTCTTCCAAAGCTAAAAGTTGAATGGATTATAGGACCGTAACGGTCCATGTTCTGGTAAACATTCAGTTTTATTCAGAGCTGTTCAGGAATTATTCTAGACTTTGTGTGTGTTTACAAACAGCCACACCATGCTCCACCCAATGCAAGTGGGAGTAGCATCTGGCATGAGCATGTTTAGTGAAAAATTAACTTCATTGATTAACATAACAGAAAGTCACAGACAATGAGCTTGAACGATCAAATCTGGGAGGTTAGAGCTAGTATCAGGTGCTAGCTCGCAGCGGTGTTTACTGTCTGTGACGTTAGCTTTAGCAGCATTTAGCTTCTTAACTCTATAATTTTCCGTAGCCACAAAACTCTCTGACAGCAAAAACCACCAAACGGCAATTTAAGCAAGTACTTTTTTAGCATTGCATTTATTAGGTGGAAATATTTTTTTCTTTAAAAGAGAATAAAACTCAGAAGAAATAGTGATGTCACATTCTAAATCCCTCAGGTGAGCAGTGCAGGGCATTCAAAATAATCACTGGTACTGCAACAAGACAAAAAATGTACCAACACAGCTGGTCAGCATTCAAGCAGCCTGACTCTGCGAATTCTGATCGCATTTTTTTTTTTGGAAGAGTTTTGTTTTCTATTTACATTTTTAAATTCTTATCTTTGTTGCTTATTTGAGGATGTTTCATTTAAATAATAAACACACAAACAACAGGCAAATGGTTTTGTATTGTGTTTATAAAAAATGGAATGCTACTAAAAGTACCAAAGAAAACAAAAAAAAAAAATTATATTTCGAGACTAAAGGAATATACCAAAACCTGTACGTTTGTATGTGGGTGGTCTTACTCTGATGTCATCTGAGCCACTGTTTCCAATGAGGAGTACCCCCCCTCCATGAAGAGTTCGGTGTAACGACCCATCTTGATGGAATCTAGCCACTCTCCTACAGTCTGGCTTCGGCTGGTGCAGTCTCCCTCTACGCTCGCATGCTCCACTAGCAGGTTGGATACCCTGGTGCACAGATGGGGAGAACAGTTAGACAAATAGTGATTTCAAAAGAATCTTCAAATACAAGAAGAAAGATGAAACAAGATCGACTTGTTTCAGGATCATTACTGCGAAAAGGAAAGTTGGATCCAAGCATTGCTTGCAAGGCCTCCAAGATGAACACAGCGGTCCTTAGTTTACCTGTGAGGTTTCACTGGTGTTGCTAGTTATGCACCATCACACAAACTCTTTGTAATTCAGCTCACTTCCTTTGCTGACAAATAGAACTCCCCATGCTATCAAATGAAATATTCACAATATTTTCAACAAGCGACACGAGGCTGGTGTGGAGAAAGGTCTTGCTGTGCCGGTGCCCCTTTTGTCAAATGTCATTTTCCCTTAAAAGAAATATATTAATCGTGCTGCTTTTGGGTTTAAATTGGAAGTCCACCATTCAAATCTAGCATTATTTCGCTAGCAGAGCACATAAAGTGGGCAGTAAAAACAGGCTGCGTAAAAGCACTTGAGGCCACTTCATTCCTTTCTATCTTGCTGCAGGTCATACACGAGGGGATACTTATAAAGCGTTGAAATGTATAAAAATGAAAGACTTGGTTTTATTTATGCATTCACAGACTTAAAGCTATGAGAGACAATGTATTTCCTGATATAATTATTCAGTCACGTTTCAACAGAGACTACTTAGACTCCTTTTAAATGATGAAAAGTCTACAGGCTTTGAGTGCTGGCTTCAATTGACTTCAGAATGAATGGAGAAATTAATTAAAAAAACACTCACACTTCCAGAGCTCATCATTTATGTGTACCCAGAAAATATTAACCATTACTTTTGAGTTCAATAATATGTATTAAAGAAAGAAAATTGTGCTTTGATGGGGTAACTGTTCTTATTTTATTGCAGGGAGGCATTAGCTCAGTGATAGAATGTCTGTCTTGGCCCGGGAGAATTCGGTTAAATTCCCACTGGGTCCATGCTAAGTGTTCCTGGAGAAGACAGAAAACCCCTAGTTGCTCCGACCATTGGCACAGTCATGGCTGCCTGCTGTGGTGCAATGCAGCAGAAGTAATTTCCCCATGAAGGATGAATACAGTATTAAAAAAAATATTAAGATAAACATGATTTTCTTTTTGTAAGCTCAGAAAAATAACATTCTCCAAAAATGTATAAATACATTCAATCCCTTTCACTTGTGTATTTGAAACTGTGAATTCCCTCCTCATCTTGCTCCTTGTTAAGTACGGACTCCTCAGCATGTGCACCACACAGCGTAAATCTTGTTTGTGCCCACATATACAATGTGAAGTGCATCAAGTTAGCAAAAATTGTCTTTTTCTAAGTGTATCCTATTTATATTCTTATTTTCGTTCAACAAACTAGCATTCGAATAAGTTGCTGAATACTGGGTAATAATGGGTGAGCTTGCACTCTACGTAAACACGCCAGAATGAAGTAGAATAGCATTAACACTAGAAGCCCCAAGATTTTATCACTCTCCTGTCTACCCCAGAAAGAGTCATCTGACACCTCTACCTGACCTGCACACTGAGGATCAGAGTCGTTTTTGCGATTCAATTAGAGTCTCCTAGTACTAGTCTCCGAGTGTTAAGTGCCTTCCAAACGACTCTTAAGTGTCTTGTTTTAATAACTCAAGCAGAAGGCCTGGGGTCTCGAGACACTTGCACGGGCTTTCAGGTAGTGGTGAACAATTGACCCCCTCGTGAGGGTTCCGGTGTTAAAATATGGTTGAAACCTACAGGTTGATTTTGGAAAAGGTCCCCTTCTATTAGCAAATGAAAATAAACTCACATTAGACAGAATTTAAACCCAGATAACACAGATTCACAGCCTTTTGTTTCACAAATTTATACAATCGAGAAATTGTAGTCTCATACTTGTTTCTAAATCCTTTTAATAACTGGTTACTGACTTTCATATTCCAACGGGTGCAATGGTCTGGAATGTGCTGCTGGACATCTTGCCGTACCTGTGTGATGAGTTGACTAGCTTTTTTAATGAGCTGGGGTTGCGAATAAGTTTGTCAAGTAGACAAACAATCTCATCAAACTTGGGTCGGCTGCTGCGCTCCCGTTGCCAGCAGTCCATCATCAGGTGGTAGAGGGCTTCAGGGCAATCCATGGGACCTGGCAACCTATAGCTCTCCTCTACCGCTTTTATTACCTGCGGGACAAATAGGAAACATGAAGAAAGACGGGCAAAGGTTAGATTTGTCTAAATAAAGGACAACTTTTTTGTGTGTAAAATCTTCAGGGTATATCCACAATGGGAAGAAGTAGAAGTGACATACTGTAGTTTTGGGGTTTATATAGGCTACTGGTCAGGGTTCAGGAATGTTTCTAATGTTTGGTTTGAAGTCAAAGCCCTGTCACATGCTGGCACCTTAAGAGGCGGACCAGAAGACATCGGAACTCTGTTCTTTACGGAAACCTTCTGACATTTCAAGTTCCTCCTTCTGTTCTGTTAGTTTGATAATCTGCACCGATTGGCTGGCAGGACAAAGGGGCGGAACTAAGAGTCATTTAAGAGACAGAGCCGAGGACAATAGAACTCTGGTCTCAATTGAGGAAGCTTAGAATATGTCAAGTTCCTATTGATTTGGTTGGTTCGGTAATCTGCACCCTTTACCTGGCTGGAAAAAGAAGCATCCTTTTTCTGAATACATTAATAATAATAATAATAATAATAATGATGCATTGTATTTATATAGCACTTTTCAGGACTCTCAAAGACGCGTCACATAGGCATTATTCATTAACTCCATACTAAGTGATGGTAAGCTACTGTTGTAGCCACAGCTGCCCTGGGGCAACCTGACAAAAGCAATGCTGCCATTTTGCGCCATCGGTCCTTCTGACCATCACCAACCAATTGCGCACACACCATTCAGAGTAGGCAACGTGGGTGAAGTGTCTTGTTCAGGGACACAATGGCTATTTCAATCTCAACGGCCGTCCCACTGTGATACCTGGGGTTCCAGCGGTGTCCCATCTAAGTACTCCTCAGATCCAGCATGCTTTGCGTCTGAGGTCTGACGGGATCAGGCATTAACAGGCTGGTATGGCCACAATATTAGGGAGTTATTTATTGTCTTTCACATTTCAAAGAATTGAACAAATTCAGGTATAAAAAACAAAACAAACCTTGAACCAAGAAGAAACAACAAAAAGCTGTAAGAATTGTTAGAAGAGTTTAATCACTAATTATGTAATTAAAAAAATATATTTAAAATTCCTAAGCATTGTTTTTTTTTAAGTATTAGAGATTCTTTATAAATTAAATGTACTTTATTTTTAAGGAGTAGCCAATTTTCTTTACATGTAGTCTTTATAATTTTAGAGGCCTTTATCATTTTGAATGAGTTTAAATGAAAACTAATGTTAAAATAAATGTGCTTGGGTTGTTTTATTGAGGAACAACTTGAGTGATGAAAACTTCCATTTTCTTTGTTTTTACAAGATAAGCATTAATTCAAATGTTTCAGCTTATTGCTTTTTTGTTTGGTGTTTTTTAAACCAACATAAATCCACATGGAATGAATAAATAAAATAAAATAAATAAAATATGACTTACATTAATTTTCTTAATTTAAAGGCAAATGGAAACAAATCTTGCAAATGTTCTTTTTTGTTTAGATGAGACATGTTGGTAGAAAATGATGCAATTGTTTAAAACATGTGAAACCTGCTCTGAAAAGATGCGTACCGTGGAAAAGTAAAGGATGAACAGGTTATGTAGCATGGAGGACACATGTTTTGAAAGAGGACTAGTAATAAGTTTTCCCCAGCAGGACTGCGACACACTTCTGCAAGGTAATGCTACTTTGAAATTGAGTTCTCCTAGGCAGAGATGGTGATTCTTGAAACCTACAGAAGCGGTGCACCTATCTGACCTTCAACTCCAGCTGCCATGCGATTTAGCAACATGCACCCAACCCCCACCAACAGGATGGAGTAAAACCTCAAATTAAATTGGATTATCCCATCTGCAACACGGGGCGGTTAATTGTTTTTGCGTGCGAGAAGATGCAGCACTAAATAAATAGTGTTTGAGAGGGGGTGTTGAATGAATTATAAATAAACCATGTTTTTTTTTCTTCATTGAGGCTCTGCGGTAGAAAGCGAGCTGAAGTTTCAACCAACACAAGCGACTGCGGGGAGTTGCTTTGTTGAGTTCATGACCGACTTTACGAGAGTTTAAATTTAAAGGAGACAAATGAGAAAGCACTGCTATTTGTATGAAGAAAAAAAAATGAAACAGCCTATTCAATAATCACATTTTTAAAAGGTAAGAGGACACAAGTAAGAACTGAAAGGAGAAAATGGGAAACAGAAGGCGATAGCTTACAGAAAGAATGCAAGAGCCTGTACTTTCTTGTGCAGATCAGAGGAAATCCAGCATAACGCTTTCAATTAAAGATCAAACGCCTTCTCCTCTCCTTTCCTCTCATCCTCATCTCCCCTCCTCTCACACTCCCCTCCAGTCTTTCAGACGTATAGCCTAATAACCAAAAGGAGGGAGGAGTCTGAAATGGGGAATGGAGAGGTCATGTACGGGCTGTAGGCACACGTTGCCAGGTTGAGTGAATGGGATACCAGCGTATGTGTAGTGATTTCTGAATCAGATGCTTTCTGTTTAGAGCCATAGGTTACCAAATTGCTTTGATGGAATAGGTCCTGAAACTTGTATCTGAACCTTATACAAAACTATCAGTGTCCCTGTCCTTAGCTGTGGGCCTTTGGGCTAATCAAGATTGCGGGAAGGATCGGGAAGGACAGTGGCAAGGCAGGCACCACCTAGTGCCTTCATTCAATTTAATTTTACTCCAGCAACTAGTCACGACTTGAAAACATAAGCTTGCGACCGGAAAACATCCTATTCCATCAGAGATGTGACATCAATACATTAACATAAGCGCCCGTCTGGGTCAAGCTCGTAGTTTGGCAGCAAAACGTGGAAGTCAACCATGCCATATTGTCTGTGTTGGCAACATTTCCCGAGAAGAATTTAAAGACAATCTTTATAAAGTTTATTCAGGAAAAATTTGTGGTTGCCCTGTTGCCAACGTGAAAAAGTTTGTTACAACGCTATGTTTTCAGGACTGACTGTTCAGGTGAATTACGTCATGTTCAGTCCCAAACAAAAAGGAGCACATGGTTAGATAAAAAAAAGCACCCATCCACTGTTCAGCAAACAAGCCCCAAATGCAGCATGGTCAGACTGTTTCCATAGACTTAAAGGAACAGCGTTATGTTGCGGACTCGAAGGATGGCTCATTAAATAGAGCGAACGTCCTCCTGCATGGGGCTCATGCCAAAATGTTCTAGAGCAAAACATCAAACCCCTAATGGCTCCTGATGGGTCATGGCTAGTGCATAGCAAGACAGCTTCCATCATCAGGTGTAAATGTGAACTGTAATTTTAAGCGCTTTGAGAGCCAACGTCATTGCAAAAGCTCTTTCTAAGTAGAGTGTGTTTCTGTTCGCTGTATGAAACCCTTCGAGAAAAATATATTGTGTGTCAATGGCTAATGAGATTAAAAAAAAAGAAAGATTAGAAACTTACGTCTTGATTGGACATCTCCCAGTAGGGTCTTTCTCCGTATGACATGACTTCCCACATAACGATGCCATAACTCCAAACATCACTAGCTGAGGTGAACTTCCTGTAAGCAATCGCCTCAGGAGCAGTCCAACGGATAGGAATCTTCCCGCCCTGTTCCAAAATACAAAAATGATTATTTGATTGGACAAAATCTGGGATTACAACAGCAAAAACATGCTTGGCTTCAAAACAAAGAACTTTCTAAAGTACATCTTGTTGCCCGGATGGCGCGGAATTGACTAAAGTATCAAGCAAAGTGCAACAAAACTTGAACGAAGGGTCACAAACAAATAGCACCAGGCTTTGTTTATTACAGCAATGGAAAATACAAAACTTACAAAGTGTACTGCGACAAAGCCAGCCTATTGTGACAAACTCAAGAGGAAGTTTTACACAAGATTTAGAAATTGTGTGATCTGCGGATACTTCAACATAGCCTAAGGCTATTACAACCAGGTCAGCTACTTCCCTGCTTTTTACCAGCCAACTTTTGCTAAATGGACAATAAATAAAATCTGCTAAAGAGATGCTAGGATTCGCTCAATAATGTCCAACCCTGACTCAGCATTTTAACTTGTTTAATTTCCAAACAAGTCATATTGACTGGGGGTAAACGGACAAAAAAATAGACAAAATAGATTTTAACTCAAAGAAATGTATTAAGTTTAAATGAATGACTTTTACTTGTTATATTGAATCATGTGTTTTTCTGTAACTTGTTTTTGATTCATCTGTTTTTACAGATTAATGTACCATGCACGTTAGCTGTTTTGCCCCCTCTCCCAACGGGATTTTACTGCAAAAGACAAAAAAGATACCCATTCAACAGTAGTGATCTACTTTTTATTTACTTTTTGTTCTAAATAATTGTAGCCGAGATGATTTGGATGTGCAACACCATTTCATTCACAAGGATAAAGAATATTTGTCAACATCACTAAAAGGAAGTAAAGCTGGAAAATCGCATGGTACAACAATGCAGGTGTGGTAACGTCATTTGCAACCAGTTTCATAAAACAAAGCAAATCTCACATGAGCTAGCAACCACGGTAAATTCAAGCACTGTGTCTTTTGCAAATGTAGCAAAATAACAAAACAAAGAGATCAACAAAAAGATGATAGTGAGGGAATACCAGAAGTTGAGTTTTCATTGTTGCCGTCTAAAAATGCTCACTTATCCCATCTCTTGCTATATTTAGAAAGTGTGGAGCCATTTTGAGAGTAGTGAGTAAAGAGTTTTTTTCTAAGTTAGTTGGCTGATATGATTGCTAATCTTCTTAATCATGTCAATAATCTCAAAAACAAAGTACAAGAAATGTGTGGTGAGGTGTATCCTGGTCATGATTCAATTCAATTTTATTTGTATGGCCCAAAATCAAAGAATTTCTTTCTCAATGGGCTTCACACGAAAAAGAGGAATGTATTAACACAAATACACAGCAAGAAAAATAACTAACAAATGCTAACTAAACAAGACTAAACATTCCTGCCCTTAAACTCTCCTTCACGGTGAGGAAAAACTCCTAAAAAAACCCTTCAGTGGGGAAAAAATAATAAGACACCTCATGGGGATCCAAATGAAAGAGAGATCCCTCTCCCGGGACGAGCATCCAATGTGTCTAAGATTATTGTTTAAATATTAGCTTATTCTACTCTACAGCTAAATATCTAAAGAAGTCAATAGATGTTCTTCATCCTGATGGAAATACGGGGGGCTCCTCAGCTCGGCGATGTCCAGGACGGGGATGAGTACATGAATTTCATCCTGATGATGACGAAACCTGTGGCACGTCAGCTATTTTCATCAAACCTCATATCAATGCTTTTTCTTTTATCCGTTAATCATCTTCCGAACTATTTATCCCAGTCGAATCTCAGGGCTGCTGGAGCCCATCCATGCTGGTTACAAGGTACACCTCGAGCAGGTCACCACTCTGTTTGTAAGGTCACAAATAGAGGCCCACTCTCATTACTACGGGCAATTTCACCGTGGCCAATCAACACACGTTTTTGAAAAATGGAAGAAAACCAGAGAGATTGAGGCAGGGGTGTCCAAACTTTTTCACTCGCGGGCCACATTGAGTTCTAACGTTTGACACGCGGGCCGGATCCGAGGCGGGGGTGGGGGGCGCGTGAGGTCATAGACAAAAAGCCCTTTAGAAAATCCTGGAGTCGCCCCTGAGAACAGGATCAGATGGATGGCATGCTTTGGTAACCACTAGTTTAGACTGGTTAAATGGCGTGCTAGATTCTTTTTTCCTCCTTTTATTAATTGCCGCCATTTTAGAAAATTGGGGGGCTCACATACTAATTTGCTGTTCCTATTTTACCCTCTAGATGGCAGCATTTAGAACACGCAGGTAACAGCGTTGCTGCCCAATGTATTACGTAATTCTACACGCGGGCCAGGCGCTATTGATTTTATGACGGAGGCTGCGGGCCGGATGAAAATTGACAACGGGCCGCACTTGGCCCCCAGGCCGGACTTTGGACGTGTCTGGTTTAAGGCTTCGCCCCACCATGGGCTTGACCCTCAATGTTCTTGCCGTGCAGTCACAGTGCCAACCAACTGTGCAGCCTCTTTTCTGTTTTAATTTGTGTTTTTGTTTTCCAAAAACCATAGAAGCCAATTGGTAAAAACAATTTTCCGAAGAGAATTTGTTTCATGGATGCCTGTCGTTATATGGATGATAGAATAATAAAAATAAATGAATTCATCAATAGATTTAACCTGTAACCCCATTCATCCATCTAGTCTAACATTACAGATGACTCAGCACTACATTTTCTCTAAAAGCCAAGGTTTGTGACACATTAAAAATAATGACATCATCTGCTAATGAATACCAACACATTGAAAATGACAAGTTCCACTTTCTTCAACAAACTGTATGAAAACTGTCAAGGCCCTTAGATTGGAATGCTTTTTTTTTCTCATCTTCATTACCAAGCTTTTTATAATTATTATTTATTTATGTCAGAGGATGAAATTCAAAATGTTCACAGGAAGGCTGCCGAGTTGCACAGGATGTGGAATACATTTTCAGCTGACAAGTAGTGAAATTAGCTTGATGCCGTATTGATGAGCACAGCAGCAGGATGTTCCAGGGTCTGATTATTTAAAGGATGCGAATCATGTTATTCTCACTTGTCAAAGAGGAGGGGGGAAAGAGCTCAATGAGGAAAGGAAGAAAGAGCAAGAGGAGATGCGGCCTGGAAGTGTGAGGTGACTGACAGGATATTCAGCAGCGAGGCAGCGAGGCTCAGTGCTAATTGAGTGTTGTGGAGACTGAGCCGAGTACTAATTGGTCCTCCTCCTGCAGGAAGCAGCCCGTCTCTGGATGACAGGACTCAGCCAAGGATTCACAACTCAATTTAAAGCTGTGCGCTGATGTATGTGTTAGTTAGCGCACAAAAGCACAAGAGCACTTTGAGTCAAGAGTTTTCTACTTTGAGCAATTTTTGATATGCAACAAACACCAACTAAATAAACACCAGAATGAATATTGATACTTTTAGGAAAATATGAAAGTAGAAACTAATTGACTTCACATGAAGAAGAACATTAATAGCATGTAAAAACATTTTGAAATCCTTTGATTCCACAAACTTTATGTTCATTTCTTGAAAACACTCTCAGATATCAAACAATCGTGGAATAGAAATAGTCAAAAATCAAATTAACTACTTTACATAAAGACATTTTGCTTTTGAGGGTAATATTTAATATTTCATAGTATGTGTAGATAAACAGGGTACCTTATGTTGGATCAGAAAGATATTTGCCGAAAACAAACCTTGTAAACACAGTTTATTTCCAATTCTGTTTTTGACACTAAATTCAACCCTCCTCCCAAGCATGACACAGTGTTTAGGCCAAAAATACAGTGTAAAGCCAACAGTGGTGGATGAAGTACTCACTTTTTGTACTTAAGTAAACGTACAGATAATTAGGCAAAAAATACTTAAGTAAAACTAAAAGTACCAATAAAAAAAATCTACTTAAGTAAAAGTACAGAAGTAATTGGTGTAACTTGTGCTTTTAAGTAAAAAGTAAAAGTATTTGACCATAATTCAAATATTATTTTTTGTGCTGTAGTGTAACAGATAAATACTCCGTAGGGGCGTGACCCCCCTCTTTTGGTCCACAAAAAAAAAAAAAAAGAGGATAGGAAAGGGGACAAGTCAAGTTATCCCTAGCAGGGCCAGCAAATGGGCACCAAAATGAAGGAAAATTATTCTTATTTTTTAAAATGTTCTGGGGGGTGGCCCCCAATCACCCTATATTGACTTTGTCAATGTCCTTACGCCCCCATTACAAAATCCTGGATCCACCCCTGCTCCGTGTAATGATGGCTCAACTTTTCATTTTAAAGTAAACACAACAAACAACGATCTTCTGACTCTTTTTAACTTGTGCTATACTTGATGTTCGTTTTTTGGCGCTGAATGAATGCGGAAATTGTTTACTCTAGATTTTGATTGGTCCTCGATTCATTACTTCTTCTCCTGATCAACTGCTCCTTTTGATTTTGATTTTTTTTGGCGATGCGGTTTCAAGATGCGCTAAAAAAAACTTTATACTTTTCACATTTCTGAACGAAAGTGTAACAAAAATGCAAAACACACTTTTAAAAAGTAGCGGAGTAAAAGTACAGATATTTGCTCAAAAAATGTAGTGAAGTAAAAGTAAAAGTACAGGTCTCAAATTTTACTGAAGTACAGATAAACAATTTTTTTTCCTGAAGTACAGTAACGAAGTACATTTACTTTGTTACGTTCCACCACTGAAAAGCCAATCAAATTAGCAAAGGTAGTGCTTGTTCTTTTATATTCTTATAAAGGTTTTCTTAAGTCTTATGTCTGAGCATGAGCATGTGCATTACTGCAAAAAAACTTCCTCATGTGGGCGTGGTAGAGAACAAAACCCATCCTCAAGAACTAACTGGTGTTCGAATAGTAATCGAATACTGGATGAGAGAACTTACAAAATTACTCAAACATGCCTAAATGAAAGAATAGTGATAAAAAAATACTTAAGGTTTCTTTTTGATGTGGAAATAATGTTTAAACATCATAAAAGCTCTAATACCGTAAGTATTTAGCCTAAAACCCCTTTAACAACATGTTAAATAATGACAGAATCGTACCCGTGTTGTGTATGCAGCCTCTGGGTCGTCTTCTAGGACTCGGGACAAACCAAAATCAGAAACTTTACACACCAGGTTGCTGTTGACCAGAATATTTCGAGCTGCTAGATCGCGGTGGACATAGCCCATGTCGGACAAGTATCTGCAATGACAACAGGGACGATCAAAATGGGAACATTGAGTTTGCGACACGTGAATAGAGAGCATGTTTTACCTCATCCCAGAAGCAATGCCACGCAGCATCCCAACCAGCTGGATTACAGTAAACTGCCCATCATTTTTCTGTAAAAGAGAAGAAACCACATAAAAATGCATTAACGATGAAACCACATTAGAGGATTATGAGTCTTCTGAATCTTTAAATGTAATTTACGGAGTCTTTTTAAGAGGAAGGCAATGAGGGAAAAAATATAGTGTAAGGCATCGCTTTCCTACTTGCATCTAAGAGGATTAGTGGTCCATTTCTTATTCAGCTCTTCGTGAACACTTAGACCCAAGTGCCTCTAATAAAGATAAGTGAAATTACAAATACTACCTTGAGAAATAAATAGCTAGACATAATCATTTTATTGGGCCCTGAAAGGAAAGGAAATAGAAAAAGGAAAGTGAAGGAAAAAGGAAAAGTGTACAAAACCGTGGTGAGACCGGCCATGCTTTTTGGTCTAGAGACAGTGCCACTGAGGAAAAGACAGGAAGCAGAGATGGAGGTAGCAGAGATGAAGATGCTGAGGATCTCTCTGGGAGTGACCAGGAAGGACAGGATCAGAAATGAATACCGTAATTTCCCGGCCATAAGGTGCACCCAAAAGTCTCAAAATTTTCTTCAAAATGAGCGGAGCGCCCTATCGTGCAGTGCGCCCTATCTGATTTGTGATTTGCGGTCGTATTAGAGAACCGTCAAGTGGACGCAGTTGAAAACATGAGAATGTTAAAGGGGGAAGTGTGGGCGTGGATTATGTATAAAAGAACAGGTGTGTGCTTTATGCAGAACATTGCTATTTAAACAACACTGAAAATGGAAAAGAGACACGCTTATGAAGCTCAGTTTAAACTTATGGCAATCAGCTGCGCCGGGTGAGTTACGCCACAGTTTGCCAGTGGATTGAAGATGATTGGGCTAACGTGTCTGCTGGCACTGTTGTCCGAGCTTTCCCAAAAGCAGGCATCATTTCCGAGGAGCTGCACGGTTCAGAAAGTGACTCTGACAGCGAGGAAAGTGAACCTGCGAGGTTGGATTTAGCGCAGCTGTTAGATTCTGAAACAGAGGATGAGGACTTTGATGAATTTGATAAATGACTTTATGACGACTGTAACCAGAGGTGTCAAAAGTACCAACATTTCCTACTCAAGTAGAAGTATGAATACAGAGTTAAAAAACTACTTTAGTAAAAGTAGAAGTATCAACTCAAGTTTTCTACTTAAGTAAAAGTAAAAAGTAACCTATTTTAAAACTACTTAAAGTAAAAAAGTAGAAGTAATTTTCAGAAAAAAAGGAATATTGACAACAAAAGCGTATGAACATATTTTTTAACTATTATCACATGCTTTAAGGAGCAGAAAATATGATAATAAATGAAAGTGTTTTGGTGTTAAACTTTATGAATCAGAAACATTTATTTCTTAATAATCTTTATTGGAAATCGATTAATTAACACAATCAAATGTATTAACATAAGCAGGGCATTATGTAACGTCCCTTCAGCTATCAAGCTTCACTCTGCATCACCTAATTTAACCAACTTCAAGACACAAACACACTCAATGTTAAATAAATAAATAAATGAAAAAAAATGACCAAAAGGCTTTTTCAAGCCTTGAAGGCAGCTAGTTTTCAAAGTTCTTTGAGGCAATACTGAATAGTCTTTATCAAGTTGATAAGGTTGGGAGTGCCACATACAGCCTGGGCAGCGTTGCCAGGTGGGAGGTGCTGGATTATTGTACTAATGACGTAAAATTATTGTATTTTACAAAAAATATCGTACACCCAGTAAAACCACGCCCATTGAGAAAATAACACCCTTTACATGCACTCGTAAGGCAGTGGGAGTGAAGGAAACACACAGGAGGCAAAATCCTTGGATTCTTTTTCTAAAATTTTAAGAACTGTAAAAATAACCAGGGAAATAAGATTTTAAGAAACCAGTAGGGGCGGGACGTAGGAGACGGTATATATAAATGATTATATATACATATCTACATATATATGTGTACATATAAGGTTTTTTTAATGTTAACCCAAACATCTACATTATACAAAATCTAAGTGATGTGTAGTTTTAATCTCCTCAGTCAGTCTTTATAAACTAATCAATAACATTTTGGATGCTTTTAAGCACAAATACTTCATCCACTACTATTTATGGATTAATCAGTTCAATTAGCTTTGTTTCTAAAGATAAAATAGTGCGTCACAGATCAAAGTTATTTTTATAAAAATACCATCAACAACATATTCAGCAAAGACGTTTACAATAACCGCAGACTGAAAATAATAATAATAAAACATTTCTTTGCTGTTGTTGTTTTTTTAAAAAAACTGATAATTCACTCAAAGTTCAGTGTTGCAGCATCAGAAACACTTTGATTTCCGAGCCTGCAACAAGTCTTAAACACGCAAACTAATGTTCCTGCTCTTTAAAAGTTTGTGGGCGGGGCTACTCGCCCCAAAGTTATGATTGACTGGACCTTTCAGCCAATCATTGATCTGTTCCTTTGTTTGATGCATTCAGGGTTTATAAAAAAAAGAAAAAACTCCGACAAACAGTCGCGGCTTTTTAACGGTGACAAAATGGTGAAAGTAGCGACTACTTTTTACGAAATTAACGAAGTAAAAGTACAGATAATTGCATAAAAAAGTAGTGAGTAAAAGTAAAAAGTAGACAAAAAAAATAATTACTTCGTTAAAGTAAAGATACCGAGATTTTCTACTTGAGTAAGGTAACAAAGTAGTCTTACTTCGCTACTTGACACCTCTGACTGTAACTAATATTTAAATAAAACCAACCAAACTCAGTTTTACTCCCGATCTATTTTTAAGTACGCACGTGTGTGTGCGTATGCGCGCGCGTCTATGTGTGTGTGTGTGTTGTTGTAAGGCGGACTTACGTAGTAGAGGATCTGTATATAAAACCCGTGCCCTATCATCAGGTGCGCCTTATGTGTATGTTAAATACAGAGCACGCAAAATTTGGACTGCGCCTTTTAATACGGTGCGCCCTATGGTTGTGAAAATATGGTATATCAGGGGAACAGCACATGTTAGAGGTTTTGGAGATAAAGTCCGAGAGGCCAGACTCAGATGGTTTGGACATGTACAGAGCAGAGAGACAGAATACATTGGCAGAAGGATGCTGGGTTTGAAACCACCAGGAAAGAGGCCTAGAGGAAGACCAAAGGGGAGGTTCATGGATACAGTGAAGGAAGACATGAAGATAGTTGGTGTGACCAAAGAGGATGCAGCAGATAGGGTTAGATGGAAGAAACTGACTTGCTGTGGCGACCCCTGAAGGGAAATGCCGAAAGAAGAAGAAGAATCATTTTATTGGTCCCATAAAATTGTCCGGTGAACATTTAGTGAAGATTGTCTTCATTACAGCAAAGCGAGTGAGTGCTCATCAAAGCCGAGTCAATAATGGAGATAACTCTGTGTATCCAGCTTTAATTCACCAGTACAAACTCTCTCTTCTAATTTTAAGGCTTCAAGTGTCTCGAGTGATAACCGTTTCTCTTAATTAATTCTCCCACTACAGCCTGGTTTAATGGTCAACTGTCAAATGAGCAGAAGTGGATTTTGTTAACAACAACAACAACAAAAAAAGACACCTGGTTTTGTTCTCCTGTGTTTTTGTCTGTGACCCAGACTTTGTTTGGAGATAAATATTTGGACAGATGCTTTAGTTTCTAACTAGACGACAGAGGAGGCTTGTTGGAAAGCTCGAAGCCAGGGACACTGGAAAACATCCAAGATTTCTAAAGGGGACCTGACATGTTGGTCCCCAACCACAAATTGAATTCTGCTAGAGAAGCTGAGGGGAGGAATCAAGTGTGGTCAAGGGGAGGCTTTATATCTTTTACAAATGGAGAGGTACTTGACAGCAAATGAGAGACACACTGTGGGCTTGTTAGAAAGGAAGCCATTTGCAAACCCAGTAGAAACCTATTCAAAACAGCTCTATGCGGCTGCATAACTAGCAACTTAATCTACTGGGAGGAATATTAACCTTGCCAGGCTGGCACCCCCTACTGCCTTACTCAAATTGATTTCACTCGTGCAACTAGGTCAGGGGTCGTGTGCTTTAACTTAAAATTGAAAGCCCTCTGAAAACGACCGGTCAATTGGGAAATTTTGTGCTCCGAATTATTATGCAAATTGAGTTTAATTGTCGACATCATTGCTTTACTTAACAAGACATTGTTGTATCTCAGGGTTTTTGGATTCCTTCAGTTGGATTTTTGTGATAATCAGGTTCTCAGTTGAGCTCATTTAAAGAAAAAATATTATTCCGTTCCGTCATCTTCAGCTTGTTGCGGGGTCGGGTCACGGGGGCAACAGCCTCAAACGGGCAGCCCAGGCCTCTCTCTCCCCGGCCGCATCCTCCAGCTCACCCGGAAGGATCCCAAGTTGCTCCCCGGCCAGCTGTAAGACATAGTCTCTCCAGCGGGTCCGGGGTCTGCCCCTGGGTCTCCTCCCGGTGTGACATGCCCAAAACACCTCGCCCGCGAGGCGCTCGGGGGGCATCAGGACCAGATACCCGAACCACCCCATCTGGCTCCTCTCGACCCGGAGAGGGAGCGGCTCGACACCGAGCTCCTCCCGGATGGCAGAGCTCCTCACCCGATCTCTGAGTGAGAGCCCAGCCACCCTGCGGAGGAAGCTCATTTCGGCCGCTTGTACCCACGATCGCAATCTTTCGGTCACCACCCACAGCTGGTGACCATAGGTGAGGGTTGGAACGTAGATCGACTTGTAAATAGAGCGCTTTGCTTTTCGGCTCAGCTCTCTCTTAACCACGACGGACCGATGCAGCGTCCTAGTTATTGCTGATGCTGCACCGATCCGCCTGTCGATCTCCCGCTTCATCCTTCCCCCACTCTTGAACAAGACCCTGAGATACTTAAACTCCTCCACTTGGGGCAGGACCCTGTCCCTGACCCGCAGGGGGCATTCCACCCTTTTCCGGGTGAGGACCATGGTCTTGGATTTGGAGGCGCTAATTCCCAAAAAAATATTATACGTATACATTATTAAGCAGATCAATATTTCCGCCATTCCGAGAGAAAAAAAAAAATTGACTTTGCTGCTGGAAAGCAGGAAACAAGTGAATTAAACCAATCTATAAAAACAGTAATTTTTCTTTACGTAGCGTCATTAAAAACAAGATTAAAGAAGTTGGAGAGTTGGTAAAACGACAATTCAATACTACATTTGCTGCACATAGTTATCCTTTTTTAAAATGCCAATAAGAAGAAAGAAAACCGAGTCCTGACCAAAAATCTATATTTTCTTTCTAATGACAGTTTCACAAGCTGCCAAAGGAATGTTATGTTTCTACAGGTCCTCATTAGTAGACGAATTGCTCAAAGGGCTAGACCTGAAAGAAGGATCCCTCTAATCCCGATCAGACCTTCAGCTGGCACTGCTGCCTCTCAATCATAGCATGTGTTTTATGAAATTTATGCAAGTCGATCATCTGCACATCTCCCTGGAAATTCACCTCATGGAGATCTAACTTTCATGTTCTGCCACGGTGACAGGTTTACAGTATTTTAGCAACTCATACATTTCATTTTCAAAGTAAACGGGATCCACAGTTTCCGTTTTTGAAAATTAGGAAGTCATACAAAAATTAACTTTAACAGGGAAAAGAATTAGTCTAATTTATTTTAAACAAACACCAAGGGCAAATATGGCTATGAATAGGGCTGAAATAACTAATCAATTTAATAAAATTAAATTATTAATTATAATAGTTTAACAATTTTTCTCATTGATTAATTGTTTAAATCCTCCAGTACAGAGGTGTCTGTAGAGTAGCTAACACCTGCACTTTTTTTGCTCTCCAGAGGTGGCTGTAGTGAGCAGTTTTGGTTTAATTTCATGAACAGAAGAAGTAGCGACCAGATAATTGGTGGCCTTCATTTTCTCCACATCATGCACTTGGGCATCATGAACACGATGGTGGAGGTGTCATGGACTGTCTGAAATAAAGATGGAAAATAAAAACGTCTTAACTATTTTTGTTTAAGCTTATCAAATTAAAATGTTATACGTATTTGTACGTTGTACAAACATGGGACGAAAAAATATTTTTACTATATAATAAATACTGCATATATGAAAATAAATATTTGAAATATTTATATGCTATGTCTCACAGCTGGCCGGGGAAAGACTTGGGATCCTTCCGGGTGAGCTGGAGGATGCAGCCAGGTTGAGAGAGGCCTGGGCTGCCCGTTTGAGGCTGTTGCCCCCGCGACCCGACCCCGGAACAAGCGGAAGATGACGGAACGGAACGGAAATATGTGCATTGATTTGTGGTGGTGAAAGACAGAGCTGATCCGAAAAGCAAAGCTCTCTGTTTACAAGTCTATCTACGTTCCCACCCTCACCTATGGCCACCAACTGTTGGTGATGACTGAAAGAATGGGATTGCGGATACAAGCGGCCGAAATGAGCTTCCTCCACAAGGTGGCTGGGCTCTCACTCAGAGATTGAGTGAGGAGTTCTGCCATCCGGGAGGAGCTCGGAGTCGAGCCGCTCCTCTTCCAGGTCAAGAGAAGCAAGATGAGGTGGTTTGGGTATCTGGTCAGGATGCTTCCCGAGCGCTTCCCTTGTGAGATGTTTTGGATATATTCCACCGGAAGGAGACCGAAGGGAAGACCCAGCACCCGCTGGAGAGACTATGTCTCACAGCTGGCCGGGGAAAGACTCGGGATCCTTCCGGGTGAGGCTGTTGCCCCCGTGACTCAGCTCCGGATACGCGGAAGACGGCGAAACGGAACGAACGGAAATATATGTATATAAATATATGAAACTTTGCACCATGGTCTTCCTTTGCTGCCTTAAAGTTATCCATAACACCATTGGTTTGTGATTAATGCGGATGTTTTTAAGTGTATTTTTGAGTGTTTGGTTTTTTTATCTTTTTATTGTCGATAGTCATGTTATGTTCTTGAGGACTCTTAACACTCTTTTTGTAAAAGTGTATTATGTCATGTTTTATTTGTTTGTAATCTTATATGGTTTTAATTTATTGGTTGTTCTGCTCCGGCCCAGGTCATCAATGTAAATGAGAAATTGTTCTCAATCGACCTACTTGGTTAAACAAAGGTAAATACAATAAGTAAATATGTGAGAAGCGTATCAAAATTTTACAATATAATGTGCAACAACCTGAAGTGGATCACATTTTTAGACTGACGTTATGTTATAACGAAAAAAGTGTTAAATTTTTACAATACTGTATCACCTTAGGATAATTAAAATACCAAGACGCACATGGTATCTGTATTTTTTACTGGTGAAGACATTTTATTTTACTGTTTTATTTAGAAAAGTGAACAATAACTAAACATTAATAATGCTTTTCACAATTTTGTTTTTCTTATCAAACAAAATATATGTTGGAGTGTTTTTTTTTTTTGTTTTGTTTTTTTGTGTGTGTTTTTCTTTTTTTTTTTTTTGTTTTTTTTTTTTTTTTTATTGTGTTGATGTGGGTAACCAGGTCCGTATCCTTCCATTTTCAGTAATCGTCTTAAGGTTGAAACAATATAAAATGAATTATTTATTGTAAATATGTATCATATGAGCACTGGGGGTGGGGTTAAATAAGTTTTCTTCCAGCCCACTCCTTCTTGGACACTAGAAACTTTGTGCACTTGTTATACCTTCTTATTATTTCTATTGAGTTGCTGTACAAGAAAATGTTTATGTTGATTTGAGAACATGCTACCTTGTCCAAGATAAATAAAAAAAAAAAAATATATATATATAAAAAAAAATGGATTGAATAATTAATATTGTATATTAAAAATCCAATAATTAATACATTGATTCACCAATTGCTAGATTGTTCAATTAAAAAAAACATCAATTGAAAGATGATCAATTATATAAAAAATACAGTCATCAAAATATTTGACTAAAAATATAAAAACATAAAATATAAAAATACATTTTTATCACTTTTTTTTTTTTTTTAATAGAAACATATTTATTATTGACATAATATATTTTGATCTAAGCTCCAAACTAACAGAACCGCAAGAAAACTATTGACCACCATGGTGGAAGCTAACGGGGATCCTAATAAATAAATAAAATACGCAAAACTGATGAATATTTACAAAGACCACAAGTACATAAAAGACCTCAGCAGTTCCATTGAATATGATTCTAATTTAACAGAGATTGATGAGTGCATAAAAATAACACTTAACTCCAAACTTTTTCCCTAAAGCGTAACCTTATCAGACTATGACAATTTAAATAAGTTTATCAAGCTGCATTGCTGTGTGAGCTGTCATTTTTCTCTTCACCTGGGGTTATATTCATCGTCAGAATTGTGAGTGTGTCAGGAGAAACTGACATGCCCCCAAAGTCTAACTCCTTCTCAAGTCACAGTTTTCCCAACACGCTAAGTGATAATGCCATATCACTCTGAAAAAAGGAGATCAGTTTTTTATTTTGGTAGACAAAATGGAAGGGGATGCATAAATTTGGTTTATGTATGTTCACTAGGAGTATAAAAATATACAAAAATCAAGGTACGATACACGCCTCAGTTTTGAGGTTACGATTCAATACATTTTCAAACCAGTAGTGGAACAAAATGCAAAACCATTTGCCCGTTGTTGTGCGTTGATGTGCGACAGAAGAGTTTCAGCTAGAATGAAAGGGAAAGTGTACAAAACTGTGGTGAGACCGGCCATGCTGTTTGGTCTAGAGATAGTGACACTGTCTTTTGACAGGAAGCAGAGATGGAGGTAGCAGAGATGAAGATGCTGAGGATCTCTCTGGGAGTGACCAGGATGGACAGGATTAGAGATGAGTACATCAGAGGAACAGCACGTTAGAGATTTTGGGGCTAAAGTTCGAGAGGCAAGACTCAGATGGTTTGGACATGTGCAGAGGAGAGAGAGAGAGTACATAAGAAGAAGGATGCTGGATTTGGAACCACCAGGAAAGAGAACTAGAGGAAGACCAAAGAGGAGGTTCATGGATACAGTAAAGGAAGACATGAAGATAGTTGGCGTGACCAAAGAGGATGCAGCAGATATGGTTAGATGGAAGAAACTGACTTGCTGTGGCGACCCCTGAAGGGAAATGCCAAAAGAAGAAGAAGAAGATTTGCCCGTTGTTTATTTTTGTGTTTATTAAACCAATTATTTGTTTATATTCTGCTTGGTAAAAAGTTGAATGAAAAACTGTCCAATAAGCAACAAGTTCATGGCATATTTTTCTAAAAATTTCTTGTAAACAGTAAAGAAAACTATCCGCAGCACAGACATTTTGACAGAATAGGTCTCTTTGATACTTGATTAGAAACACTTCAATGGCTGCCGTGATGGCATTGGTCCAATGAATAAGCAGAGAAAGGGTGCTTGAATGCCAACCACCTGCATTTGTCTAGTTTGTTTTTCTTGTGATACCATTGATATTCACTCTGGCTTGGTGCCTTTCAGGTGAGTTGGAATGTTTGACGTTCTGCTATGAAGCTACTGGACCTAAGTTGAACAGTGTCGGTGGCCCACCTGCATTTTATTCCCCTGTTTGTCTTTGTTTCAATATTTAACGACAAATTCGAAGTGTTCCCAGTCAGGAGACTTTGACAACAGGGTAATGTCTTCAAACTCTGGTTGGTCACTAGCATTGGTCACACGGGGTGTTTGGGAAGGACTCTTTGATATCAACGAGAAAACTTGTCTGTGATTGGTTTATAGAGTCATGTGACATAAACCATGGCATTGGTTTTGTACACAAATTTACTCATGGATTTAAACCATGAACGTACGCGAAACAAAACATTGTGTACGTTTTTCGGTAGATTAATATATGTACCATTACACCCCTAAAATATATTGGTGGGGCGTGTCCGAAACACCTCACCTGCGAGGCGTTCAGGAGGCATCCTGACCAGATGCTCGGGACCACCACATCTTGCTTCTCTCAACCCAGAGGAGCAACAGCTCCAGTCCGCCTTCTACCGGATGGCAGAGCTCCTCACCCTATCTCTGAGTGAAAGTCCAGCCACCCTGAGGAGGAAGTTCATTTCGGATTCTTGTCCCGCAATCTCATTCTTTCAGTCATCACCCACAGCTGGTGACCATAGGTGAGGGTAGAAAAGTGGAGGTATGAACTTAACAAAAAAAGGTGAAATAGCTGAAACATGTTTCTTCAAAATGGCTACCCTTTGCTTTGATAACAGCTTTGACATGGTTTTGAAATGGTTTTCTAGCAGTCTTGAGTGAGTTCCCAGGTATGTTTGGCACTTGTTGGCCTCTTTCCTTTCACTTTTACGTCGATACAAAATAAATGTGTTTTCAGTTAATTCATCAGTTTTTGTTCAGCACAGTATTTTACATGTGCTCAGTTTCAATATCCTCAGTGAAAATCTACGATGCAAATAAAGAAAACACATTAAAAGAAAAGATTGTTGTATTTCTGTATTTGTTACACAACCAAAGCTCAGTCTGGTCCCTGTGCTGTGCAGAGGGGAATTCAATTCAAGTACAGACAGAACCGTCCAAATGAAAATCACTTAATGCTGTCATGTGTTATTTGCGAGCGAAGTCATTTCTGCATGGCAGAAAATTCACCAGTGACTAAAAGCAAAATGGCACGACGACGAACTGAGATTTTGTTTCCTTCAGTGTGAAAATCCACCTGAGTCATTGTGATGCTCTCACAACTGTTATTCGCCTTTTCTGTCTTCAAAACAAACACGGTCTTATTTCTGGATGACTCAGGTTCTGGTCAGTTCTGCTCTTCTGATTGATTACCTATACCAGACATGTCCAAAGTCCGGCCCGGGGGCCAAATGCAGCCCGTTGTCAATTTTCATCCGGCCCGCAGCCTCCGTCATAAAATCAATACCGCCTGACCCGCGTGCAGAATTACATAATACATTAGGAAGCAGCGCTGTTACCTGCGTGTTCTAAATGCTGCCATCTAGAGGCTAAAATAGGAACAGCAAATTAGTATGTGAGCCCCCCCAATTTTCTAAAATGGTGGCCCGGTTACCAAAGCATGCCATCCATCTGATCCTGTTCTCAGGGGCGACTTCAGGATTTTCTAAAGGGCTTTTTGTCTATGACCTCACGCCCCGCCCCCCCCTCGGATCCGGCCCGCTTGTCAAACGTTAGAACTCAATGTGGCCCGCGAGTGAAAAAGTTTGGACACCCCTGACCTATACTGTCAGACAGTTTTGCCCCGCCCTTGACAGAAAGTTCAATTTAATTTTATTTTTATAGCCCAATGTACGAACAAAATAGTTTCAACAAGCTCCATGTAGTAATTTAATGAACAAAGTTACCAAAAAACTCAAAACAAAACACAAACACTCTAAAATCTGTTTTAAAGATAAACGATAGCGATAAAAGATAACGATCTGAAACTAACTAAACAAACCAAGGAATTCCTGCCCTTACACTATATTTCTTATTAAAAAAAAAACCTCCAAAAAAAAAAAAAAACAGCAGTGGGAAAAATGAAGAAACCTCATGGAGCTCCACATGAAGGAGGGATTTAATTAATAATTTGGAGTACTAGCTAACCCAACTACACAGCTATATATTTAAAGAAATACATCTATGAGCTTCATCCCGATGCAAAGTCAACTTGTTTGGCCACTAGACTTTGGTATAGCAGTGAGGCTGGTTGCCAGGCAACCTAGTTGTAGTTTCAGCATTGTACATGAATAAATACAACACTTTTATTTATTCCTACAAAAAGTAGCCCATGTCTGCTATTAGACTAGACCTAAAGAGACCTTTCCAGTGAAACAGCAGGGTGGTTCATGCTGACATGCAGCTTTCAGGTCAGTCATCCATCAGATTAATGAAAGTAGTGCATACAGTGGTGGTCAAAAGTTTACATACACTTGTAAAGAACATAATGTCATGGCTGTCTTGAGTTTCCAGTTATTTCAACAACTCTGATTTTTCTCTGATATAGTGATTGGAACAGATCCTTCTTTGTCACAAAAAACATTCATGAAGTTTGATTCTTTTATGACTTTATTATGGGTAAACTGAAAATGTGACGAAATCAGCTGGGTCAAAAATATACATACAGCAACATGAATGAGCAATTTTGGAGACTTAGAAAGTTGTGTCAACGACATGAGCTTCATAGCATGACCTCTTAACTTCTTGTGAGTGATTATGAGTGACTACAGCTGGTGACTTCTCTGAGGCCATTTAAAAAGGGCTCATTGGATAAAAACACCCACAAACGTTACAATGGGAAAGTCAAAGGAGCTCAGCACAGATTTGAAAAAGAGAATCATTGACTTGAACAAGTCAGGAAAGTCACTTGGAGCCATTTCAAAGCAGCTGCAGGTTCCAAGAGCAACAGTGCAAACAATTGTTTGTAAGTATAAAGTGCATGGCACTGTTTTGTCACTGCCACGATCAGGAAGAAAACGCAAGCTGTCACCTGCTGCTGAGAGAAAACTGGTCAGGAGGGTGAAGAGTCAACCCAGGAGCACCAAAAACAGATCTGCCAAGAATTAGAAGCTGCTGGAACACAGGTGTCAGTGTCCACAGTCAAGCGTGTTTTGCATCGCCATGGACTGAGAGGTTGCCGTGCAAGAAGGAAGCCCTTGCTCCAAAAGCGGCACCTTAAGGCTCGACTAAAGTTTGCTGCTGATCACATGGACAAAGATAAGACCTTCTGGAGGAAAGTTCTGTGGTCAGATGAAACAAAAATTGAGCTGTTTGGCCACAATGCCCAGCAATATGTTTGGAGGACAAAAATACACCATGTCTACCATCAAGCACGGTGGTGGTAGTATTATGCTGTGGGCCTGTTTTGCTGCCAATGGAACTGGTGCTTTACAGAGAGTCAATGGGACAATGAAGAAGGAGGATTACCTTCAAATTCTTCAAGAAAACCTGAAGTCATCAGCCCGAAGGTTGGGTCTTGGGCGCAGTTGGGTGTTCCAACAGGACAATGACCCCAAACACACATCAAAAGTGGTAATGGAATGGCTAAATCAGGCTAGAATTAAGGTTTTAGAATGGCCTTCCCAAAGTCCTGACTTAAATCCCAATGAGAACATGTGGATAATGCTGAAGAAACAAGTCCATGTCAGAAAGCCAACAAATTTAACTGAACTGCACCAATTCTGTCAAGAGGAGTGGTCAAACATTCAACCACAAACTTGCCAGAAGCTTGTGGATGGCTACCAAAAGCGCCTAATTGAAGTAAAAATGGCCAAAGGACATGTAACCAAATATTAGTATTGCTGTATGTATATTTTTGACCCAGCTGATTTCGTCACATTTTCAGTTTACCCATATTAAAGTCATAAAAGAATCAAACTTCATGAATGTTTTTTGTGACAAAGAAGGATCTGTTCCAATCACTATATCAGAGAAAAATCAGAGTTGTTGAAATAACTGGAAACTCAAGACAGCCATGACGTTATGTTCTTTACAAGTGTATGTAAACTTTTGACCACCACTGTATTTAAAATAAGCTTTAGTTTTCTTCCGGTCTCATTGTTTCTTTAAACTTCAGCTCTCCCCAACCCAAACATGAACTCTCCAACCTCCCTCTCTTCCATTCTTCATTTCCACACCACACATGTAGCTACAGCCCAACACTTCACTCCGCCTAATGGTACCAACCTCTATTCCCACCACTACAAATACTTTACCCCTTTGCCTACAGCAGAACATCCTGCTTACATGAAAGCTGTGATGCTAAGCCAAAAAAAGAGTGAGTTATGAGGGTTATAGTGCATTGTCCGCAGCGCTGACAGCTAATTCAGAAGCCAATCCAGCCCTCTGGTTTTCTCATGACTGTGTCATTTATACCAGCCTCAGTACATCAGCCATCCATGTAATTACCACACAGGGTTTTCTGCACCTCTTTGCCTGCTGGTCCACAATCCCCATCCGCTTCCCCTTTGCCATCTAGGTTTATTGCCCGTAGTACAGTACAGTCATGTCAGCATTTTCTAGCGACTACATGTGTACCGTCTCTCAGCATCCTCCTTTCCTTTCACACAGCAAGAACTTCACATTCACTGGAGGGCTGTAATCTGTTCAGTCAAACACACCGACACCTTGGAGGAGCACCTACACCAGAGTCACCGCTCTATTAGCCATCTGCTGCGAGGATTTACATTTTTTTCTCCCACATCGTGTATGATTTAAGCCTCATCTGAGCAGGTTGTCACTATAAATCAGTCTTAAAACAGTAAGATCATCCCACTCAGATTTACCAGCCTATCTCTTAATTACAGTCCCTCTCCCAGTGATGCAGAATCCGGTGGTCGCAGGTCAGATACGCCGCCAACGAGTGCCGAAATTTCTTTCCAATTTTCTAGTAACTTCAGTCGTGTAGCATTTAGAGAATGACAGCATTTGAAAACGTCCAGACACAGTTTTTTCAACAGGCAAGACACACAATAGCTAGTTGTTAAACAAAAGCTCATTCTCGAACTAAGCAAACAAACTCGGAACACTGCTGTTCCTCTCTCTCATGGTGAAATAAAAACCCAGCAGAGGGCAAAAAAAAGCGGAAACTTCATGGAGACCCGCATGAAAGAGGGATCCCTCCAGGACAGACAGGCAATAGATAACAAACTGTTTCACTGTTAATTAAATACTATTTAGCTATCACAGCGATTACAGCTACTATTACAATACAATATTACAATATTACAGCTCTGGATTTGAAAATACAAGCAGATTGGCTTCATCCTGATGGAAATGAGTGGAAGGAGATGAAGATCAGAGGACAGGAGAGCCAGGAATCAGACAGAGGGAATGTGGATATATCAAGCATAAAGGCATCGTCAGGACAGGTAAAAAAAAGTTAACCTTGAGCTACGTTTGACTCTAATTACAGTCAATCGAGCTAAATGTATGACTCAGATTTTTTCTTATTTCTGCCAATTTTGAAAAAAGAGTTGGTCCGATTTACAAGTCAATCTACGTTCCAACCCTCACCTATGGTCACCAGCTGTGGGTGGTGACCAAAATAATGAGATCGCGGGTACAAGTGGCCGAAATGAGCTTCCTCCGCAGGGTGGCTGGGCTCTCACTCAGAGATCGGGTGAGGAGCTCTGCCATCCGGGAGGAGCTCGGTGTCGAGCCGCTCCTCCTCCAGGTCAAGAGGAGCCGGATGGGGTAGTTCGGGTATCTGGTCAGGATGCCCCCCCGAGTGCCTCGAGGGCGAGGTGTTTCGGGCTCGTCCCACCAGGAGGAGACCAAGGGGCAGACCCCGGACCCGCTGGAGAGGCCGGGGAATGACTTGGGATCCTTCCAGGTGAGCTGGAGGATGCAACCGGGGTGAGAGAGGTCTGGCCTGCCCGTTTGAGGCTGTTGCCCCCGCGACCCGACCCTGGAACAAGCGGAAGATGACGGAACGGAACAGAGTTGGTCGGTTTTTAATAACTAACACATTCCCTTCCTTTTAAAAGTTGCCATTTCACCTTTCTCTACACCTTTCTTATACATTCCTCCCCAATCCTACCTTCAGAAAGGTGTCCAATGATCCATTCTCCATGTATTCAGTGATGATCATAACAGGCTTGCCTTAAAAAAAAACAAAAAAAACATAAAATTAATATTTGAGTTACACAAAACAAAGTCATTTTAGCTGGAAACTGTTACGAGATTAACTTGGATGGATTTACCAAATGTAACCAAATTAGTCTGAATTTAGCAGGTTTTCTACAGTTTTACTACTTTGGACAAATTCATTTTGTTTTCTAACTTTACCTTAGAATATATGACAATATTTTATGATATTTCTCAAACTGGCTTACATATTTGAATTTGCCCTTCCTGACCACCTCTGTGATTATCTGGGTTAATGCCTATTGCACAACCATTTGGATGGTTAGCCGTTAGATGTTTCACTAAGGAGTACAACATCTAAACATGCAGTGAAAATAAATAAATCAATAAATAAAACTAATTAATAATAAATAAATATAACCTAATGTAAGTAATGTAACAGCAATGGCTGAAACATGCTACCTAATTTCCAAAATTTGAAATACTTTAATGCTTCAATACTTTATATACCGTATTTTCACGACCATAGGGCGCACCGTATTAAAAGGCACAGTCCAAATTTTGCGTGCTCTGTGTTTAACACACACATAAGGCGCACCTGATGATAGGGCGTGGGTTTTTTATACATATCCTCTACTACATAAGTCCGCCTTACAACAACACACACACATACACATAGACGCGCGCATACGCACACACACGTGCGTACTTAAAAATAGATCGGGAGTAAAACTGAGTTTGGTTGGTTTTATTTAAATATTAGTTACAGTCGTCATAAATTTATTTATCAAATCCATCAAAGTCCTCATCCTCTGTTTCAGAATCTAACAGCTGCGCAAAATCCAACCTCGCAGGTTCACTTTCCACGCTGTCAGAGTCACTTTCTGAACCGTGCAGCTCCTCGGAAATAATGCCTGCTTTTGGGAGAGCTCGAACAACAGTGCCAGCAGACACGTTAGCCCAAGGATCTACAATCCACTGGCATACTGTGGCGTAACTCGCCCGGCGCAGCTGATCGTCATCAGTTTAAACTGAGCTTCATAAGCGTGTCTCTTTTTCATTTTCAGTGTTGTTAAATCAACAATGTTCTGCATAAAGCACACACCTGTTCTTTTATACATAATCCACACCCACACTTCCCCCTTTAACATTCTCATGTACTCAACTGCGTCCGCCTGATGGTTCTCTAATACGTCCGCAAATCACAAATCAGATAGGGCGCACAGCACGATAGGGCGCGCTGCTCATTTTGAAGAAAATTTGAGACTTTTAGGTGCGCCTTATGGTCGTGAAATTATGGTATTTACAAATTATTATTTTTTGTTGTTAATTTAATGATTAACCATTCCATGAGAATTTTAAAAGTTGGTTAAAAAAAAACAGTGACTTAAAAACAAAAAAAAAAAAGAAGCTTTTTTTTCTTCTGGCTTGAAAAATATTGATCTCTTACTCTTTGTTACCACCCCCTCCAGACGGATGATGTTTGGATGGTTAAACTGGCCCATGATAGAAGCCTCCCACAGGAAGTCACGTCTCTGCTGCTCTGTGTAGCCTGCTTTCAAGGTCTTGATGGCAACCTGGATCTCTCTTTTCCCCGGCAGTCTCAGGGGTCCGCTGCACACCTCACCAAACTCCCCTGAAGATTAAACAAAAAGAACATAGAGTTGGAATGTGGCTTTAATGGTTCTACTGAACTCAACACAGAACAAAAACAAAGTAAAAACTTTTACACATTTCTGAAAAGAGCGCTAACATTTTTCTAGAGTACTGTTCAACTGCTAATTTAGGATTTATTTAGGATTAAAACAGTTTTCATTTAGTTATCAATAGCAAATATTTAAATTAAGCAATTAAGTTACAACTTCATAGCTGGAGGGTTTGGTGTTTTTGATAAAAAACATGAACCTCTTCACTCTCAGAGTATTAGCCCGGTAATAATCATTACGACAGTGCTTTGAGAAGAAGGAAAGTATCCCACATCACAAAACGCAGGGCTGTTAATGGTTCCTAGGATTTCTAAAAGTAAAGTTGGAGGTAGAGCCTTTAGCCACCAAGCTTCTGTTTATGGAATAAGCTCCCAGCTCAAGTGAGAGAGGTAGAAACAGCTCCTATATTTAAAGGGAGGCTAGTTGGCTACAAGAAACGAGAGAAAGTATTGTACACTATGATAAACCCTCTAATTCCATTGGTACATTGCCTGTCCATCTTGGGGTGAGATCCCTTCTTCATCTGGATCTCCATGAGGTTTCTTCTTTTCCCCTATAGTCATTTTTTAAAGGAAGGTTTTTTTCCTCACCAAAAAGTAAAGTGAATAGGAAATAAAATCTATTCAGTCATTTAAGTAAACAAAACAAAAATGATAGTTCAATGCTTTTACTTAGTACAAACAACATGCCCAAAAGTACTTAGGCTGAGGTCTACATTTATAACCCTTAACCCAATTAACATCTAAGCAGAAGTCATTGAGTAAACCTATACATCAAAACTAATACCAAAGCTGGCAAAAATAGAAAAGCAAATACAACACAAAGAATAAAATACAATATATACTAATGAGCATTCAGAAAGCAGAAATTTTCTCTATACTGGACTAACATTTCAACAATATCTCACTGGTGTTCAATATTTATTAATGATCTGGGAGTTGTACAGTATTTTAAATGTCCTGAACAAGTTACTTCCTTTATTTCACTATCTAAACTCTGTTGTTCTGTTGGCATCCTTCTGTATCAAGAGTCAATACTTATCTGTTTTTGCAACATCAGCTGGGCCCGAATGAGCCAATGCAGGAGCTGCAGCTCCTACCATACTTGCTGTAAATGTGATGGGCGGTATGAGTCATGGGGGAACATTGGCAAACTGAGTTTTTTTTGTTGCCATTTTTGGGTCTTTGTGGCCTCTTGCTGGATTTCTCTGTTCTCCTCTGCCTGCTTGATTACCAAATTGTCCAAACTAATCCACAAGATTATTCCTCTAGCAGAGATTGGACTGATTTCTTCTCGATTTAAGACACGTTTCTCTGTAAAATGCCCAATCTTCTGAAATTATATTGACTCTCTCTGAGTTCAAACATCTCCTGGATACAATATGAGAGTAAATGGCTGTCAGCTTTGAACATAAAAACTAAAGTATTACGTTAACACGATCATGGATCTTTTCTGTTCTATCCACTTTGATAAGCCCTTGTAGACAACAGAGTTGTGATATTAGGCTTTAAAAATATTGAAATGAAAACTAAACATCAAGAAATGGGACTAAATCAAATTTGGCTCAGAATAGTATACATTTTTTTCTTGTTTTGTAATTTCGTCCAAATCAACCTGACTGTAGAAAAGTAAAAACCAAGCAGAGGTAGAGCCGTTATACTCACCAGCACCTATGATCCTTTCAATAGAGATGAATGAGACATCAATCTCCTGCGCAAATTCATGCACCGCCTGGTTAGGATCTTCATAGGTGAGGGGATCAATGTATGTGCGCACTCCGGGGAATTTAACTGCAAAGACATTAACATTTAGAAGCCATTTAGCATATTGACATTTAGCTAGGCTGCACTCCACAGCATATTGCGAACACAACACACTTAAATTTATGCATTAACCAAAAACACAGAATGGTAACATTTGGAATTTTTGCCCCCTTTTTGATGCATTTTCTCGTAGTTAATGTTCTTGTTGCTGTTGATGGAAATTATCATCAAAATAAAATTAATTTGCAAAAATGAGTGCTGGCACTTGGCTGAGCCTGAGTCATTTGCATATTAGTATGCATATTATGTTGGCAAGGGACACCAGTTTGATACTGGTGAGTTTTTCTCAAAAAAACTGACGACAAAAAAAAAAAACAACTACAATTACAGGCAAACAGGCTTTGGATCCACGCAAGTATGAAGTCCTCCAGAGGGGAAAAAAAAAAAAAAAAAACGGCCAGATTGCACATGCTGATTAAGATTTAGTTTTTGATAAGCATTAAAAAAAGATCTTATCTCAGTTCAAACAACAAGCAGAATCTTAAAAACAAAAGTTACAAATCTCCTACAACAATTTTGTTGCTTCTTTTTTCAAAATTGTCGTTTTAAAAACAATTAAAGATTGGGTTTGATGCAAAATCTACTGTTTTAAAGTTTTCAATCTGTCTAAATGCTATTCTTCATGAAAAATATGGAGTGGTTTCAAACGCTATTCAAACGCTAGATTGTTCTTGCCCATGCCATTTGTTGTCCTTGCCTATATTTGAAGTAAGCAGGAAGTATTTTAGTGTGCATACTTTGCTCATACTCAGACCCTCCACTCAACAGGTCATTTTGAAGTAGACACTTGATCTAACTTGATCCATTTATACCATTCCAGGCCTTATGCGAGATTTATGCTGTGTCGTGCATGTGCCAGAAAGGGAGGGACTGTGTGGAGCAAGAGGAGGGAATTCAGAAATGTCAAAAACCGAAGTGAAACTTCTGTTCAGTAAACTGTGGTGTTCTTTTTTTTGCTGATGATGTGGTCCTGTTGGCTTTGTTGGGTCGTGATCTCCAACTCTTGCTGGACTAATTTGCTTCAGAGTGTGAAGCGGCCAGATGAGAATTAGCGCCTCCTAATCCGAGACCATGGTCCTTGCCAGTAAAAGGGTGGAATGCACCCCGCAGGTCAGGGACAGAGTTATGCCCAAAGTAGAGGAGTTTAAGTGTCTTGGAGTCTTGCTCACGAGTGAGGGAAGGATGGAGCGGGAGATCGACAGACGCATCGGTACAGCATCCGCAATAATCAGGACGCCGCGTCGGTCCGTTGTGGTGAAAAAAGAGCTCAGCCAAAAAGTAAAGCTCTCGATTTACAAGTCGATCTATGTTCCCACCCTCCCCACCCACCAGCTGTGGGTGGTGACCAAAGGAACAAAATTGCTGATACCAAATGATCTTCCTCTGCAGGGTGGCTGGACTCTCAATCAGAGAAAGAGTAAGGAGCTCTGCCATCTGCCAGACCCAAAGGTAGGCCCCAGACCCGCTGGAGAAAACTTGTCTCACAGCTAGGCGGGGAACGCCTTGGGATTCTCCCTGGTAAGCTGGAGGATGCAGCTGGGTGAGAGTAGCCTGGGTTTCTCATCTGAGGCACGGAATTGAAACTGAATAACTGTATACAAGCTTTTTCTTTTTTTAAAAAGAATATTGCATTTCTGAGCGAACAAAAGTTACCACGTTTAAATTTGCTATGAGATAAGAATTCTTACCCCATAAGACCATCTTTGAGGAGAAGAATTTTTTAACCTAAACTCCTACATTTTGAATCGTGAACAAATTGAGTCAGTGGTCTATTTGTTTGGAGCTGATGTTCATTAGCTTTGGCTCTGAGGGCAGTAGATGGATCCCACGGTGCAAAGCTGAAAATGTGGACAAATATATTAAGCTGTCACAGCCTATAAAGCAGCAGTACGGGTCCTTCTCTGACATGGCTGCCAGTCAGAAAACAGCTCTCGGCACACTCCACTGTCATTCATACCAGCATCCCCGTTTGTGGAAATAAACAAACTCACAGCGACATGACCACAGTCTGAACTTTCTGCCATACTTGCTCTATAAACTCAGGATGAACTTGTGTGCAAACATGTGAACAAACACAGATGCCATACTTACTGTGACCATTGTGAAAGTGCATCTTTTCTTCCTCAGGGTCTTGTTTTGCTTTGCTGTACCCACATCTCCTGGAAACAAATACATAGAGATCAGCGGGGAGCCAGGGCACGAACATAAGACTTAAACTTACAGTATTTACTCACTGCTAACATAAACATCTTCATTATGTTTCCTATCAGTTCCTATCAAAGGGAAAGTGTACAAAACCATGGTGAGACCGGCCATGCTGTTTGGTCTAGAAACAGTAGCACTGAAGAAAAGACAGGAAGCAGAGATGGAGGTAGCAGAGATGAAGATGCTGAGGATCTCTCTGGGAGTGACCAGGATGGACAGGATCAGAAATGAGTACATCAGGGGAACAGCACATGTTAGAGGTTTTGGGGATAAAGTTGGAGAGGCAAGACTGTGATGGTTTGGGCATGTGCAGAGGAGAGAGAGAGAGTACCTATGTACTCTCTCTCTCAAGAAGGATGCTGGATTTGGAACCACCAGGAAAGAGGCCTAGAGGAAGACCAAAGAGGAGGTTCATGGATACAGTGAAGGAAGACATGAAGATAGTTGGTGTGACCAAAGAAGATACAGCAGATACGGTTAGATGGAAGAAACTGACTTGCTGTGGCGACCCCTAAAGGGAAATGCCGAAAGAAGAAGAAGAATTATGTTTCCTATCAGTTCTAAACTAAGCTGAAGAAGTAAAGTGTATTAGAAATAGAGAGTGAGCAGTAAGGATGATATACGTTATCAGGTAAAAACTAAGGTGGTCTCTCTCAATCTTAGTGCTAGTTTCCTAACCCATATTATAAACTCTTCAAAAATGTTGCTGAAAAAGCCTGAACCTACAATGCGTTGAAAGGTGAGCAAAAGCTCTAAAAATATTTTGTTCTGAATAAAGCTTTGTTGTGTAACAAGACAGTTGGTTTAGTGAATAAACTATTGAGGCTAAAAATCTTGATTTCCTTCAGCTTGTTTGCTGTACTTTCGCAATTTTGTCCAAACGTGCCGAAACATCTGTATTTGTTCTCCACAGCTATTTGGATTATATTTGTATGCTTAGTGTACAGATATGCATGTGTGCGCTTTTGAGCTTTGAAAGCTTTTCAATATTTAGACAAACGGCTTCACAGATAATCACAGATAATGGAGATTAAATGGGACGTCTGATTTTAAATGTAAACACCAAAAGACACGCGCTGCAGAGAGCAAACACAAAGACAGATTTTCTTTTTTTAGATATCTTATTTTAGATATTCCAGAGGAATGAATAAAGTATTTTCAATTCAATTCGATAAGAAATTTTATGAAACGAGATTTTTAGTATTCAAGTACTTTGGATCAACAGTCAAGAGCAATGGAGAGTGTGGAAAAGAGGTAAAGAAGCGTGTGCAGGCAGGCTGAAATTGGTGGAGAAAAGTATCAGGTGTGATGTGCGCCAAAAGAGTTTCAGCTAAAATGAAAGTAAAAGTGTACAAAACCGTGGTGAGACCGGCCATGCTGTTTGGTCTAGAGACAGTGGCACTGAGGAAAAGACAGGAAACAGAGATGGAGGTAGCAGAGATGAAGATGCTGAGGATCTCTCTGGAAGTGACCAGGATGGACAGGATCAGAGGAACAGCACATGATAGGGGTTTTGGAGATAAAGTCCGAGAGGCCAGACTGAGATGGTTTGGACATGTACAGAGGAGAGAGAGAGAGTACATCAGAAGAAGGATGCTGGGTTTGGAACCACCAGGAAAGAGGCCTTGAGGAAGACCAAAGAGGAGGTTCATGGATACAGTGAAGAAAGACATGAAGATAGTTGGCGTGACCGAAGAAGATGCAGCAGATAGGGTTAGAGACTGACTCGCTGTGGTGACCCCTGAAGGGAAATGTCGAAAGAAGAAGAAGAAGAAGAAGGATATATTGATTGGATGCAACTAGTTTACACAAGCCACACAAAAGTCCTTGTGGATTCTTTTTTTTTGTAGTTTTTTTTTGTAGTTTTTCTCGTTAAAGCTGAACCAACCCTGCTGAAATTGGCAAACCCCACCTTCCAGACATTTTTGTAAAGTATTCTTTTAAACAGCTATGAAAACTAATCGAGGTACTAAAGTGTTACTCGTAATAAATGCTACTCTAATAGCACTAACAATTCCAACTCCTGACTTGCCAGAAACGGGTGTGTCTATGAAATTATTTTGTACCACAACCACTCTTAAAGTCCAATCTCATACAAACTTACTTTTCTCTTAAGCACATAAACAACCACAATCTGGTTTTGGAATATCCAATACCAATAGTTATGGCATGGCTCAGTTGGTAGAACAGCCATATTGCAACCAGATGGTTGCTATTTTGATCCTTGGCCCAGGAGCTCATGTCAATGTGTTCTTGAGAAAGACACCTGAGCCCTTATGGCGCCTGATTGGTCATAGTTTGCACCTTTTATGGCACCTTTCTGTCATGCGTGTGTGAATAGGTTGTGATCGAAGACAATTTTCTGGCCAGATGTTTTGTTGTCCGTATTTTAAATGGAGTTGGAAGAGGCATGGATCTCTTACTACAACGATGATTATTTTATTTCTGCAGTAGCATTCTCCTGATAGTTATACTGTAATCTGAGTCAATGTTATGATACATATGGTTTATAAAATCTCAGTTAGCCGTCATTGCTGGGTGAAAATCCCAACAGTAAAAGGGGAGCTAACATTGGCTGGCTAAGATTTTACTCGAGGATATAAATGTAGTCCAATTAAATTATGTTTAAAAAAATTGAAATTGAATTGATTGGTCCAATTAAATTAAATTCACAAAATAATACCAAATAAAAATGTTCACTCTTACTTGTGAAATGTAATCCCTGTGCCTCACTTTTAATGGTCAGCCGATTAGAACAAGAACACGCCCCCACAGTACCCACACATCATATCTACTACTGCAGTTTTCATTTGTTTGCAGGTAGAACTACTGGTCCCAGATGGCTGCCACATTTCTCTCACTGCAGCAGCTAATATGGGGTCTACTCTTTATGTCTACGTGTGCAACACTCAATCAGCCATTGTTTCACTTTATGTGATGATTATCTCTGAAAACTTGTGATGTAACAAAGGAAAAAACATAACAGATGGACCTGAACCAAAACGAGGCGTCTGAGCCGGAACAGAAAAAGTGCCAAAGATTATATATAAATATTTTTGTTTTATTTTATCGATTAAGTTCAGATTTTCTGAATAACTACAGACCTTATAGGCTCTCTGAAAGGTATCCAAGAGCTAAAAAGGCGCAATTAGCATAACATGCGTCCAACAAGCTCCTCATCCACTGCTTATCCCCTCCCCCTCCAAAACAAAACAAAAATAAACAACATTGTGTCAAACACAAAATTAAACCAGTAAAGTTTTTCCTATCACAGCACTTTTAGCAAACCTGCATGTAGCCAGACTAGAAATTTGGAGGGAATCAGTTTGAGTGCCGGAGGGTCTTTATTTTCCTGGATAAATTGAGTCTGGGAACCCGAGCATTCTTAATTCCAAGCTGCCCGTTTGCATTCGCAGACATGTTGTTGGTGGCAACGTACCGGTGTGTGCACGCATGCATACATCAGCAAGCATTTGTGTCATCTTCATATATGATGGCGTGGGATGTGAATGTGCATGGATGTGTAGCCAGGAGAGTCATGCATGAATAAGGAGTTGGGGGTAGTACATTAGTTTGAGGGGGATTTAGTGCCTAAATCCATCACTAGAAATGTTGGCCTTCCTCTATATCTCTTCCCCACACAAATAAACTGAGCATCTTCAATCTGTGTTCAGCTAAATCAGTCAATTATGTGTCTTGTTCATTTGTTGAAAGCTTGAACATCAAACATACAGACAACAGATCCAGAAAATTTATTGGCTTAGATATATTGGTAAAAGTGTTAAATAGAGACGTGAATCCAGATAAAAGAACTCTGGGAAGATTTATGTTCAATCATGAAAATGAGATGGGATCATTTATAGATGTTATGACCACTGCAAGTCTTTAATGCGCCTTTAACTAGGATTCATTAATAAAATATGGAACTAAATTGCTTTCATCTGCATTAAGGAACTGTTCTTTCAATTTCAAGGCAAGGTTAAGTGATTTCTATTAACTATTCTAATGCCATGTTCATCATGCATCAACTCTTATAGACTTAAAACACTACCTCATCATATTACACAAAACTGGAGTGGATTTTATGTTTAAAATCTTTCTTGGTGGGTGGAAGATGAGAGGAAATGAAAAAGTAGACCTGTGATGTCCCCCAGACTGTTTAAAAGGTTGTTCCTACCTGAAAGGCTAAAGTGCAGTGCTTTACTTTTTTGTGATGTCAGGCACTCAAAGTTCCGACTTTCACAAGTAAAAACTTTTCCCACTAAATGGGCAATACATATTAATATACACAGTACCGTATTTTCCGCGCTATAAGGCGCACCTAAAAACCTTAAATTTTCTCCAAAGTCCACGATGCGCCTTTTAACCCGGAGCGCCTTATATATGGATTAATATTGAGCTACAACAGGTTTTGCAACTGCGGTAAGCAGCCGCCGGCTCTATTACCCCCGTAGAAGAAGTAGTGCGCGGTGCATGCTGGGATATATGAAAGGGCGTCTCATTTCCATTTGTGTGTTTGTGTAAAGACCCGGAAATGGCTCCTACCAAGAGACACTGTTACACCGCAGAGTTTAAACTCAAGGCGATCGGTCACGCAGTAGAACACAGGAATAGAGCCGCAGCGAGAGAGTTTAACATTAACGAATCAATGGTGAGGAAGTGGAGGAAGCAAGAGGATGCGCTGCACCAAGTAAGACTAAACAGAGTTTATCTCCAATGGAAGATAAACTGTGTCACGAAAATACTAACACTTTATCTCGGAGAAAATAATAAAACAGCTGTTTATGTATATAAGCTGTTTTAATAAAGTTTGACTGACCTGTCTGACTGTTTTTTTTTTTTTTACATTCCCTTTAGCGCAGCACCATATAAAGCCTTATATAGGGAAACAGTTTTTAAAAATGTCCTTTATTTAAGGTGCGCCTCATAGTGCGGAAAATACGGTATGTTATTAATTTGGAACACATTGTAAACTCATCAGAATAATTGTGTTGTGCATGCGCCCAAACGGTGGGACAAAGTTCAGGAGTGAGATGAGGGGAGGATTCACTATTATCAAAAGTGTAACTGAAAATAAAGCACCGTATTTTCACGACCATAAGGCGCATAGAAAAAGTCTTAGATTTTCTTCAAAATGAGCGGCGCGCCCTATCGGGCAGTGCGCCCTATGTGTGTTGTGAAAAACAAGTAAAGCAGATGAACGCTACGCTTGCTGTGATTTTGGGAGGTCTGACAAAGGAACTCCAACCGCTGGTCATCGGCGTTCAAAGTGAGACTGCGAGCGGCGTGGGAGGGATCGATGACTGAAGGACACCACAGCTTCACGAAGGGTGGAAGGCAGCGCCAGGCGAGTTACGCCACAGTTTGCCAGTGGATTGTAGATGATTAGGCTAACGTGTCTGCTGGCACTGTTGTCCGAGCTTTTGCAAAAGCAGGCTAACATATCCGAGGAGCCACACGGTAAAGAAAGTGACTCAGTGAACCAGCTATGCTGGATTTAGCGCACTTGTTAGATTCTGAAACAGAGGATGAGGACTTGGATGGATTTGATAAATGACTTTATGACGACTGTAACTAATATTTAAACAAAGCCAACCAAACTCAGTTTTGCTCCCGATCTATTTTGAAATACACACACTTGTCTGCTTGTATGTGTGTTGCTGTAAGGCGGGGGTACGTTGAGGATACAGTATATATAAAACCTGCGCCCTATCATCTGGTGCGCCTTATGTGTGTGTTAAATACAGAGCACACAAAACTGGGTCTGCGCCTTTTATTAAAGTGCACCTTTTGGTCGTGAAAATATGGTTATTTATTTGGAAACCATTTTGTTTTGGCAAATTTTACATTTTCAAGCTAACAAAAGCTACCATGTTTATGTATTGATGTTATGAGATTAGAGCTATGACCAAACAACAGCACAATATTTCCTGTTCCAAATAAAACTTCTGAATGTGTAGAGTTCTAAACTTCTAAACTAATTGATCCGACTGTTGTTTGAATGAAACATCATACACATGACCTCTGAATTGATTTTGCCATTTAAAGCTACAGTGAGCAGCATTCTCGTAATCAGAGTCATTACACAGGGATGCTGTCACGTTACTTTCCAACCATGTGTCTCATACGAATGGTCCCCGCATTTGCTCACACCTGCAAAGAAATCAGTGTATACATGCTCCACACTAGCGTTCAGGTGTGTAGTTTTGTCTCACCGTCCGCTGAGCAGGAATCCTGCCACCACTGCCAGAAGAACCAGAGCCAGCGTGATGGCCACTGCTATAATCGAAGCTTGAGCACGCTCACTGGTGGCGGTTACTGCCAAAGAAAAGATGTGGGATTAGACACACGCTGTAAGCACACAAAGCACATTATTCGATTGTGGATCGTCATGCTGCACTCACAGTAAGGACTGGTCTGGAATTCAAAACGTCGGCTAAACGCACCATACCCTGCTGAGGTCCTGGCTCGTACCTGCAAAGTATTATTGATAAAAAACATCACAACATTGCAATGCTTCTTTATTTTTGGCTTTCATGCTTGGATTATATCCGTGTTCTGTGAAATCGATAAAAATTTGACATCAATCTTGCCATACTTGAGTACAAATGCATTCCCCTACTATTTGTTGTGCGTTACCAGCTTTTATAGTTACTATACACTTAAAGGTGGTCTTTGTGAATACTGGGCATGTGTTAGGACACGCCTTGTTTATTTTTTGGATCATTCTGGATTTGTCCCTCCAACCAATGGAAATTTTTGTTCGTTCCGTTCCGTCATCTTCCGCTTGTTCTGGGGTCGGGTCGCAGAGGCAACAGCCTCAAATGGGAAGCCCAGGCTTCTCTCACCCCGGCTGCATCCTCCAGCTCACCCAGAAGGTCATTGGTGCCTGTCGTGGCGGCAACACCCGAACCCGCTGGTGGACACCAATGGTGAGGGATGCCGTCAAGCTGAAGAAAGAGTCTTACCGGGCCTTTTTGGCCTGTGGGACTCCTGAGGCAGCTGACAGGTATCGGCGGGGGAAGCGGAACGCAGCTTCGGTGGTAGTTGAGGCAAAGGCCCGGGCTTGGGAGGAGTTCGGCAAGACCATGGAAAACGACTTCTGAACGGCTTCAAAGAAATTCTGGTCCACCATTCGGCGGCTCAGGAGAGGCAAGCAGTGCACCATCAACACCGTTTACGGTGGGGACGGGGAGCTGCTGACCTCGACTCGGGACGTTTTGGATCGGTGGAAGGAATACTTTGAAGACCTCCTCAATTTCACCAACATGTCTTCCAATGAGGAAGTAGAGTCTTTGGAATCCAGGATGGGTCTTCCTATCTCTGGTGCCGAGGTTGCCGAGGTAGTCAAAAAGCTCAGCGGCGGCCGGGCTCCGGGGGTGGATGAGATCCGCCCAGAGCTCCTAAAGGCTCTGGATGGTGTTGGGCTGTCCTGGCTGACACGCCTTTGCATCATTGCATGGAAATTTTTGTTTATCTCCAAAAACCAGGAAGTTGAGAAAGGTTGTCAGGCTGTCGGCCAATGGTTTTTATTCACCATATTAAACTGATTGGCTGAGATTTTTAACGTCCCACAGAGTTTGTAGTTTATTAATATATATATTTTTTGACCATTACACCTGTTTAAAAGCACAAGTCCAAGCAGTGTCCAATCAGAATCTTCCATTACCCATTACCCCTTTACCTGGAAAATGTAAACTGAAGAAGGTTTCAGGCCTTCTACCACCATCTCAGTGTCTTTAGATTTTATTATCGTGTAACTGGAATCTTGATCCTGGCATGAGAGAAAAAAAAAGGTTAGACAAAATCAAACACAATAAAACAAATAAGAATCAACAAAAAATAAACACTTAAATGAAAAAAAAAAAAGTGAGTAAATTTTAAATAGAGTTTAATATGAATACATTTGTTATTTAATATTTCTGCTTTGGCCTTCGTGCATTTCTGTGAGAAATTTATCTTGTCTATGTGAAGTAAAGGTGTGTTTGAGCGTGGGTGGGGATCACTTTTCCTGCCTGTGACCTCATCAGGTTTAAACAAAGCTAAATACCCCCTCCATTAAGACTGGAGCCATTAGCTAACCACTGACCACATACTGCTTTGTTCTCCTCTGGTCATTCACTCTGACCTTCCAAGAAGAGAAAGCATTCGAGAAGCAAAGATAAAAAAGAGGAAAAATGATCGGAAGGCAAGCATCAAAATGCTTGGCCAAAAGTAAATCAGACAAAAAAAAGTCTGCTCATTTTATATTCTACGATGGGAATAAACAGACGTGCTTGAGAGCTGAAAGAAGGCGGAAGTTAGTTTGGATGAAAAAGGCAAACTAACAAACAAGGCAGGGAAGATTGAGGCTAAAGAAAACTGTTTTTATTCATTAAAAAATGCAAACGCACATGGCAAAAAAAAATTGCAGCTTACCAACCTCTAAGACAGAACGGAGCGTTGTCCACCCACAAAGACAAAAAAAAAAATCCCTGACTCTGGAAGTGGGCAGCTATGACTTATGGGAAACGTTTCCATCTGTGCAATTTAAAATTATGCTTTTTTTAGTTGGAGAGAACTGGTGTTAGCTTAGAAAGCTAACAATGTCCATTTTTTTTTTAGCGACGGGAAAAACAAAATGATAAAATATTCCGTTTTTCTCATCAGTAATAATAATATGATTAGAAATAAAGCTTTTAAAATAAAAAACAAACAAAAACAACAACAACCAAAACTAGTTTGATAATGAATGTGTTGCAGTGCGTAAACTTTACAAAAATTTCCAAGCATTTCAATACTATTTTAAGAAATATCTTGAAAGTTGAAAAATAACCATTAACTGTAGAAAAGTTGGTCAATGTGACGTTATCCATCCTGCAACCAGCTTCATCAAAATGAAACCAATTTCGTCACCAATTTCTGTCTTACAAATGGTGTTGTAATATTTTTGAAGCAGAAAAAAAAAAAATCGATCATTGATTTAATCTGTGTTTGCATAGCAACCACTTTGCCAACCAGGAGCAAGCTTTTTGGATGTTGGCATCCCTGTTGCTGGCTAGCACCAAAAACCAAATTGTCTGACTCAAGGTCTGGTCATTGACTAAGTAAAATCTCAGTCAAACTTGTCAAACGTAACCAGGCAGGGTGAACAGCCTCTACTGTTTTCTTTTTGGTGGGGAGTTTGTTTTTTTGTTTTTAATCGGTGAATCTGATTGGCTATAACTAACTAGAATAACTCTTGGTACAGGGCAAATAATGATAAAAAAGAACTACGGCAATGTGTTGAAACACAAGGTTATCATGACAACAAAAGCTGTTGGTTTTTCAATAAAGGTCTTAGGGATCCGAGGCTTTCTGGAGCCAGAAGGTATTTCCTATGTAGCACGCAGGCAGAAGCGACTGTCATTGCAATTAACCCTAAATATCACTAGGGGCCAAAGATCCAAGAACAAAACCAGACACATGCACACACCATAAGAAATAAAATAAAGAGAAAACAAATCATTTTACCTTTTCAAAATACTTTATCTCATACTCGAGGATGATGCCGTTGGGTCGATCGGGTTCCGCCCATGAAAGCCCAATGCTGCTCTTCCCCGTGTGTCCTTTCCTCACCACACTTATTGGGGAAGGTGCTGCACACACACAAAACAGCATTAACAGTTAAAGTACAAACATCTGCCAGCATTACACTGATCTCCATTTTCAAATTTTCCAATGTGGTAATTAAACATGAGAAAACTACTTCAGATGTTGAATTACAAACATTTTGATGTTTTTTTTATGTTTACATGGCATAATGATTACAACCATACTAAAGTAATTAAAAAAAAAACACCCACACATAAAACCACAGAGGGAAAAAACTTTGAAAAATCTCAAATAGTTATTTCAAGATATCATCTGATGAGAATGGTTTCTATTTATTTTACTTGAGATTTTACTAAAAATTTATTCAACTTGATAAAATGAAGCTCGTTTACAAAGTTCCTAAAACAGATCATGGTAAAAACCATCTTATAAGAGTGAAATTGAAAGTAACTTCTCCTGGGGAGAACAATTGTGAAAATCCAACCATCGGAAACCACACGAATATTTTCATCTCAACAAAATGTATCAACAGAAAGTCATTGATTGGGAAACAGAAGCATTACATGGTAAAAACAACATTTATGAGGTTTATTCCTTCATATTTGGCAGGACCAGATTACCAAATTGGGTCGTGTGCAACAGTATGTCCATACAGCTAGTTCAGAACTTCTGTCTTTATTTGTTGATAGTTTCCTAGTTTATTTCATTCAGAGTTGTTTTCAGAGCAAAACAAGAATAAGTCGACATCAAAGCGTCAAGCAATACACCTCCACCTGTTCTGTTTCACAAATACTAAATAACTGGGGTCCATTTGATCTTAGGTTGAAGCATTCATTTGTAAGTTTTTTTTAGAGTTGGTTCTGAGGAACTGTGGGCAGTTTCATTAAAATCCCTTCTGTGGTTGAGGGGATATCGGGAAGTACAAAGGCACGGACTGCCCGAGAGCTTAATGCATCGTTCCCATTCTGTTGGCAGAGTTGTAAAAATTTGATCAAATTTTGACCTGCCTTTTTTCAACAAGTAAACATAAAAAACATTTAGGACATTCAGATAAGCAGTAATTCCTTTCTTTCTTTTTTTTTAGTTGTGCGAGCTTCCATCAGTCACATAGCTGCATTGTGTTGTAACCTGAGCCGCTGTGCCATCTCTCAAAGGGACAGTTTGAGAGTCTGACAAATAAAGAGCTTTTAACTAGGCAAAATGCTCCCTCAGGCAACATCCCAAAAGTATACGAGTGTGAATGTATGTGTGTGCACACCCTACTGATTGTCTACTGCAGATGCTGAACAACGTTTAGGTTTCAATAGCCTCAGCAGAACTCCGTGGGGAATAAATCATCGCCGCAAACACGGTAACTTTATCCTGAGTGGATGGTTGCACAGAAGTGTTGTCTGCAACATCTTAAAAGCCTGAAACTAGAAACCAAAATCACACACACACACTTTCAATGCTTAAATAGTCCAATGTCTGGCATTAAATGACGTGAAAAGACTCGTTTCTCCGGCAGCTTAATGCGTAACAATACACCAAAACTTGGGTTTAAATCCTCTGAAAATGGAGGCAGCTTGCCGTGAGGTATTTCATTAAAGGCATTGAATAGAAGCTTCAATATAAGGACGTAATAAAGCAACAAATAGAAGATTTCAGTGCGACTTTTTCAGCAAAAACTTTTTAGAAAAATTGTAAAAAAAAAATAAAGGACTCTGAACTAGGGGAGAAACTTGATTTAATTTGTTATTAAAAAAAAAAAACAGCCTAGCAAATGTATTTATGAAGCACATTTTGTGTGTTAAATAATAGATACTTCTTTAATTAAAAATATTAAACACAGAGGTAAAAACAGCAAAATAAAATCCATAATGTTTAAAAATCAAATTACAAACAGAAAACTATGAGCACTGCAAATATTTGTTTTATGAAGATAGATGGTGAATATAGAAACACTAGATACATTTCTATTTAAAAAGACTTCTTTTCTAAAACAATATAAATATGTCAGGATGCCCCCCCTCTCCCTCGCTGGCAAGGTGTTTCGGGCACGTCCCACCGGGAGGAGACGAAAAGGCAGACCCCTGACCCGCTGTAGAGACTATGTCTCACAGCTGACCGAGGAATGCCTTGGGATCCTCTTGGGTAAGCTGGAGGATGCAGCCGGGGTGAGGGAAGCCTGGGTTTCCCGTCGGAGGCTGTTGCTCCAGTGACGCGGCCCCAGAAAAGCGGAAGACAACGGAACGGTCTGTTTAAATTTTTATGGTTTTGAAACACAACATCCCAACACGCGCCAATATGGCTGCATGTTTTGATCAGTAATTTTGCGTTTACGCAGGGGAATAGAAAGGTCCACCTATCATCCGCCCATAGGTCCAGCATGTCGTCAGAAAGCTGCGGTCATTGGCTATTTTCTCATGTCAATTATTCAGTATAAAGTGATGTTAATGGCCAGCTAGCAGCAATTAAGCACACACCCCTTTTACCTGAGTGAGGGGCGTTTGTTTCATTCAAAGGGATGTGCAAAACAAACCTGTGAATGGAAAATTGCGTGAATGGTCTAATTGTGTAGCTAACTTAGTGAAGAAAATGAAACACACCATGGACAAATTAATAGACACAGCGTGGTGGTTGCTATGGAGATAGAAACGGGACTACTACTTTATTCCATTGAACTTTTCACAGAAAGAAAATGATGTTTTCTGGAATATTTCTCCAAACTAGATTGCTTTTGAGAAAATACCATTTCACATAGTTATTCTATGGATTATTACGGACAAAACGAGTCCAGTTTCTTACGGATTGAACCTGTCTAAGCCCATTAGAACTGGATCTCAGGAAAAAAACGTGTAATAGAAAGGTCTGCTAAGTGAGTCGTTGTAGAGCCCGATCACGTACGGAAAGAAAGACCTCCGGTAACGAGATGTTCTCGAGCGGAGCTGTCTGAGCCTCTTGGAGAAGGAGCTCCGCTGTTCGTCCAGGAGTGGGTAGAGAGGATGGTCATAGTTTTCCATGATGGACAAAAGTTTGTTCAGTGACCTCCTCTCTACCACTGCCTCAAGTGAGTCCTGTTTGCTGCCAATGACAGAGCCAGCCAGTCTGACTAGTTTATTCAGTCTGTTGGCGTCACTGGCTGCGATGGTGCTCCCCCAGCAGATGACAGAGAAGAACAAGGAGCTGGCCACCACAGACTGGTAGAAGGTCTCCAGGATCTTGCCGCACACATTGAAGGACCTCAGCTTCCTTAGAAAGTAAAGTCGGCTGCAAGTCTTTTTGTACACAGCAGTACTGTTGCTCCTCCAGCTCAGTCTACTGTCGATGGTCACTCCAGGGTATTTGTACTCCTCAACCACCTCCACATCTCTACCCAGAATGCAGAGCGGCTGCAAAGCAGTCCTCCTCTTCCGGAAGTCAATCACCATCTCCCTGGTCTTGTCTCCATTGAGGAGCAAGTGATTCTCTCCTGCCCACACCACAAATCCATCCACCACTCTCCTGTACTCCTCCTCCTGCCCACCACTTATACACCCTACAACTGCAGAGTCATCAGAGAATTTCTGTAGGTGGCATGAATCGGAGTTGTGTTGGAAGTCTTAAGTGTACAATGTGAAGAGGAATGGAGAGAGCACAGTGCCCTGTGGGGCTCCCACACCACTTAGAACTACGTTATTTCTTCTTGAAACCAGTCAAAACATAAGAATGAATGTTATGACCATTTTCTTGAAAGTCTAAGCTTTAAAATTAGGTACAACTTGAACAAAGAATAAATGTCATTATGACTGCAGACATTTTCAAAACACAAAACCACACGTCAGCGGTCTGGTGGGTGCTTACGCTGTGTCATGCACATAACTAAGTGAGGAGCGAGAGGAAGGGGCTCGTCAAAGTTTGAAGAACGAAAGTAAAACTGAACATTTTATGGCAAATGTTGCATTTCTGAGCAACATTCTGGGTCTGACATCTAATAAAGTAACTACTAACCAAATATGGGTTAGCCAAAAAGACAAAAAAAAAAAAAAAAGACAACTGGATATTTGAACTCTAGTGAGAGTAAAAATAAAAATTGATTTTATCCAATTATTGGTTTAATTTCTGAATTTTAGAGCATCATCATTTCGAAAACAAAAGGTCATTTTCTTAAAGCGGTTGATACTGAAAGAGTGGATGTAAAAAAAAAAAAAAAAACAAGTCTAACTTCTTGTGTTGATGGAATGGCAGAGTGGGATGATAGGTTGGTATAAAAAGATGAGAGAATGAAAGCCAAGCAGGTGGTGAGACAAAAGAGAAAAAGTGAGAAAATATCAGATGGAAAGCGAGAGTGAAACATGTTGAAAAAGTGTTGACAGAAGCCCAGCAACACTTTTATTTTAGCAAGCGTAGATGGTGTAATGACACTTCCTGGTTTAAACACTTCCTATCACATCTACTAATGAGCTCCTACTGTACGCTTATGCAGAACACAAATAGACCAAAGCTCTATTAACGTGCCATCAAAACGCCTACTTATACAATTTAGTGTTTGGCAACAGAACAATTCTTGTGAAAACTGTTTTTTTTCCCGACAGAGCAACCTTGGAAATGAGTAAGAAATCACTGGAGTGGATGAGTAGAAAGCCTCCAGTGGAACAACTCTGGTCTCAGATAAGCACAACATTATCAGAGTGCTGAGCATCAACCTCTCTGGCCACTATCTGACTGCACAATCTCCAGAATCAATACACACCTTCAACTATGTGCTTCATTATTCTATATACAATGGCAGAGAGATACTACATCGAGGGGTCGAATAAAAGAACGATGTGAGACAGATATGTCCTTTTTAAAAACTTTTCAAACTTGCAGATCACTTTCCATTTTAAGTGGAACATGAGTTAATGAAGGTTAATGATTTTAAAGTATCAGTGTTGAACTTGTTCCAGAAATTTTTAAAGAAAGGTTTCCCACAAAATCAATTTTTTGGAGTTTTGTATAAAAAAAATTTTGTGATCGTTTTCTGTATTATTCATGCATGCTTGTGATTCTGAGCTTTTGTGCCCAGTATTCAAATGCCATCAAATGCCTGGTTCTTCTTGGCCATGGATTTTGCTCTCGACTACACCCACATTCTAAGACAAGTGGAAATTGCTTCAGTGCACAAGCTCTACTCACGCTTAGTCCCCTTCCCTTCAGTGGCGAGTGCTGTTTTTATGTAACTACAGTACATCAAAATAAAAATATAAAACAACATGCGCTAGCTTTGCAAACTTCATGCATTTTACACCGAGTCCTCAAAAAGATTTACGAGCGAGAGAATGAAACTTACAAGGTCGATAAATGGAAGTGAAAGTGTTTTTCGTTTTTGGTAAATATTGCAATTGTGAACTATCAAAATGTACCGTATTTATTTATCGATGCTTTGACATAAAAATTATCACCAATTAACGCATCTTTTTCATACAGGTATCTTTTCTACGATTACGATTACGATTTCCAAACATTTAAAATGCTCACACGAGCCACTACATAATTAAATTTTGGTACCAACGTACGGCCTTAAAATCCCAACGTTGTTACTTATCTATCTAGTCTCGGCAATATTTCACTCTGAGCACATTTAGACGAATGGTTATGAGTTGCTCTAACAGCCACAGCGAGACACTAAACCACCGAACAAGATAATGCTTTTTCACCAACACGGCAAGATAATGCATCACAATTGATTTGATAAATCACCAACAACAGCTAAAACGATTTACAGAACCACTTACGATACAACGCTCCAACACAGTGCAATGTGGACAAATAACCAAGAAGAAAGACATTAGCTGGCATGTCTCTTTAATCACAATGGTTTACTCTTCTTTCATTAAAGGAGTTTGGAGTTTAAGTAAATAAATACATAAAAACATAGCCTGAACGCTAGCGTTAGGCAACTAACACAAAACCAATTTATATTTTACAAAAAAAAGCAATACGAGCAATAACATTCTCATCTTATAATCAACCTACCAATAATCTATTTATAAATTTAAAAACATTAAAGTTCTATGATTTAGTGGAATTACACACTTTAAAATTTATGTTTAAGATAAAAAAAAACATGATGTCAAACTCTCTACAAAATATGTTTAATATTAGGAAAAGTCCATACGAACTAAGAGGAAATGATGTGTTCATTAAAAATAAATTTAGAACAAATGTTAAAAAATTCTGTATTTCTATTAAAGGTGTGGATCTTTGGAATAATTGTAATGATGAACTTAAATTGTGTTTAAATCTTTTATGTTTAAAAAAGAAATTTAAGTTATTAATACTTAAAAAATATGCAAGTCTTGATGGTTAAATTCAAGCTTCTATAAAAAGTAAACAATTATGATGTGTTATGATTATGTTATGTGTTACGAATATGTGTTATGATTATGTTATATGTTATGATGTGTTATGATTATGTTATGATGTATTATGATATTATTATGTTATGCGTTATAACAATTATGATGGCTTAGTATTTACTTATGTCCTTTTGCTTTTATTATGACATAAAAAAAAAAAAAAAAAAAAGGGTCGGCGTAATAAGCGTTTGCTTCAGCCGTTACCTTTTCGGTCCTTTGCTGGAATATGGTTGTTTTCTTTATTTCATTGATATGAGGTTGCACTGTGACCGAAATAAATAAATAAATAAAAAAATAAAAAAATAAGTTTGTTTTAGCAAAACAAACGTGGAGGACACATACGACACGTATGTGTCCTCTCCGATCAACACTTGTAGTATCACTTTCTTGGTCAACCATCATGTGACCGTAAAGAGCGAATTAAAGAAAGGCCACAATATTCGAAAAAGCGTTCATAAACATAAATATTCACACTGAAAAAGACTTTCAGTCACAATAAATCAGAAGCGTGAAATATATCCATTTTCAATTTACTTGAATGTAACAAAAAAAAAAAAAAAAAAAAAAAAAAAAAACAAGTCATTCCATTTAAAGTTTAAAAGACTACGTATCAAATAAAAAGCTTGAACTAATGTCTTGACATCTGAAGGCCAAAGACTAATATTTATATACTTTTATGAGGTATAAATAATGATTAAAAATATGTGAGAATATATAGCACAATGCTCAAACACTCGGTTGGGCCGATTTGCTGTTGAATGTGAAGCGGTCGAGGTGGTAATCAGCGCCTCGATATCCAATAATCATGGTCCATGGGTATCTCGGGGTCTTGTTCACAAGTGTGGGAAGGATGGAGCGGGAGATCGACAAATGGATCGGTGCGGGGTCCGCACTAATTAGGCCACTGCATTGGTGGTGAAGAAAGAGCTGAGCCAAAAAGTGATGCTCTCCATTAACCTTTCATCTTCGTTCACTGGTCACCAGCTGTAGACGGTGACCGAAAGAACAAGATCCTAGAGACAAGCAGCTGGAATGAGGTTCTAACACGGGGTGGTTGGACTGTCGCACAGAGATAGAGTGAGGAGCTCTGCCATCCGGGAGGAGATTGGTCCTCTGGGTCGAGAGAAGGGGGTTATGCGAGCATCTGGTCAGAATGCCTCATGGATGGTTTGTTGATGAGGTGTTCTTGGCACATCCCACAGGAAGGAGACCCAGAGGCAGACCCTGGACCCGCTGGAGAGACTATGCCTCACAGCTGGATAGGGAACGCCTTGGGATCCTCCCAGGTGAGTGGTCAGTGGCAGCCGGGGTGAGGAAAGCCTGGGTTTCCCCGCTAAGGCTGTTGTCCCCCAATTCGGTTCCGGAAAAAATGGAATACAACGGATCATGATAACCAAACGGAGTCCATTTGTGTTAGCATATTAGCATTAGCAACAAGTATGCCCCATTTCAGCAGAAAATGTTTTTGAGCCGTTATTTTTATCAGAAATTCCTAATTATCAAAGCACTTAATTCAAATACACATAACTTGCGTTACTGAGATCATAACGAGTAGTACCGTAATTTCACGGCTATAAGGCACACATAAAGGTCTTAGATTTTTTTCAAAATGAGCGGTGCGCCTTTTTGTGCGGTGTGCCTTGTGTGTGAGAAAAGGTGGACCTAAAAGAAAACGCTTTCAGGTTCTTGAAGATAGAAAATGATCACAGTAATGTGTTACATTTGTAATTTGTTACTCCCAACAATACCGAACTCCAGGTCAAAAATATGATTCCACATAATGATCAGTTGGATTTTAGTTTTCTTTTTCTTCACGATCAGGTTTCGTTACTGTTCTTGCAGAAACTCGTGCAGTGGTGCAAAAAGAACCCGTTTTCTTTTTCCTTTGTTCCCTCCAATCATCTGTCATGTTTCCCACCCAACATGCTTCCTTGTACAACCTCTTGCTATGTGACCTTTTCCTTCCTTATCACAACCTTCCAATCATTTTCTTCTCCACAGTTTGTCCCCTCTACCTCCACCCTGTTGTTCCGTCTCTTTTTTTCTAACTTCTCCCCAGTGTTTCACCTGTCTCCGTCTGCTCATCACAAGTACCAACACTTTATTATTCAGCAGGGCTTCACAGAGATACTGTGAAATCACCTATTTCACGGATCCCTTATCGTCTGTGACACTTCCTACACATCAAACAGCAGATCCTCTGAGTCTACCTCTCTTTCTGTTGGACTGAGCCTCTCTCTCGTCTCCTTCTCCCGGGAGTTTTGTCTTGGTTGCTCGTTTCAATCTCTTTACCCAAAGCGCAAACACGGACAAGACCGACAATCGCACAGTCAAAATATGAAAGTTAAAACATAAATTGTCATATCAAGGTCTTCATTAGGTAATTATATTAGTGGCGTGGAATTGGGGAGGTGAACCATTGTTCGCTTGTCAGTGGAGACATCGGACACAAAGGTACATCGTTGCTCAAGTTTTCACTTTGTGGATCGCGCACAAATTTTTAGACATGATTCAAGTTGAGTTTCCATGCTATAGAAGGCCGTGCTAATAGTAGACCATTTGAAGTTAATGCTTAAAACATGCCAAATTGCACTTTGAGGGATTGACCCGGATTCAAACTGAATTTTCGGGGGTTTAATAGACTAGTGTTTTTCAACCTTTCTTGCACCAAACTACCGTATTTTTATGACCATAAGGCATACATAAAAGTCTTAGATTCTCTTCAAAATGATCGACGCGCCCTATCGTGCAGTGCACCTCGTGTGTTGTTAGGACTTGGGGGTGAACCAGCCATTCAAAGTAGAGCTGCGAGCGGCGTGGGAGCGATGGATGACCACAGCTTCACGAAGGGTGGAAGGCAGCGCCGGGCGAGTTACGCCACAGTTTGCCAGTGGATTGTAAATACTTGGGCTAACGTGTCTGTTGGTATTGTTGTCAGAGTTTTCGCAAAAGCAGGCCGAGGAGCCGCACGATAAAGAAAGTGACTGACAGTGAGGAAAGTAAACCTGTTATGTTGGATTTAGCGCAGCTGTTAGATTCTGAAACAGAGGATGAGGACTTGGATGGATTTGATAAATGACTTTATGACGACTGTAACTAATATTTAAATAATAATAATAATAATTATCTATTTATAAATACGCACACTTGTCTGCTTCTGTATGTGTTGTTGTTGTAAGGCGGACATACTGTACGTTGTCGAGGAATCTGTATATAAAACCCCCACCCTATCATCAGGTGCATCTTATGTGTGTGTTAAATAATGAGCATACAAAAGGGGACTTTGCCTTTTAATACGATGCGCCTTTTGGTCGTCAAAATACAGTATATTTTTTAATCAAAAAAATTTTAAGGCACAATACCAACCATAATTGGTAAAAACTCTTCTCTATGGCCTTTCAGTTTAACAATGTATACAGTTTTACAATATAAATAGCAAAAAAGTACTGTATATATATATATATATATATATATATATATATATATATATATATGTATATATATATACAGTATATTTAGTTTGAAACAATGGACCCTTCAGAGGATTTACCCAGAATGCAAGAGAAACTTTTTCCTCTTTAATATCTAGCAGAAAATGTGAGATTTAACTGGATTCCGCAAATTTTGCTTAAAAACGTACACCAAATATTCTCATAGTGTCTTAAAAACATGTAGAAAGTACAATCCATTAGCTGGGGTCGTGTTCGGGAGAGACGTACAGCAGCATGCAACAAAACAGCAACGAAGAAGAGTGGGTTGCTATGGTTACAGGACAGCGCTGCCTGTCTCTAAATAAAATGATCGGATTTTATTCTGATAAATATACAGTAAATAAATCATTTTTTTACACAAACATTATGAGATCAACCAAAACAATCTTTGGGAACTACCAGTAGATCCTGATCACAGTCTGAGGTAAAATAGGATTAAACGGCACACCTGACGATCTCTCACGGTACACGAGTGTGACACGGAACACTGGCTGAAAAGCGCTGTGATAGACAATAAAACTTTTAAATCGAACTTTTAATAACATAAAACTGTGCAATAAAGTAATTTGTACATTCTAAAAATATGATATGCTTCATGTTATAAAGGGAAACATTTATTAACAAAATGTGAAATGTTTCACTGTATAAAATAATAATATATTATAAAAACATGATGTATTGTAACAACATATTACATTTGACATCAAACATGATAATAAATTGTTAAAAGATGAAGACGAAACTAAACAAATAATATGTTTTATGTTATAACAGGATGTTTATTGTGAAACATGATAGATTTCAGCATCATTGGGAAGTTTTTGTTTTATTTATTTAAAATATTTGATTTGTATAATACCGTATTTTCACAGCTATAAGGCGCAAATAAACGTCTAAGATTTTCTTCAAAATGAGCGGTGCGCCCTTTCATGCGCCTTGTGTGTGAGAAAAGTCGGACCTAAAAGAAAAAGCGGTGCCCGTGAGGCGAGGCGGACCTAAAAGAAAAGGCATGAGAACGTTAAAGAGTGAAGTGTGGGCGTGGATTGTGTAAAAAAAAGGTATGTGCTGTATGCACAACATTGCTGTTTTAACCCTGAAAATGGCAAAGAGACATGCTTATGATGCTCAGTTTAAGCTGAAGGCAATCAGCTACGTGGAGGAACATGGGAATCGAGCCATGGAAGGGTGAAGGCAGCGCCGGGCGAGTTACGCTACAGTTTGCCAATGGATTGTAGATGCTTGGACTAACGTGTTACTGGTACTGTTATCAGAGTTTTCGCAAAAGCTGGTATTCTTTATGAGGAGCCGCACAGTACAGACAGTGACTTTGACAGCGAGGAGCGAAGAAGACCTGCTCTGTTGGATTTTGCGCAGCTGTTTGATTCCGAAACAGAGGATGAGGACTTTGACGGATTTGAATAAAGACTATTACCGGTAATGTGCTTGTTTAGTATCGTTACTACTTAAATAAAGCACAACCAAACTCAGTTTTGCTCCCGATCTATTTTTTAATACGCACATTTGCATGCTTATGTGTTGTTGTAAGGCGGTGTGTGACTGAGACTGCGCCTTTTCGTACGGTGCGCCTAATGGTCATGAAATTACGGTAATTGTACTGTTTTGTAATCTGTTTCAGATTCCTGATAAATTCTCTGTGATTCAGACAGACGAGGTCTTCGCGCTTGTTTAACCACCTCATTTCCATCTGGATGAAGCACATTTTTTTATTTCTTCAGATATAAAGTTGTAGAGTAGGATAGTAGGGCACTTATCCTCCAAAACAAGCTTATTTAAAATGTCATGATAATTATCTTTTATCGGAACTAATTCATTGATATGTATTTGTTTTGGATTTGTTTTGATGATTAAAACTGGGCAGAATTTTTTTGTTTTGTTTTCTGCTTTTTATTGTCGTCATTTTTTACAATTGTTGTAAAACAGCTTGTAAAAAAACATTTTAAAATTATTGAACAAACTAATATTGCAATAATAAACAGAAAAAAATGCAATTTTACATTTAGTCCATATCTTGCATGGTAAATATGATTGCAAAATTCTCTCTTTTTTGTTCTCCTTCTGAAGACCTGATGATTTCCATCATGTACATTCATGTGGAAAATATCGACCTGGTGCATTAGCCAACAGCTGCAAGTCATTCCTTGATCCTCGTCAGCCTGTTTAGGATGCACACTATTGCTTACTCAGCAATACGTCCTCTTATATTAGCTTTGCGGTTATTGGAAATACAGAGCAAGAAAAAAAAATATGTGTCAATGTCATGCAGACTTATGTTGGCTGCAGAGAACAGAGGGTCCAAGATGCTGAATGAGGACTCTGTAAGAGGTGCCAAAGAGGAACTTTAAAGTGAAAAAAATTCAGAGAATATTTGGGAGATTTATTACATCACCCAGACTTAAAAAAAAAATTGGTTTTATTTGTGTATTCAGTTTTTAAGACTAACTATACTTAATGAAACAAGAATCCTTTTAAACTAGTGCTATCATTTTAACACATTAATTCAATTAATTAATTAACGCCACATTTTATTGCGTTAAAAAAATAATGCAATTATGACGTCACAATGATGGCGAGCCAATGCTTCCGCATTCGAATTTTGGCCTATTGAAGGACCCGTAGTCTTCTTGGCCGTCCTACATCGCCTGCGCTGGCAAATTAACAAAGCAGCAGCGGTCAAACACAACAGACATGGACAAGACTCAGGAGGATGAGACAGTTGCAGATGTGGATCCAGGGGGTGTCGTGGGGGCGGGGATGCCTCCTCACACCCCCCATTTTAGAAAATTTCTGGATATGCCCCGGTCTCAAGCCACTGAAAGGCAAGTTTTTACACAAAAATAATAAAGGTGCAACAATAAATTAAAATGTAGTAATTTGTAGTTTTTCTCCTTCCACCGGAGCAACTCCAGTCTGACATACCATCTAAACCCAAAACATGTTCAGGCAAGTTCCTCTGTAGCGAGTGTGGCTACCGGGAGCTCACTCCGACAAACCAAGCTAGCTGAATTTGGCAAGTCACAACAAATCCACAACAGAGAAATTGACAAATACTATTGCAAAATGGGTTGCTGCTGATTGCAGGCCAATTTCTATTGGTGAAGATAAGAACGAACCCGAACCCCAACCCTGGCCTCGTGAGGCACAGTTCACCAATAATAAATTGGATTTAAAATCTTCTCTTCTTACTGTATTCAATTGATTAGTCATACAGTACAATCTTTTAATATCCTACAATTCAAATTCTTTATCAGGAGACGTTTAGCAAATATGACGTTAAAATGCGATTAAGTCGATTAATTAATTACAAAATCCTGTAATTAATTTTGAATAATTTTTATAATCAACTGACACCACTATTTTAAACATCTTGCTTTTGATGTAAAATTACAAACAGCCTTTATTTCAGAAAGCCAACATTCTCTTTTTTTTTTTTTTTCTTTTCCCTCATGGGCGCCCACAGCGATTCAATTTCCTCTCTTAAACACTGTCGGGCCCTCCCAGAGAGAACCTCAGCATCTTCATCTCTGCTACCTCCAGATCTATCTTTACCTCACTGTCACTGGATGAAACAACATGGCGGCTCTCACTACAAAGTTCTACACATTTACTTTTATTTCAGCTAATATTCATGTATCAAGGGCGGCACGGTGGGGCAGTGGTTGGCACAGTGGCATCACTGCGAGAAGGTCAGGGACGAGGCTTGAAACACTGGTCTTTCTGTGTGAAATGTGTATGTTCCCCCTGTGTTTGCGTGGGTTTCTTCTAGTTTCCTCCCACCCTCAAAAAACATACATGTTAGGCAGTGGTGGAACGTAACGAAGTAAATATACTTTGTTACTGTTCTTAAGTAAAAATATTGTGTATCTGTACTTTACTTAAGTAAAATTTAAGACCGGTACTTTCACTTTTACTTCACTACATTTTTAGAGCAAATATCTGTACTTTTACTTCGCTACCTTTTAAGTGTGTTTTACAGTTTTTGTTCAGGAATTTGAAAAATACACAGGTTTTTTTTTTTTAGCGCATCTTGAAGCCGCATCGCCAAAATCAAAAGAAGCAGTTGATCGGGAGAAGAAGTAATGAATCGAGAAACATTTTCCGCATTCATTCAGCGCCAAAAACCTAACATCAAATCTAGTACAAATTAAAAAGAGTCAGAAGATCGTTGTTCGTTGTGTTTACTTCTAAATAAAAAGTTGAGCCATCATTACACAGAGCAGGGGCGGATCTAGAATTTTCCAAAGAGGGGTGGGGCTTTGACAAAGCAAATATAGGGTGACTGGGGGCCTCCCCCCAAAAACATTTTAAAAAATAAGTGTAATTTTCCTCCATTTTGGTGCCCATTTGCTGGCCCTTCTAGGGGATAACTTGACTTGTCCCCTTTCCTTTTATTTTATTTATTTATTTTTTTTGTGGACCAAAAAAGGCCGGAGAGGGGGGGTCACACCCCTGCAGGGTATTTATCCTGGTTACCATGGTGACACCCTATAGCACAAAAAATAACATTTTGAATTATGATCAAATACTTTTACTTTTTACTTAAAAAGTAAAATTCACACCAACTATTTTTGTACTTTTACTTAAGTAGATTTTTTTTATTGGTACTTTTACTTAAGTAAATTTTTTGCATAATTATCTGTACTTTTACTTAAGTACAAAAAGTGAGTACTTCATTCACCACTGATGTTAGGTTGTTTGGCCATCATGAACTTGCCCCTAGGATTAAGTGGGTGTGGATGGTTGTCTGTGTGTCTCCCTACAGCAGACTGGCGACCTGTTCAGGGGTACTCTGCCTCTTGCCTTAAATCAGCTGGGATAGACTCCAGCACCCCTCGTAAACCCATCAGAAATAAGCGGTTCAGAAGACTAAAAAAAACTCGTGTTCACACATCCCACTTGATACTTTTGTCTACCCTGCCTAACCCTACCCTACTCTACCCTAACCTGCCTGCACAACCCCCCTCTATTGTAGGAGAGTCTCTATAGGTGTCAAAATGAAATACACGTTGAGCCAAAAATTCCATACTGGGACCAAATTTTGGGTCGATACGGTATTTATAGATTTTTAAAAACATTTAAAATGTTTTTTCAGCTGTAACAATGATTCTTTTTATCCTAAAAAAAGGCGTAGAAATTGAATAAAGAAAGCTTTTATTCTACAACTTTCTGAAATTTTACTGAGAGAACACAGACTCCAGTTGATAAGGTGTACATGAGTTAGGTGCAGAGGAACGCGAATGCCACATTGGGCTCCCCGCACCATTGGGAGCTTTGTTTATGTTAACTATGAGCTTTAGCCCTTTGGATAGCGCTAAAGAGTTCTACGTCTTAGAACAAAGAAGTTGTGGTTACGTTCATCCCAACATCACCAATTAAGCACCTCATTGTTGGCCAATGTGTAATGAATTAAATTTGTGTGACATCCTCGTTATTCTTTTTTCCCCCAATTAGTTTGACCTGTTTTTGCAGGTTTTTGTGTGATGATATCCTTCAAAACTAATTTACCATGTTTAATATAATAAATATGCTTGTACAAAATCAACAGAGTATTTGTGGGCCGTGTCAATTGATGTGCCAAACTAGGGCTGAAATAATTTCTCAAATAAATTGGACAATTCTATTAAAAACATTTCTTGATGATTTTTTTGCCTCGGGGTTTTAATTAATTTTCATTCAACATTTTCTTCAAGATGGCGGAACAGAATATTTGGCTAAGAGAGCATGTTTCCTCATGGTCAGACTGTTCCGTTCCGTCATCTTCCGCTTGTTCCGGGGTCGGGTCGCGGGGGCAACAGCCTCAAACGGGTAGCCCAGGCCTCTCTCACCCCAGCTGCATCCTCCAGCTCACCTGGAAGGATCCCAAGTCGTTTTCCGACCAGCTGTGAGACATAGTCTTTCCAGCGAGGGTCTGCCTCTTGGTCTCCTTTTGGTGGGACGTGCCCGAAACACCTAGCCTGCGAGGCGCTCGTGGGGCATCCTGACCAGATGCCCGAACCACCCCATCTGGCTCCTCTCGACCTGGATGAGGAGCGGCTCGACGCAGAGCTCCTCCCGGATGGCAGAGCTCCTCACCCGATCTCTGAGTGAGAGCCAAGCCAACCTGCGGAGAAAGCTCATTTCGGCCGCTTGTATCCGTGATCTCTTTCTTTCAGTCACCACCCACAGCTGGTGACCATAGGTGAGGGTTGGAACGTAGATCGACTTGTAAATCGAGAGCTTTGCTTTTTGGCTCAGCTCTCTCTTTACCACGACAGACCGATGCAGGTCAAACTGTTGTAGTTAGAATTAGCATGCTAGGTTAGCATCAGAAGTTGAGATGAAAATGACAGAAGCCGGTTCAAGCGAACAAAAGAATAAACAGTAAAAGTGAAACAAAACACAGCTGATAAAGTAAATGACAGAATTTGTCTAAAATATGGGACTATTTTAAATGTTTAACAAAGTCTGACCACATGTTGCAATACAGAATTGTCGCAGTTAGCATTTCCTGCTAAAAACATTTAAACATGGAATTTTTCTCAGCAAGCAGAAGTTTGAGTTCAGACTGTTGATGCTCGCATAATTATACTTAAAATAATTGTTTGATTCACAAAAAGCTCAAAATTTAATTTGTTCCTGTGGAGTTAAGTTTGAGAATTATTCATTAAATTTTTAGGGTGGGACTTTAAAAAAGTTTACTGTTGAGTAGTTTTGATATATTTTTGGATCTGCAATATACAAAATAAATCTGATTACAAGTGTTCGTACACAAATAAATCTTTTACTATCAAATAATGGTTTAAAAAAACATGTTTCATTCTATTCCGTTCCATCGTCTTTCGCTTATCCGGGCCCGGGTCGCAGGGGCAACAGCCTCAGAGAGGAAGCCCTGGCTTCTCTCGCCCTGGCTGCATCCTCAAGCTCACCCGGAAGAATACCGAGTCATTCCCCGGCCAGCTGTGAGACATAGTATCTCCATCAGGTCCGAGGTCTGACTCTTGGTCTCCTTTCGGTGGGACATGCCTGAAACACCTCCTGAGCAGATGCCTGAACCACCCCATCTGGCTCCTCTCGACCTGGATGAGGAGCGGCTCGACGCAGAGCTCCTCGCAGATAGCAGAACTCCTCACCCGATCTCTGAGTGAGAGCCCAGCCACCCTGCAGAGGAAGCTCATTTCGGCCACATGTACCCGCGATCTCATTCTTTCGGTCACCACCCACAGCTGGTGACCATAGGTGAGGGTTGGAACGTAGATCGACTTGTAAATCGAGAGCCATCCTTTTCGGCTCAGCTCTTTCTTTACCACGATGGACCGAAGCAGCATCCTAGTTATTGCTGACGCCACATCGATCAAAAGAATCAATCGATCAATGAATTACTGAGATAATCAACAACTTTACACAAAATACCAGCAAAGCATTATGGGATTTGTAGTTTTATTGCTGCATTTAAAATGTCAAAATCCAAGTGGTTCCACTCAGTGAACATGTTTTATCGTTTGCAAACCTCAACACAAACACCACACAAATCAATATCAGACACCAGCCTGATGTTTTGCAATAGTTGCCCTTGTTTTATGAATATTTCTAAAAATAAATTATTATGCATTTAGTAGAACTGGACGTTTGATGGTGAAAAGTTTTTTGTTCACCAATGTTTCTCAATGCACACATATGTTCTCATTCTTATTAACTTTATCTAATCAATCCTAAAAAGCGGCACGGTTTATATTTGACTCTGGCTGCCACATGTAATCTAACATAATCCCAAATCTCCATTTGGTCCGCTGATTTCCTAATCCAGCCACATCTCCAACAAACTGATTTTTTTTTTTTTTAGACGGTGTAATCCACTCAGTCTGCTGACAGCTAAAGTGACAAAACAGTTGGAGGACTGTCAGTAGTCTCCACCTCTCCATCTTCCTATCTGCCTCGGCCCTTCCCTAACTTGCTGAATATGCTCCATTACTCGGTGTAGTCCATGCGAGCCTGCTAATAATACTACTTACTATTCTTTGAATGCCAATGTACCATCTGTTTAGCAATTTAGAGAAAAAGAATCCTTCAACATCCCCGTTCCCCTACCGCTTCCCTTCCAGATGGAAGCCTGGGGGAGGAGAGCAATAATCTCAGATTCCTCATGTTTCATTACTCAGTGTGCTACCCATTTCATTACAAGGAAATAAAATAAACTAGATGAGTACATACATCCTGTAAATATAAAGAAATGGGATCCCAAAGCACAGAGGAGCTTTCATCTTCATTTCAAAAAATGGAGTCAACAAACATCTAGCAGCAGTAGACGGATGAAGTAGTGGGACTTTGTCCTTGCTGAAAATGAGTAGCGGGCACTTATGCTTGGAAATTTGCATAATCAGGGGCTTACAGATGTTATTTTTAAAGTTTACCAAATACAACACGTCTTCATCTAACGTGGATATGTACGCAGACTCATCATTATTCATCCCTGCTGACAGGCATGTAGAATAACACCTGCGGCCGCACGTACACATAACAGCCTGTGACTCTTATTATTCCATGGATTTCTGTGAATTGCGTTGGCGGAACCACTCACCCCAAATGAGGGGACCAAGCCGCTTTTCAGATAACGTATCTCAATGCAGTAGAGAAAACAAAGAAATGATCTCTGCTGTGCCATGTTCTCTCATTCACGGCAGGGATGGCACACGAGTGAAAATTAATACACCAACATATTTGTTGGACAAATATGGTGATAATTTGATCATCTGGCGTCTTTGTTACCAATCTCCAGATTTTTTTTTTTTTTGCCTGGCAGCCGATATGCTTATTTTGTGTTGGAGTTGAAAAAAAGAGAAATGAAAAAAGAATTTTAGCAACGACTTTGAGAACAATCAAGATTTCTGACACACAAATAAGCTGCGATACACAGGAATGCCAATTGAATGCATAGCCAAGAATTCTTTAGTGAGTGAAACAGATCTAAGGTGTGTTTCAAAATATTATGCAAACTGTGTCATCAAGATCACTGCTTTGATTTATCTGGATTGTTTTGTATCTCAGGGTCTTTGGATTCTTGAAATCAGGATTTTGTGATAGTCGTTTTTTCCGCTGAGTCCAATAAAAAAAAAAACTTCTAAAGATCCATTGAATTATGAAACAAATCAATATTTCTACCAATCTGGGAATGAAAAAGGATCCCTGCAGCTGAAAAACAGGAAATAGATGGTTGAAAACATTCCATTATTCACAGTTTGTGAACTTCTAAAGAGATTTCCATTTGATTCAAAGCCTACTCTGTGCCGTCCGGATAACGGCATGATTCGTCTACTTTTTACTTTTACTCACTACTTTTTTATGTAATTATCTGTACTTTTACTTCGTTATTTTTATAAAAAGTAGTCGGTACTTTTGCCATTTTGTCACCGTTAAAAATAAAGAAAAAAGTCAATAAAAACCAATCCGGGCCATTTGATTTGAATGTGGTTGCTTCGTCACTTCAACACGTGACACACAGCACGCGCGCATGCATGCACACATACACCCTCTCCACACCCCCCTGCTGTGTTCCAGGTGTCACGCAGGCTGTATGTGGCACTCCCAACCTTAGCAACTTGTGAAAGACTATTCATTATTGCCTCAAAGAACTTTGAAAACTACCTGCCTTCAAGGCTTAAATTTTTTTAACATTGAGTGTGTTTGTGTCTGCTGAAGTTGGTTAAATTAGGTGATGCAGAGTGAAGCTTGGTAGCTGAAGGGACGTTACATAATGCCCTGCTTATGATAATATATTTGATTGTGTTCATTAATCGATTTTCAATAAAGATTATTAAGAAATAAATGTTTTGATTCATAAAGTTTCACCAAAACACTTTAATTTATTATCATATTTTCTGCTCCTTGAAGCGTGTGATAATGTTTTAAAATATGTTCATACGCTTTTGTTAATGATATTTCTTTTTTTCTGAAAATTACTTTTACTTTTATACTTTAAGTAGTTTTGACAATAGGTTACTTTTTACTTTTACTTGAGTGAAAACTTCAGTTGATACTTCTACTTTTACTAAAGTAGTTTTTTAACTCTGTATCTATACTTCTACTTGAGTAGAAAATGTTGGTACTTTTGACACCTCTAATTCCTCCAGACAAATATGCCAGATTAAGAGAGCAGCTGCTAAAATGACATTATAGAGCAGCAAACAGGAAGTGATCCTCCAAAGACTTCCAGTTCTACAGAAACCTCTAGAGGAAAGTATCATCTGGAAAATCATTTGGACCTCGGTAGGACTCGGAAAAGAGGCCAAAAAAAAAAAAGAAGTTTCAGTTTGACATACCTGCCTGGTTGGTTGTCACATTAAGTGACACATACTGCTTGGCGTGGTCTTTGGCCAGCTCCGACACTCCATTGATGGCCTCCAGAAGGAAGCTGTAGTTGGTGTGCGACTGCAGGTCAGCCACCATCACCGAGGTATTTGACAAGCCAATGCGACGTGGCAGGAAACGTACATTGGGGCCACACTCCTCCAAGCCTCTACCGTCTGGTAAAACCTGCTTGCAGATCAGGTTGTAGCGTATATCCTTCCTGCCTCCGGTCTCCATAGGGATGGTCCATTCCAAAAATACACTGGTTTCATTTACATTGGAAATTGCATTACGCGGTGCAGAGGGAGGACCTAAGAGAGGCCAGAAAGTGAAATTATTTATCTTTTAAAGGTGGGGTTTTGTTTAAATTAAACTTTTTGAAGGTTTTTTTTATGTTTAAATGTTATTTCTAAAATCTAAAAAACAACTTAAGTTATTATTGGTTTCATTCATGCATATAAAAAATCGCCGATCTCTCTCGTCGTGTTCTGAGATACTATTCAAACATCGGGTTGTTCTTGGCCACGCCTTCTGTTCTATGCCAAGTCAACATTCTAACATAATCAGGAAGTTCGTTTAATTTGCTTTTGGCATGTTCTTGCTTTGCTCACACTCGGTTCTAACATGAAATATTATTTTTAAAGTATCTTTCTTTTTTTAAGAACATGCACTAGCTTTACTAAATCAAAGCCTTTTACACAGTATTTGTGGCCTCAAACGATGCGTCCATGGTAAGGTAATGATGAGTACAAAAGTTTGAGGGACAGTAAAGTGCTCAATCATTGGGCAAGGGGCAGTGGTGAAACGCAACGAAGTAAATGTACTTCGTTACTGTACTTAAGTAAAAAAAATGTGTATCTGTACTTTACTTAAGTAAAATTTGAGACCGGTAGTTTTACTTCACTACATTTTTAGAGCAAATATCTGTACTTTTACTTCGCTACTTTTTAAAAGTGTGTTTTACATTTTTTGTTACATTTTCGTTCAGGAATTTGAAAAATACACAGGTTTTTTAGCGCATCTTGAAGCCGCATCGTCAAAATCAAAAGAAGCAGATGATCGGGAGAAGAAGTAATGAATCGAGAAACATTTTCCGCATTTATTCCGCGCCAAAAACCTAACATCAAATATATTACAAATTAAAAAGAGTCAGAAGATCATTGTTCGTTGTGTTTACTTATAAAAAGTTGAGCCATCATTACACAGAGCAGGGGCGGATCTAGAATTTTCCAAAGGGGGTGAGGCTTTTACAAAGCCAATATACAGTGACTGGGGGCCTCCCACCCCCCAAAACGTTTTAAAAAATAAGTGCCATTTTCCTCCATTTTGGCGGCCCATTCACTGGCCTTTCTAGGGGATAGCTTGACTTGTACCCTTTCTTTTTATTTTATTATTATTTTTTTTTTGTGGGCCAAAAGAGGCGGGAGAGGGGGTCACACCCCTGGAGAGTATTTATCCTGGTTACCATGGTGACACCCTATAGCACAACAAATAACATTTGAATTATGGTCGAATACTTACTTTTTACTTAAAAAGTACAATTTACACCAATTACTTTTGTACTTTTACTTAAGTAGATTTTTTTTATTGGTACTTTTACTTTTACTTAAGTAAATTTTTTGCCTAATTATCTGTATGTTTACTTAAGTACAAAAAGTGAGTACTTCGTCCACCACTGGGCAACGTCGTGGACGAGGGAGCTAATTTAACACATTGGAGTTTATCCGGGTTTGTTTGTAGCTCGGTAGCTAAGCATGGATGTTGACCAAGCTGTACAGTCTGTGTTAGACAGTTTTATTCAGGAGAAAGACGTCCCTGTCCAGCTGCCAATAAGATTTGGGTAAAAATGAATTTTTCAGCTGGCCTTGTTTGCGCAGCAGTTAAAGCAATAAAGTACAGAGCTAACAAACCCCAACGTTTTGAGGTCAGACTGTTTCTACAGAGTGAAACAAACAGTCTGCTGTATTTTGTTATGATACCACTTTAAAAAAGAAAAGATGATTAAAAAAAGAAGCCTTAAGACTATAAGTGAAAAATCCTCACGTGTGCAGGCCATATTAGTAGGGTCAGAATCAATCTTATAGTATCCGTCTTCACAGCTGCAAGCGGTGGCCCCCATCTGTCTGGCCACACTGTGAGGAGGACATTTACCACAGGTTGTAGACTCCAGCAGCGAGCGGTAAAACCCCACTTTGCAGACTGAAAGAGAGAAAAAAGGAATGGAGAACATGAGGAGCCAGCAGCAAGAGAAGAGACAAAAACAAGCAAAGTAGAAACAGTCGGGGAGTTAAGTAGAAATAGATTTGACTGGATTTAAAAACAAGACATAAATTACAAATGACAAAATCAACGGTAGTAGCTGACTTATCAATTTACAATGTTTTAAGAACCTAAATAATTCAATTCAATTCAATTTTATTTGTATAGCCCAAAAACACAGAATTTCCGTCTCAATGGGCTTCACAAGAAAAAGAGGAATGTATTAACACAGATACAGAGCAAGAAAAATAACTAACAAATGCTAACTAAACAAGACTAGCACATTTATGCCCTTAGACTCTCCTTCTCGGTGAGGAAAAACTCCTAAAAAACCATCAGTCGGAAGAAAATAAGAAACCTCGTGGGGATCCACATGAAAGAGAGATCCCTCTCTTAAATGTTATTTTCTATCTTTCTAAATAAGAAAGATAGAAAATAAGACACTTTCCAGTGAGTGTTTTTGTTTTTCAAATTTTGATCCATTTTGACGTTTTCTCTGGCTCGTTTTTGTTCAAAACCATACTATATGTGTTCAATTGTCTCAAGCCCTGCTCATATAAAAAATAATGGGTCAGCGATGCGTCGATTCGGGGAAAATTGGCAAATTTGAGCACAGCTCGGGCGTCTGTCTCACTCATCGCACGTCTTTCACCTTAATTTTTGGGCTTTTACGACAGAACACATTCTTATCACTCTGGCTTCAAATTTAGCGACATTCGCCCAAATTTTCTGAAATCTACTTCAAGTCGGAAAGATCATACAATTGTCGACTGATTACCTACAGATAAGCTTCAGGCAAACGATCAACCACTGGTTGATTTACTAAAAAGTCAGAGGAGACATTAATCAAACTAATGTTTCACAATAATCTGTAGCTATTCGGTAGAAAATGGGCCGTTAATGAGAGGAGGGAAGAGGTGGAGGAAAAGCTGGAGAGGTGGAGGTTTGCACTAGAAAGAAGAGGAATGAAGATTAGTCAGAGTAAGACAGAGTACATGTGTGTGAATGAGAGGGATCCAAATGGAAAAGTGAGGTTACAGAGAGAAGATATAAAGAAGGTGGAAGATTTTAAGTATCTATGATCAACAGTCCAGAGCAATAGAGAGTGTGGAAAAGAGGTGAAGAAGCGTGTTCAGGCAGGATGGAACGGGTTGAGGAACGTATCAGGTGTGATGTGTGACAGAAGAGTTTCAGCTAGATTGAAAGGGAAAGTGTACAAAACCGTGGTGAGACCAGCCATGCTGTTTGGTCTAGAAACAGTAGCACTGAAGAAAAAACAGGAAGCAGAGATGGAGGTAGCAGAGATGAAGATGCTGAGGATCTCTCTGGGAGTGACCAGGATGGACAGGATTAGAAATGAGTGTATCAGGGGAACAGCACATGTTAGAGGTTTTGGAGATAAAGTATGAGAGGCCAGACTGAGATGGTTTGGGCATGTGCAGAGGAGAGAGACCGAGTACATCGGAAGAAGGATGTAGGATTTGGAACCACCAGGAAAGAGGGCTAGAGGAAGACCAAAGAGGAGGTTCATGGATACAGTGAAGGAAGACATGAAGATAGTTAGGGACCAAAGAGGATACAGCAGATAGGATTAGATGGAAGAAATTGACTTGCTGTGGCGACCCCTAAAGGGAAAAGCCGAAAGAAGAAGAAGAAGAATCGACCGATCTAGAGTGATCATAGACAAGTCATAGTCTAGTCGGCGATGTCTTTCTGATTGCCTGACGTGTCTCTGATTTTTGTGAACAGGGCTTCAGTTCTAAACTCCATCAGTTGAGGTTAGGATTAACTCTTTACAGACTTCAGAGGCGTTCGATGTAGCATGATGACAGCACAATTTGCATGTATGTAAACATTGGTACAATAATGCAACGTCCTGGATCCGGTAGACACACACACACACACACACACACACACTGCTAACTGATTCATGGACGCACAAACAGAAAAACAATGTGCCTCAAATGCTAAATCTAAAACAGTTCAGCTTCTGCCACGGCTGGAATCCTAAAGCCCGAGTTACAAGCAATCAGACATCTTGCAGCATAATTTAAATTCCTGACTCAACTAGACAGGTGGAAAAACAAAATATTGGTGGAAACACAAAGGGGATTAAAGATTTCTGTTGACAAGTTTGGAAGAAAAGATGAGTTTTCACTAGTTTTAGGCAAGAAATTATCCATCGAATGGCCAAGAAGTCATCCCAATATCAGCAAGGAAAACAAACAGGTTACTCTGTGATAGTACCGCTAAATCTAATAGCTCTTGCTTCTGCTCATTGTTAAAGTGTCGCTGTTGTAAAGCCCAGTCCAACTGTGGCTTTAATTAACAACTACATAATTAAACTTCAGGTAACAGGACGGTGGGATAAAAGGTTCGGAGAGAGGCAAACACAAAAGGCAAACGAGAGATAAGATGTGAAAAGCGAATGATGAGAAGAGAGAAGTCAAGTTTACAAGAGTGAGACAGGAAGAGGAGAAGACTAAAGAAGAGACAAAGGATGGCGGCTGTGTGTGTGTGCGCATGCGACCGTGTGGCTTTCAGTCATTAGGCGGCAATGGCTTTGATTCACCTTGACGGAACCTTGGTCTGTTGTCATGGAACATTAGTCCTGAAAAATTCACCCTGTGCCCTGGATCACTCCCAGTCTCACCTCTGGCTTGCGCACACAAACACAAAATGTTTGGTCTCTCAGATACCAAAAGATTTTCCAATTACAGAGCCAACTAAGGCTGCCATGTGTGCAAATGTGCGTGCGTTTAAGTCCTTTCTCTAAATTCTACATCATCAGCTGTACTCATTGATGCATGGAAAATTTTATAGAATATAAATCCAGAATTTAGTTGTTTAAAATACCCCGTATATTATATACTGCCTTAATAAGATTTGGCTTCAGCCCCAGTGAAGACTATTAGTCTCCACAAGGTTGTTGTTAATACCATAGAGGTTTCAAAAAGGTACAAAAGAACTACGTACACACACTCGCGCACACACACAGACCATTTATGGTCGCTGGTAGATTTATTGTCATCACACTGTTTGTAGCTCTCCTTGACTCCATCCTCAAAACCCCCATGGCCAAATCAATAAAAGAGACACCATCTTATTTCACACACTAAGACACAGCGATGCACACGACTCATAATTCAGGATGCTTGTGTATGTTTTCATACTTCATAATATAAGCCCGACAATTCTTTTTAAAAACTTTATTTTTCTTTTAGAAGCTCCCACATCCTGATTTGTTTGTGATGTCCTCCCCAGTTCCTTGTCAGTCAAACAGCGTGGTGTGAGGCTAACTGTGTTACCACCGCGGCTCCCTGCGAGGATTTCCTGTTGAACAAGTTTCGACTTCCTGCAGACTTTTTCTATTTGTGCGTCGGCCAAATTCGAAGTCAGTTTTTAATCTGAAGAAAAACTGCTCAGTTATGCTCGCTTATTTCCCACCAACTGGGAAAATTTGGCATTCTGTATGTAGAGTAGTTTACAGGAGCCAGGTGGATGCACTAGCAGGAAACATATCTACTCATCAGTAACGCAGAGCTGACAAACCTGCTCCTTTTAAACTTAATTAAAATACACCATGAAATTTTCTTTCTCCAATTAGCTTGCTAATGAAAATGAAAATTATATAAACTTTTGCAATTAAAATGAGCAGATTAAGTGGAAAAAATAGGAAAAAAACTGCATGTCACTTTAATGAAATGGGATTCATGTTGACTAACAAGCACAGAGTGCACGCTAAGGTATTTATTAACATTAATTCCAGCTCATTTCCATTTAGGATGAACAGACGGCTCATGCTCTACAGCAAAATAAATGTGTCACTGAGGAATGACATCTATTGACAACAGAGAGCAAATGGCTTTATGGAAACAACATGTCAGCCGGCAAAATGGCCGTCTTTGTTTTGTACCGTAAAAGATTTAGAGGTATGGAGGTCAAGAAAGAAAGACAAAGCCAAAAACTAAAATGAAGTAAAAAATGTCACATAGATCAGTGTTTTTCAACCTTTTTTTATGTCAAGGTACCTTTTTCCATAGAAAAAATCTTGATGCACACCACCAACCAAAAATGATAAAAACAATTTCTCTAAACGAATTTAAATATTTAATTACCTAATCAAAAGTAATTTCTTATGCAACCATGTGTCATAATGAACACTTTGTAATTCTGTACTTTAGAAAGTTTTTGACCTTATTTGTACCTGCCGTAACCCCGCAAAGGATAGACGGTAGGGGTGTGCAATACCGCAAGTTTTGGTATCGATCCGATACCAAGTAAACACCAGACCAATATCGCCGATACCGATATCGATATTTAATTTTTTTAAATGATTATTTAAAGGGTTTGGGTCATATACTGTATATAATATGACCAAGTATATGTATAAACACAGGTTGGTAGATAGATCGATAGAAGTGTCCAGTTGCAAACAAATGTTAACTAATGTTAAAGATGATTATGTTGTACTTTCATAATTAAAATTGGAGCATCTCTGTTAATGAGCGCTGCCTCTGGGAAACAGAAGGGGGCAGGGTTTTCTCCTCCGTTTCTGAAGTTTTTCTTTGGGGTGATTCTTTAATTTGTAGTGTTACCCCTATACTTAACAGCCTTTCTGCGCATGGTGCAGGTAGCCTCAAAGTACAGCCACGCGCTACATCTCTTTTTTCCTTCCATCTCTCTCTACTTTTACCGACTTGCGTTTTTTATTTTTTTGTTTCCTGGCCCCGAGTCGCTGAGTCATGTGACAAGTCAAAGCGAAAGAGAGGAGGGAGGAGGCGGGGCCGCCTTGTTTTAGCATACAGGTGCGACACACAGCATTTACGCATATTTTGCAGACAGATCAGTTAGGTTAACTTTTTGAAAAAAAAAAAAAAAAAAAAACGCAAGCAAAGTGCGAGAGGTAAAACTTCAACCAAAGTATCGATATTGTAGTTGGAGTATCGATCAATATCAATACTAGCCATTGGTATCGATATTATCAATATTAGGATTGATCTCCCCTCCCCTAATAGACGGTTAAGATGGTGACTGACTGAATGACTGACTGTCATGTTTAGTTCCAATGAGCTTTTCAGAGGATTTACCCAGAATGCGAGAGAAACTTTTTACTCTTGAATGTCTTGCAAAAAATGTTAGATTTCATTGAAATCCACAATTTTTCTGCTTTAAAACACAACGTAAATGTTCCCACAATGGATCATAGAAAATACGATCCACTAGGTGGGGTAGTTTTTTGGAAGAGATGGACAGCAACATGAAACTAAAAAGCAGAGAAGAAGAGTGGATTGCTATGGTTACAGTAAACAACCAATCACAGAACAGCCCTGCCTGTCTATAAATAAAATAACAGCATTTCATACCGATAAACATAAATAAATATGGTGTAATCCATTTTTTACACTAACATTGTGAGATCAACTAAAACAGTCTTTGGGAACTACCGGTAGATCACCATCACCGTGTGAGGAGAAATGGGATCATTTGTCCAGGCACACCTGATTATCTCTCACGAGTGTACCGCGGAACATTGGTTAAAAAACGTTGACAAAGAGCTTGTTTTTTTTTTGTTTTTTTGCAATCTAAGCCAAAGTCAAAAATTAGTGAGTGTGATGCCATTCAAAGCATTCAGAGTCACAAATGTTTTAAAAACACTCATAAAAATTAAAATTTAGGTCACTAAAAATAACAAAAATAAGGACAAACATGTATTCAAAAACAATCTCTCACATATAGACACACATAACGTACCCCACTGATTGAACCGCAAGTGACTGTCTTTTCGCAGAATTAAAAGTATAGGTCAATAACCAACGGTTGGTATAGTTAGCCAACGGTTAGCAAGAGCGAGGCATTGGCTAAGTGCTAGAATGTCTATCCTTGGACCGAACACAAAAATAATAATAAATCTGCCAATTCAGCTGCCATTTTCTGTCTCTCGGACAGCACCATGTTGACTTTGTTGAGCTTGGCTAACATCTTCCCAACCAACGGTGAGCTTTTTGAAGGTTCACGCTGCTGCCACTGGAGAGTGACAAAATGCCAATCTGTCAACCATTAGCTACGTAAAATCTGTGTGGGGTAAATGGTCACTACATTGTTCAATCAGTCTTTTTAATTGGGTAGTTCTCAACTTGAAAAACTTAAGCACCAAGAAAAAAAGAATGTTTTGTCTTCTGAACCGCTTATCCATAATGGAGTTGCGGGGGGTCCCCGATCCTATCCTGGCTGATTTCAGGCTAGAGGCAGGAAACACCTGCTATTACTGTACGAGTTATATATACAGCTATTGCTTACAAATGCTTTTAAATCCACAAAGTGCTTGGTCGCAACACATCAACTTCAAGGTTTTTTTTTTTTTTTTTTCCCCAAATGGCAACAAGAACTCCGCCAAGGCTGCCCTTTGTCATCGATTCCGTTCATCACCTTTATGGACAGGATATCTAGGCACAGCCGAGGCATTGGAGGGACCCGGTTTGGTGACCTCAGGATTGGATCTCTGCTTTTTGCGGATGATGTGGTCCTGTTGCCTTCATCGGACCGTTATCTCCAGCTCTCGCTGGATCGATTTGTTGCAGAGTGGGAAGCGGCCGGGATGGGAATTAGCGCCTCCAAATCCGAGGCCATGGTCCTTGCCCGGAAAAGGGTGGAATGCCCCTTGCGGGTCAGGGACAGGGACCTACCCCAAGTGGAGGAGTTTAAGTATCTCGGGGTCTTGTTCACGAGTGGGGAAAGGATGGAGCGGGACATCGACAGGCGGATCGGTGCGGCATCAGCAATAACTAGGACGCTGCATCGGTCCGTCGTGGTGAAGAGAGAGCTGAGCCGAAAAGCAAAGCTCTCGATTTACAAGTCGATCTACGTTCCTACCCTCACCTATGGTCACAAGCTGTGGGTGGTGACTATAGGTGAGGGTTGGGCTCTCACTCAGAGATCGGGTGAGGAGCTCTGCCATCCGGGAGGAGCTCGCTGTCGAGCCGCTCCTCCTCCAGGTTGAGAGTAGCCAGACAGGGTGGTTCGGGCATCTGGTCAGGATGCCCCCCTGAGCGCCTCACGGCCGGGGTGTTTCGGGCACATCCCACCGGGAGGAGACCAAGGGGCAGACCCCGGACCCGCTGGAGAGACTATGTCTCACAGCTGGCCAGGGAAAGACTTGGGATCCTTCCGGGTGAGCTGGAGGATGCAGCCGGGGTGAGAGAGGCCTGGGCTACCCATTTGAGGCTGTTGCCCCTGCGACCCGACCCCGGAACAAGCGGAAGATGATGGAACAGAACGGCAACAAGAACCGAGCGATCAAGCTGCTGATTTGAAACAGCAAACAAAGACTATTCATCCTTAAACATTTCCAAGTAATAAATATCTTGTTCAGAGTAAACCGTTTGTCATCTAATAGACAGCTCAAGTTTAAAGTCCCTCTTATATATAATCTCTTCATGAGAATAAATCCTCTTGTTATCATAAAGTATCTCTAAAAACAAGGACAAATAAGGTATTAGATCAGGATGAGCTCCTTTCTGTCCTGTAATTGTCTGACATATAGACCTGCTTATACGTTATCGTGCTAAAATGAATATACACATGAAGACGGGAACATCAAATTACACATTGTTACAGCTGGTTAACTTAAAAGGACTCATTCTGTATTGTAAATGCAACTTCAATATATGGCGTAGGTGGCATTAATGTGCACATGTGTGTGTTGCCCTTGGGCGAGCTGTCTCTCTGATGCCACGCAGCTCTTAATGCAAAGCACAAAGGCTAATAGGTAATTAATATGCAATACACACTAATGTGTCTGTATGGAGTTGTGTGTGTACGCTTTTGTGAGCGTGAGGTTAATATGCAATTAATATGCATCACACACTGGCATCCCAGGCAATTAAGCAACCAGCAGTGTCCGCTGACGCTTCTTAACAAACGTCCTTTTTAATTGGAAACATTTCACTGTAAACATGTTGATTTATACGTCTCCTGTCTTTCGGAGGGATTAGGAAGAGGAAGCGATTAAAGCCGAGAGAGAGAGAAGGACACGGTAGGAGGAAAGAGAAAAAAGGGGGCGCGAGTGTGCGTTTGGGGTTTAGAACTGGAGTCGTATCAATAAAGGATTTAAATTAATTTATGTGTGAAAATACAGAATATGGATTGAAATATTGCTTCATAAGTTATTATAGTCAATAAATTTGAAGCAGCATAACTGGTTACATTTGCAATCTATAGATGACTAGTTCAGTCGATGGTGTTGCGTTAGATTACATCATAAGTAGCATTGTTAGGGCTACGAGAGGAAATATTTTTCAAAGAGAAACAATCTAATTTTAGACAATAAAACACTTTGGGGTACACAAAAAAAATACATCCATTGGTTGGTAATTAAAAAGAAAATAAAAACAAAATGAAAAATGACTTATGGTCAAACAATCAAAGTCTACCCTGAAGTTCAATTACGATTAAAATGAATCTACATATGTTTTCATTTCGGTGTGTACCCTCAGCTATTAAAGTAAACATTGATAGCAGAGAGAGAACACACATACACAAAACAACATTCAAAACGGCTGCATTTTAATACAATGTTTCTAATGTTTGCTGATAGGATTGTAAGTTAATAAACTAGTAAAGGAAACACAGTAAATATCCCTTTCCTGTGTTTGTCCGACAGTAAACTAAAGCTTGAAGAAACACAAACACAACCTGGTCTAGACCGTTTGTGTGTGTATCCATTTGGTTTTATACCATCATGTATTATTGTTTTCTCATCGTGTGTTCGCCCCCTCCCTCCCCCACCCTGCATGTGTATGCACGTATTTGTGCATGTCTCTGTGTGAATGCTAACAAAGACAGATGATTATACCATAATAATATACAATCAAGCCGGTGGGGTTTTCCTGCCTGTGGGGATAACAGAACAGGTCATTGTTCAGCACCCGTTTATTCTCACAATCAAGCAATAAACAGAAAAGCACGAGGTCAAGCCTCTCTCAACGTATTTGGAGAAAAAAAAAAAAAAAATTCAGAATGATGAAAAAGAAAAGTGGAAGATGTGCAATCAATGCAAGGTGATGATAATGATAACTTAAAGTCAACTTATGCTAATTAAAATTTAAACCAGTAACCCTGCAAACTTTTGACCTCAAGAATTTAGTGTCTATTATTTCATGAATAACCGAACCTCATGGAAATATGTAGACGTTGAAACAGTGGTGGCGTTTGGGTTATAGTAAAAAGCAGTATGGAAGAATCTTCTACAGCTGACTGCCCAGAAACTATTTGTGAAAAGTGGGTAAGAGTCGAGACATGCCCTGGTCTTGTCTGGCTTTTTAGCATTTCTGTCTGCAACCAATTATTTCTATTGGTTACCTGGCAGGGAAGATAACCGGTGTCCAGTGAGCTCTTGCTGGCTGAGACGCGGCGGAGAGTGGGACCCTACGGGTATGAGGCAAGCCGGGAGGCCGGTGCATCAGGCGGTGGAGGGGGGAGGACGATGGGGGCAACCGCTCTCCCAGCCACAGCGTGAGTCCATCCAAGCTTCGCACCCTAGCCCAACTGACCCAGCCCTCAGAACCAATTCTTGTCCAGTAGTTACGGATCTACTTTGCCGACTTCCCTTACGCCCCTTGATCTAACATGCCATAGGCTGTTCACCTTGGAGACCTGCTGCGGACATGGGTACGGCCCAGCGCGAGATTTACACCCTCTCCCCCAGATTTTCAAGGGCCAGCAACAGCTCACCGGACATCGCCGGAACTTTGACACTTTCCATGGGCGAACCAATTCTAGGGAGTGCTGCTCTTCACAACGATAGGAGAACTCTCCCGGGGCACCCGCCAGCTTCTCCGGGTTCGCTTGTGTCACTGCACTGGAAGGTAACTTAGTTGTAGCCAAAACCAGAAGGTTGGAGTGACTCACAGGCTTTGAGCAAATGATTTTCATTCACATAAATCTACAGTTTGTTAACATGTATAAATTTATTTTATTTTCAGTACACCTAATTATAACCAAGTTAAATCAGCAAAAGCCATTTTCAAGAGTGGGTTTAATTCAAAATCCACCATTTAAAGTTTTCCACCATGTCCATATGTTTTTTCCCCATTTTAAACAAACCTGAAGTGGTTTTAAATTTCATTCACACATGTTTGAGTCGTTTGAAAGTTCTCGTGTCCAGTATTCGTACACTATTCAAACATTAGGTTGTTCTTGGCCGTAAATTTCAAAAGTAATTGAAATTATTTTACTGCACGCGCTCTGCTTATGCTCAGTCCCTCCCTAAATAGCAATTACCACCAGTTTTTATGTAAATGCAAAAAAATAGAAAAACACGCAAGCTTTGCAAACTTGAAGTGCTTTACATTGTAGTTTTGGCCTGAAACAAAATTTACACTGTATTGTGCATATGCCCAATGGGTGGGTGCAGACAGGAATAAGGGGGCTGCGGGGGCGGACGGGGTAGGGGGCGGGGTCAAAAACAGATGTGAAACTGAATGAATGTATAGATGAGCTTTTTTTTGGCAAATAAAAACAACAACAAAAACACATTTATCTACGTATGCTATGAGATTTTTTTACCTCACAAAAACACAATACCCCTTCTATACAAAAATGGATTTAGAAATATCTTTCACACCACCTTTAACCAGAACAATTAGTGCTCTTAAATACAAATTGGGGTCATCATTTAACCTATCAAACCAAGAAGTCGATGTCAATAGACATACTGTACTCTTATCAAGTTGCTGCAACGCTTATTGCAGCTTTTCACTGGTAATTAGGATCCACGTCTTTCTCTAGCTTGATCGTTTTTCAGTTTAAACTAATAATCCAGACATCTCTAGATATATCTATAGGTCTATAGATATATAGATATACAGTATATACGTATACAGATTATTGTAGTGGATTCTATTGTGTGATCTGATTGGGGACCTTTGTAATAACTCTGCACTTTTTTTTTTCTCTGCTTTTCAGACCTTGCTCTTAAATCACAATGTGTTATCAATGAAGGAGGACAGCCACCAGCGGTCTGATTAGTGGTGCTTTGGCTTGTGCTTCCTACTGATTACAACTGCTGCTGCATTTCTGTTTGGTCCCCTACCAGTCTCTTTGTAACCGTACCTTACTGTATGTCTAAATTTAAAACGTCTTAAATTCTTAGATGTTGTTTTAAATGTTCTGTTGGATACTATCAACCTACCATCTACTTAACAACCAAGAATAAAGACAAATATATGTTTTCATTTATTTTTGCATAAATGTTTTTTGGGGGGTTTTTTTGGCTGAAAATGGAACAAAGATGTAATTTTTTAAACTGTACTTTATTACAAGAAAAGTAGGTTATGTTCAGATTATGCTCAGTTAAATTTTATTTATGGAACCCGATTTCAACATACATTTGTCTCAACGGACTTCACACTGTAAATTGAACAAAAGGAAATGCTCTCAAATACTGTACATAAACATCAGTTCTGTTTGGTTGTCTTCTGCTTATCCTGGGCTGGGTCACTGGGGTAACAGCCTCAGTTAGAAAACCCAGGCGTCTCTCATCCGGGCTGCGTCTTCTAGCTCACCCGGGAGGATCCCGAGGCATTTCCCGGCCACCTACGTGAAAAATTTTCTACAGGAGGTCCGGGGTCAGCCTCTGAGTCTCCTCCCGATGGGATGTGCCCGAAATACTTCACAAGCGAGGTGCTCAGGAGGCATCCTGACCAGATGCTCAAGCCACCCCATCATCTGGTTTCTCTCGACCGGGAGGAGCATCAGCTCTACTCTGAGCTCCTCCCGAATAGCAGGGCTATTTTGGTGTTGGTATTTTGTAGTTGATCCTTAGAACTTAAAATCTTCCACCTTTGTTGGAAAATGTGAAAATGTGAAACCTTTGTTACTTAAAATGTTCCACCAGTTACTGTATATATTTGAAGAGATCAGCAGGTTGGCTTCATGCTGATGGGAATGGACAATAGTCGGGGGCATGGGTGAGGGTATCCAGGGATGAGAGCCACAGGACAGGAAAGCCAGGAATCAGCTAAGGGCAGTCCGGATATGTCAATTAACAAAGCCTTCTTTAATTTATATATACGTGTCTTTAAAGTCACAAGTGATTGAAATATTTTATTGTGTCATTTGATCCATCGCCTCCCAATTAATTAGCCTCTGTGATGAAGGCTTTTCATTATCAGATGATTATGTCGTATATCAATCCATTGAGATGAATACACTTAAAGGGAATACCAGTCAGACCAGTTTTAAAAACTGGTTGGTTCTAAGGAGATGATCAGGCTTTTACAGTTAGAAGCTGGCACTGCTGAATAAAGCATTTTATTAATATTTCATCAAATTGTGCATCTATGCGTGAGTATGTGTGTGAACTCTTGTCCGTCTATCTTTGTGGGTACATGCGGTTATCTTACGCTTGTTTAAAAAAATGCATTTGTTTTTAAGGTTGAAGTTGTACATGTTTTTTAAAAATAGTTTCATCTTAAGACAATTTCTCTGTAATTCATCTGGCGTTATGATTAATGTAGAGGTTAGAAGTCAGGCGAGAGGTTGGCCACGCACAAAGGCCTCACAAGTGGAGAAAAAAAAGGACAAGGATGAGTATGCACATTAACGTGAGAAGGAAGGAAGAAAGGAAGGAAGCACTTCTGGGAAAGTCAGTTTATCCAACAAGCACTCAGAAAGCACTTTAGTTGTCATGACAGCATCACCATGTTGAGATGATGGGGTGGTAGGGTAGGAAAACATATGGCGGACAGAGAGAGACACTAGAGGGCAACACAAAAGGGGTGGAAATCCTTCCGAGAAGCCGTTCAGTTTCACATTATCAAGCTAAATTCGGTTTTGTTATTTCCGTACAGTTTTCTGAACCCCTTCATCTAACACTACAAGCTGCATAACTGACTTGAATTGAAAATATTTTATTAATACCCGAAGGGAATTTTGATGCTGTGGTGCTAGCACCTCGATGCCTTTCCCGGTCCGCTTACACGGTGTAAAAGCTGGCATCTGAACAATTGAAAAACCAGTCCGTAATTAGTCCATGAGTCGGGCTTCAATGAAGCACACCAAAGTGGCCCCTCCACATTCCTGCTGGGTCAGAACAAGCGTCCTCAGTTCATCCATCTTGCCAGCGAGCTACCGGATGCTACCCATGACAACCGCAAGGACACTGGGCTCAAAGCGCCTCCTTTCTGATAGTCTCCTTCTCAGTTCTGTCGGGACTGCATGATTCCTCCAGCCACGGTGGATCTTGTTCCGAGACCTAGCTGCTGGTTGTGTTTACGCAAACAAAGCAAAACGACTCTATGACCAGAAAAACAAGCCAACGGAGAGCTAGCTGCTGGGGAAAAAAAAAAAAAAAAAAAATCACTAGCTTAAAAACAGCCATCCGAAGTAAAGCAATGCAGTCCAAAACGACGTCAAAAGAGTGAACAAAGTCACATCTCCAAAACGGAACCTAACATAGGAAAAAGAAGGGACAGAAACCGAGTGAAAATAAAATGCAAAAATAAATGTATGTATATTTATATATAAATCGATATCTAAATGAAAAATTTTAAATAAAATCAAATTTAATTGATAAAACCAATGAAAGAGCAAAGCAAATAAAAAACATGAATAATCAAGGAATCAAAAAAATATTTACTGCCGTTGTCAATAAAAATTCAGACAATGAAATTGCTTTGGTAAAGTTTGCAACATCAAACATTTGCATAAAATATGTAGAAAATTTGTCCCTCTCCCACAGACATCCATAGAGATGGTAAAAAAGGTGATATAAACATGATGCCGTTAGGCAAAATAATTAAAATATTAGTGTAGTATGTCAAAGATGGGAATCATACATTTAACCGTTCTTTTTAAATACCAAAGTATTCAGTTGTATCAACAAAATGCAATGATTTCTCGTTTTTTGTGACATATTTTACAAACTGAAATCTCACAGACAGCTCTTAGATATTGCTTCATCGACTCACCGCCCCCTCTCTCACTCACACACATACACACACACACACACACACAAGAAGAGTCTTGGAATCCTGCTGCGTCAGCATCTTTATCCGCCGTTTTATTGACTTGTATTTAAAGGGAACACATGTTTTTATAATGTGCTGAAACGTGTTTGTTTTGTATGCAGTTGTTGTAATATCATGACCCACAGTCCCAATTTCATGTGATCTTGCTGCAATCTGTAACCCTAGCTAACAATTTTACGTTGAGACAACGTTGTCACGACGTTCGGTATAAAGTCCTTACAACGCCCATTTGTAGACTCGACAACGTACAGACCAAGTTTCATTAGAGACAAGAAAACCAGAAACTAGGTGCTGTAAATTTCAACAACAATGAACTGGCTTTACATTTTTTGTAGAAAAACGTTAGCTGCAACTATTTATTGGTTTTTTACTGTAAGTGTTGTATTTCCCTGATGTCAATGGAAGGAAGAGGAATATTAGGTTCATTTTGACCATATAAAATCAGTAGCATGTCCAGTCGTCAGCTAAAGCAGCTGTAATAATATCTGTTACAGGCATCCGTTCTAAAGAAATCTATGCTGGTCAAGCCCTAATCTTTATCAGAACATGACACTATTCCCTTTGAAATGACAGATGATGCCAGGAGCATGTGTCTGGCTTTCACAAGTGACTGCAACACGCTTGTCATCATCAACCACAAACTCCTCACTTCCAACACTGAGTGGCTCCTTTCGCTAGCCCATTATTCTCCACAGGGACAGGACAGAAAACTTTCTCATTTCGCTATTCGTCTGAGACAGTTTGGATGGCAGGGCCACCACTGTGACTGGATCAAGTTTGACACATGCTGCTGCAGTGCCTGACGGGCAGGGAAACACAGAGGAACATCAGGCATTGAAGCAAAGTATCATCAAGAGGATCCAGTCTTCCCCATGACACACTTAAACGGTAATCTCTGAACGAAATGCTCTGTAGTTTTATTAATCCTACAATAAGGGTCCAGTTTCTCTTTTTCTTAGTAATTCCATTAATTGATGATATCAACGCTTGTCCTCATTTTCATTCATATTCCCCACCGGCTGCTTTTTGCCTTTTTCATTATTGCCCATTCTTACCCTCCCCCATCACTCTACCGCCTTCTGCAGACGTAGTTGGTTGTATTGTACCTCCGAGCCCTACTTCTTTTGACATGGGAATTCTGAGCAGCCAGAAATTCCACATCACCAAGTTGTCAATCTCAAGCTTCCTTTTGTCATCACAACAAGGGATTTAGTTTTATCCTGTCATTCCGGATTCGATTTTGCCAACACCAAAACGAAGTCTCAATCGATTGCTGTGGGTTCCTACAAATTCCTACTCTATGGTATCCCCGTGATTAACTGTCTATCCACTGACATCACACCATTTCCCTCAGCTTACATACCATTGTTTCACCATTTCAGAAACTGTTACAGAAACATTCAATTGTTCTTTCACTCTAAGTGAAATTAAACAAGTCATACAAATTTGTCAGTAATTATAGTCTAATATAAAATGGAACTCTGCAGTAGGTAAACTAGTCAAAAGAAAGTATTGCCGTGGGGGACGGCAATCTAATGCATTAAGCTATACTTTCTCTGGTTGGAGTTAATGTTTAAATTTAGCATGAAACTTTACGCTCTGGGTTTTGTGTAATAATTTAGCACGAGGAGGTATTGCCTGGTACATTACTTCCTGGCTGGAAAGATTTACAAAGTAAGCAATGTTCAACATTTGTTCGTGTTGAGAGAATGAAGTGGAAATGATTAAGTTCATTTTAATTTCTCCATCTTTGATGTCAATAGAGCGAATGGTACAAACGTCATAAGCAAGCAAAAACAAAAGCACTGAGAAAAAATGCATAGACAAACCTTTGCCAAAAGGACTAACTCAGTCAAAAGATAGTCATCAGTTTAATAAAAATCTTACAATTGTCTGATTTTGTGTCCGTTTAGTGCATCTCAAACAGAGGGCGAATCCATACCAGGGAAGAATGTACGACTTTGAAGAATCACGGGCGGGCAGGAAGGGTTATCTTATTGGGAGCTTACAGCACTTTGACACTTTTGTTACTGATGACAAAGACAAATAAATAGTATTGTATTGTTTATTATAAAGTCTGAGTGGAAGTCTAAAACTTTTAATTTCTATCAACTGCTTTAGAAAATCATGGAGAATTATTTCATTGTAACAAAAAGAAAGACGAACAGAGGTAAAGATATAGATAAAACTCTCCCACAAGCTAAAACGAGGTAAGGTGACAAAGGTAATTTTGTGCAACCAAGATGGGCGATGAGGAAAGAGGAGAATTTTTACTGTTTCTGAAAATTTTACTCCCACCTGAGTGCATGAAGCCAAAAAAAAATGAAGACATCACAAACAGACTTTACATCCTCGATAAAATTCTAAGCCCCGTGATTTTTTTTTCTGTAAAAACATGCGCTATATTAATGCTACATTAGTACCTTGTTGCTATATCAACTTGTATAAATGATGTACAAAAATTTAGTTAAATTTAGGTATACTTGTACAATTTCTTAGAGATAATCACCATCATTATTTGGGAGAGTTTGCAAAGCTTGCGCTACTATTTTTGTAGTCTTATTTCTGTGGATTTCTATTTATGGCACATCCCTGTTGATGTGATGGACCAAGCATGAGTAGAGCACATGCAGTAAAATAGTTTCTACATAAGATAGAATGTGGTCGTGGTAGAGAAGATCTGTTATACTGGATCTGGTAATCTGGTAGATTACCAGATTGCAATCTACCAGATATCCAATCTGGTAGATTGCAAATATGTAGACCATATTTGCTCTACATATGGTAGAGCAAATTATGTATGCTCAACCATACATAATTTTGTTTTTTTTTCATATATGAATAACAGTCAAACAGTAAGACCTCTAAGAAGTTGATTTTTTTTTCTATAACCCACCCTTTTCCACTTTCATGTTTCCCTCAGCCATTATTCTTTAGTCAGTGTAAGTCACAACTACACTCCATCTCTTTATCCATCTTCACGCTCATATCCTTCCACCGGTTATTTGTCCACTGTCCCCACCACCAGAAACAACATTCATCCATCTCTCTCCCTTCACACCCTGTGGTGTGAGATCTACAATCTACTTTGTATCTTCTGTCCTTTTGTTTAGCCTTCGTTTCTTCCTTTTGAACTCATCCTATTGTTCTCGCTATACATCCATTTATCTGAGGATGTTCCCTCCTCCACCCTTAACTCCTACTGTTCTTACCAACAGTGCTGCAGGCTAGCACCTCTTATCTCTTCTCAAGTTGTATACACACATCACACACTATCACATTCAATGTCTAGATCCCCGCCAACACAGACAGCATTGTTGGCTTGTGTAGAGATCTCTTTAGAGGAAAGAGCATTCAACTATCCGTGTAAGTGGCAAGAGTTTAAGTGTGGTAAGGAAGCAATTGTGGGTCTGTTTGTGTATTAATGGGGGGGAAATGGACAGACTGGACAAAAAAAATGAAGAGAGAAGCAGAGATAAGCATAAAATAACAGGAGTGGACTGAAACAACGAGACAGAAAACGAAAAGATGGAGGAGTGATAAATTGTCACAAGCAAAAAGAAAAGCGAAAGACAAAAAGACTTTGTTAAACTAAAGAACTGAGAGACAAAAAGAGCAACGCAATGAGACAAAAAACAACCACACACGAGTGACAAAGAAGACAAAAAAAGAGCCATCCATTATGACATTCACAAAGGCTACATTAATTTATTCGCTACTAGACAGCACACACAGTCATAAGCAGACAGGTGCTATACCCCAACGAGCAAAGGTCAATCTCATTTCCATACCTAGTTAGGAAAGCTACATCTATACACAGGGGTGCACATAGTTTTATCATTTTAATTCCCAGAGGAGCACCTGGATATGGTATTTGGTGCTCACTGAGCACCTCAATTACTAACTGAATGCAGAATGATGAAACAAGCGCTAGACGGTCAAATAACGGACAAAAAACATGTATTCACTTAGAGATGTGACACAATATTTCTCATAAATACTTATCTAGGTGTCGGTTTGACCCGATAACAGTGACTTTTTTAGTGACTTTATGGCCGGGTTTTGATGTACCATTTATTTTGTTTTCTCCATCCAAGGGCTGTTGAGACAATGGAAACACGGATATAAACTCCTTTTAAATGATATGTAAACACTGTTCTTATGTAACAAGATAAAGGTGTTGAACAACACCAACAGTGTTAACCATGAACGCCAGAGGTGGATTTGATAACCAAGATGAAGTGGTCATTTACGTATGTACGGTTTTCATTTTTATATACATTTTTAAAAACAGGTCATGGAGATTTTTACAGCAAATTTCAAAGAACTGTTCACTTAATATTAGTAGTAAAAAGAAAGGACAACTTGAAGGTGATCTCTAAAGTGCATCTGTCATAGGTACTGAGTAACTGTGGGCAGTTTTACTGGATAACCCCTGGTGGTTTGTGAGATGCTGCATTCACAAGAGTGTGTGGCCTCAATCTTTGTGACGTTAAACTTAAAAATCCAACAAGTTCATGTACAGTTGGCACCGAGTAACTATGGATACAGTTATTAAAATTTCATCAGTTGTTTTGGAGGTATGGCATTCACAAAAATAATAATAATAATAATACATTTTATTTGTAGTGCGCTTTACACTTTCAGAGAAAATCCCAAAGCGCTACATAGAAAGGTAAAAACAATAAAAACATTTTAAAAACTAAAATCTACATTCTGACAACAAAGAATCATAAAATCAAAGATTAAAAGCCTTATTAAAAATGAATGTCTTTAGACCTTTTTTAAAAGTGTCCACACTTTGTGGGGCCCTGAGGAGTTCCGGGAGCTCATTCCACAGTCGTGGGGCAACGGCCTGGAAGGCTCTGTCCCCCATTGTGGTCAGCCTGGTCCTGGGCTGGTGGAGGCAGTGGGTGGAATTTGAGTGAAGGTGTGGTATGGATGGAGCCACACTGCTCAGGGTGGAGGCATAAAAAAACTGTCCTCAACAGTAACTAAAATCTAGGTCCTGCAATTTTCCAAATCTCACCAAATCAGACCGGATCATAGTGCCGCAGTCAGTGCAGTAGTCTAATGTTCAGTAGGTGTCGCCGTTGCTGCTAGCACTGACGATCTGCGATGAAAAAATGGAACATAAATGAGCAGCTTCTTTTGAGAATTAGAAACTCTTTGAGTGCATACGAAGAGGTTTTATGATGACTTACAATATAAAACCATTAATTTGGTGCTCAGATTCGATAAGATCTGGTAAATTGCAAGACCCCACAAAAAGCAAAAAAAAAAAAATTAGAGAGATGGCAGGTGCTTGATTTGAAGCACTCATTTTGACAACTTGCACACTCGTCACCAGACTGTGAGACATGTCTTTCATAGACATAGTCTCTCTAGCAAGTCTGAGGCCTACCTCTGGCCGTACCAAAGGTAGCAGTGTATGCTTGTAGAATGGGATCCTTCCACTTCCTGCAAGCATTGTGGATGTGACGGCCTCCTCTTTGGACCTGACAACTTTTACAATGACAATAGACCTAAAGACCCAAATTCCTACCAATTGTCCACGTGTCGTGCTCCAAAGCATTTTTTTAAAGGGCCAAGTTGATTAGTTATTCTTACTCGTTAGTAGAAAAATCCATTTATCAGAAGACATTAATGTGTCATAACGTGTCATATTCATGGCCACCTTCAAAATGGTATCCTTTGCCACACTTTTGGAGATACCCAAACCATCTGAACATTGTCTAAAACCCAGTTGATAGATTCCAATCATAAATCGCATCCAGTCAAACACATTTTAAAAAGATCAACTGTAAACATTCATTTCCAAACAATTAAATTCTAATTTCACCAGACGGGACACAGAAAAACCCCAAAGTTGGAAGTGTTTCCAGAGAGGGAACGGGTACAGTACAGGGAACGTATAGCAGTAGGAAGCAAGCATCTTCATTATATTGCTATAAAATACACAGTACCTTAATTTAGTACATAGTACGTGTAGAGCAGATTCATTGTGATGACGGAGGATTAGAGTAAAGAAGACTTTACAAAAGTAAACATGACAGTAGACATTTCAAATACTGAGACCTTGCTGAGGTTGGCAGTGCGCTCTATACATTTCCTTTCTATCATCTTCTCTTCACATAAATTAAATCCCAAAATGACAAAATCAAACAAGAGTGCTTAAATAGTCTGCCAAGTGAATGGTTCATATGGACATAAAAGCTCCATTTGCTCCATTTCTTTCATTACTTCTGAAGAGCTTGGTTAAATTGGGACTTGCATTTCAGCGCCAGTATTGAGACGTCTCATTTCAAAATGAAATAGATAGATAAATACTTTATTGATTTTGAAGGAAATTAATATGTCATCTGTTGCTCTCATTCACACATAAACAGTTAAGAAAGTTATGCTAAAACACCAGCTAGTCAATTCACACACACAGAAAAACAAAATTCCCTCAGCGATGCTTCTAAAAATCTATTTTGAGAAAATTTCTTCCACACTCACAAAATAATGGACATATTAAATACGCAAGTTCTCAAAGTTTGAAGTCCAGACACTTTTTCAGTGCCTTCAAACAAGAATCTGGCACTCCACATCCCAACAGGAGTGACAGAAACACACGGAAAAAAAAAGTGTTTACTGAGGCAGGGAAAACATATGGCTACAAAGCCGGCGGAGAGGAAAGACCCAGCCTCGTTTCTCTCTGAACATGCTTTCAAAGACTAGGAATTTAACAGTGTCATCTGCACATGAAACCATAAAAAAGATGGAAACACGCCATTAGTTCCATTATTGCGAGAAATGTGTTTCATTCACTTATGTAAATATGAATCATTATTTCTTTCTATGTAGATGTATATACGACACTGCTTCCCAGGGAAAAAAAAAAGTTTAACTAACAGCTCAACATTTACATAATATCCAACTCCATCTTCTTAGAATACAAAATACTCAAACTCATTAAAATCAAAATCAGGTAAAAAAAAAAAAAAAAAAAGATTTTTTCTTCAGTCATAATGAGGTTGGGAAAAGTTGGCTTTTTTTTCCACAAGCTTTTGAGCATATCAGTACAAAAGGAACACCATTTTCCACCCAGCTCTTTTCAGTCCTGTCCATAAAAGATGATACCGTTTTAATTGACTGAGCTGCCCAGACAGGCGGCATTTCACTGAAAATGAACCAAATGAGAAAATGTGAAAACAGTTTGAATGCTCTATTCAAACTAGCATAGAATTATTTTTTTTACACTTCTGGAAGTCAATTTTATTCAACATGGAACACAAAAAAGAAGGGGAAAAAAAATCGGTTTCGATTTTAAATCACCACAATAAAACCCAGTATCCAGATTAGAATAATGAGAGAGGGTTTGAATCCACGAAGCTAGCCAAAAATGGAATTCTCCAATCCATTCTGTAACAACCAATCCAGAAAACTTTGTTTAGACTGAATGAATTTCACATTGTTCAGCTCAATCAACTGGCAGACTAAAATGAAGTTCCCTGTTAGCGGTACGAGACTATATAGCACATTAACGAATATTAATCCTAACACAAACGGTAGCAAACATTCTTTGATCATTTGCATTTATGCTCCTTTATCAGAAGTTGATTTGCTTCTCTGTTTCTTCATCTATCCCTGCACGCTCTTCATGCTTATGATTTGTAAATCAAACACCATTGGTCCCGCAGTGTTAGCCATCGTGGTGTATGATGCACCTCATGTACAACATGCCTTTATATGCTCCACACATGATTTTGTATTGTGTATTTAGTTGTCTCTCAGCTGAAAAACTAGAACCTGATGTTTTGTGTTGGTGTTCTCCACTATTTATCGGTATCAGGAGGATCGGGCTGACAGTACAGTCTTCCGCAACATGACTCCAGGCAGACCAACGGCCTACTGACAGCTGTTTCCTAATGATCTCCCCACAGAGATCTCATATTTGACGAAGCAAAGCCTTTACAGGCTAGCAATGCTAAATGGCGGCCATCTTGTGATTAATAGATGCTGATTCTAGCTTAGTGATGGATTGGGAGCAGCACAGGCAGCAAGTATCATGAGAACATCTGGCTTTCATTTATGAGATATTCACTCGTTTTAACCTTAAATCTCGATTAGCGATGTCAGCCAATGTGGGATGTTTAGTCACTCGAGGAATTTTTCAGGTAGAAAAACAAGCATCTTTCTACAAAAAAATGAGTTAGATTAATATTTTATAAAGCACAAATCTATGTTTGTTTCATACGGTTTGATTGTCAGCTGGACAGGAACATATTAATTGAAAATACCAATTTATAAATGTGTATATTAGAACTGAAACAATTAGAAAAACATTTATAGAGTACAGACCTCCACCAAGGTCTGCGTATTATTATTATTAAATAAGTCACCCCTTTTTTCTGCCAGCCAATCAGTGCAGATTAATAGCAGAGCCAATAGAAACTTGACACATTCTAAAGTTTCCATAGAGAGCAGAGTCTCAATGTTCTCTGCTCCGCCTCTTAAAGTGCCGGTGTGTGAATAGACTTTAGATTTTAAACAGAACCTTTAAAACATTCCTGGGCCCAAACGGTGACCCATATACCTCCAAAATCACTTCTTCATTTTTCCATTTTGTATACGTTCAAATTTTTTTATGAAAATCAACCCATAGCTTTTTTGAGTTATCTCGCTCACACACATACACGCACGCAAGTTCCCATCACATAGCCTAATTAAGCAAATTGAATGGTAAATAAAACATTTATGACAAAGTGAGTAGCTCATTGATTTGTTGGTTCATACCACTAGTGTAATAAAAACAACAACCTCTAGAAAAACCACCAGGGATACTTATGTTGTCCTCCAGAAGTGGTGGTAAGAGAAGTTTTGGTTTGCTTTACCAAGACAAAAGAGGAAGTAGAAACTCTGTGGCCTTCATTTTCTCCCTTTTCGTGCACTCGGGTATAGCAAATAAGATGGCTCTGGTGTCAAAGACATTCCAAAATAAAGATGGTAATGGGAAATGGACTCTACTTATATAGCGCTTTTCCACCTGCGTTGGCCCTCAAAGCGCTTTACAGTGTAGCTCACATTCACCCATTCACACACACATTGATACCTGATGGTGGAAACTGCCATGCAAGGTGCAAACCACCATCAGGAGCAATTGGGGGTTAGGCGTCTTCCCCAAGGTGACCTAGAAATGAGCTCAGTGGGATTTGAGACGGATTCTCCCAGTCGAAGGGTGGAAACTCTACCCCTGAGCTATCGCCTCCTTCACATACAGTATATAGGGATTTAAATTGAATAATTGATAGACAATTCATCAAATAATTGATCAATTGAATCAATGTTTAATAGATTAATGAATTCAATAATTGATAGATTCATCAATCATCAAAATAAATGATGGAAAAAATGATTTTTTTCTTTTACATTTTTAAAAGTTGGACGTTTACATCCTAATATGTTAAACCAATGATTCAGTTCAAGACGTTACTACTAATTTACCATGAGCCAAAACAACAACAAAAAACCACTCAAACCAAGAAGACCCTGTTTTACAAAGCTTGGTGCTTCAGCAGAAAGCGTTCTCTGGTTTCTAAATTTATCTGTGGCATTCAGAGTTGCCCTTGGTGGCACAGGTGGAGGGAGAGAAAGTCAGAAAATTGAGTAATTCAAAAGACAGAAAGGAGGAAAACTGGAGAGGATGGAAGGAGGGAAAAAAACACAAAGAACTTGGGTGCCTGTGGATATGGTAGTTGAGGTCAGTAGAGGGGGTGTGTGAGCACGAGAGGAAGCAGAACAGTTGCTTTATGAGAGCAGCAAAGTGCTGCAGGGCTTCGGGGAATACCCTCAACTGAGCAAAGCAGTAAACACACACACACTAACAGAATGAGAAACACTCTTGGTAAAAATAAACAGATCTGAAGACATTCAAGCATATTGTAATAAAATAAACGCTAGAAAAAGAATGTTGGTAAGAAATTTATAACAGAATAAAGATGGCAGCCGGAAAAGTGGGAAAACATTCAAACGAGATAGCAATAAAAAACACAAGTAACGTGGAAAAGAAAAAAGAATGAGCTACTTATCGAGCATGGCTAATCTTTTTCCTTACCTTGACAAGATCCACCGATTTCCTCAAATCCTGGTTTGCAAACACATTTCCCGATAGGCACCAGCCACTCGCCCTCTGTGCTGCAATGCATGCGAGGAGGCTCATATAACGGCAGCGAGTTATTGACGCAGTGACCCACGACCTCCACTAACTGCGAAGCCTCGGATCCAGGGATAGTGTCAGGAAACTCAGCCAGACTCTTCACCAAGAATGGGCAGCGTTTGTAGAAAACCCGAACAGAGACCAGCGCAATGCAGGCCCCTAAATCCTGAAATGCCAAAAAGAAGCCTTTCCGGGTCAAAGGACCTAAATCACGGACTTCAGTGTTGAGCTTCATGACGCGGTCCCCCAGATCCAGCTCGGTGAAACTCTCATCTGCTGCAATGGTGTCAATTTTGATGTATCTGCTCTCCTTCATCGCCCTGTCTTCTTCGTCTGTAATACCAACATCATCTCTCATTTCTCCATCCACCATGTCGTCCTCATCTCCGTCAGTTTCATAATAATACATGTTAAAAGTCTCCTTGCAGGTTCCGACACCGCCAGGCAGACTGTTGCAGTCTCTTAAGGTGAACTTGAGTTCGATGTAAACTCGTTGGGCTCCTTCGGTCAGAATCCAGTTGGTGTGGAGCCAGTTGTTTTGGTTTTGCTCCATCACGCGACATACTTGGTAGGTGTGGATGGGGGCGTAGTTCTCGTCAACTTCACCGATCTCTTCCCACTAAGATAGAAAGAAGAAAATGTATCACTGCACTGATGTGAAGCCATTCAAAAAACCCTAAATCTGACTATAATGGTTGAACTTGAGTTCATAAATAAATGTGCTAAAAATAAGAAATTATTAATTATTGTTTCTAAAACTGGATTCTCGTCTCACTTCTTGCTTAGTCTGGGCATATACACGACAACGTGAGTCATATGAGACTGAAAATACATCGTGCACATCCATTTATTTTCTTATTATGGTGCATAGACATAAAAATGGCACTCCCAGCTGAGGGGAGGGACCAAGTGTGAGCAAGAAACATGCATTAAAATATTTCCTGCTTATGTTGGGATAGGGGTGTCAAACTCTGGTCCTGGAGGTTTAGTGTCCTGAAGGTTTCCCATTTGTTCTTGCGTTGACACACCTGATCCAGCTTATTGAGTCATTGTGCCAAATTCTATTGGCTATTGATTTCACTTTATGTTCATCAGCTGTATTGAACCAGGAACACATGGAAAACCTTCAGGACACCAGCCATGACGACCCGAGTTGGACACCCCTGTGTAAGAATGTGGGGTGGCAGAGAACAAAAAAAACGCTGCCACAAACTAGTACCCGTAGAGCCTGTGAATGACTCAAACATGCATTACTGGGAAAAAAATATAAAAATCCCACATTTCGGGTGTATTTTTAATGCAGGAATAATATTCAAAAATGGCAGAATCCTCCTAATAACTTAATTTAGCATTTTTAACACTTCCCAAGTTTTCACAAAGTGTTGCTGAGTGGTCAACGCTAGAAGGTGATCCATACTGCCTTTAAGTTATTCAAAACTCTTTCAGAAAAGGTAACAAAGGGTTTCCTTTCATAAAGATTTAAGTAGTATACAGATGGTCTGAAATTATTTGCAGTGCAATAGTTAATGGTTATTGCACGTTCTGATTACTTGTTATAGTACCTCTAGTACATCGTAGTTATAGTACCGATAGACTGTCTGAAAAACCATTTTTGCCAATTTGAAAGTCATTTATTCATCTTGTGAAGCACTCATCATTGCTGGGGCTGCAGGGGTTCTAGAGCCTATCCCTGCTGAATACAGGTGAGAGGCAAAATACACCCCAAAAAGGTCACCAGTCTGTTGCGGCATCACACAGACAGACATCCGTCCACACACATACACACTCATTCCTGGGGACAATTTTGAGTGGCCAATCAACCTAACATACATGTTTTTGGAGGGCATAAGGAAACTAGAATACCCAGAGAAAACCCATGTGTACATGGGGAGAAAATGTAAACCCCACACAGTGAGACCAATGATTCAAACCTCGCCCAACCCAGGACTTGAACCCCCGATCTTCTTACGGTGCTAACCACTGCAAGACCGTGCAGCTTGATTTGAAAGTCTTCCTTCTTAAATTGTGAAGAAGCAACCTAGCAAATCTTACAAGTCTAATTACTTTGAATGCTGATGTTTTCAACCAGACGTTGAGGGGGTTCATTTGAACACCAACACGTCTACACATCTTTCATCACTCAGTGGACTGTACTATTAGGAAAGTTCGGCTATAAAAACATTCAAGTTTTCTTACAAAAAAGTAGACCCGGACTAAGTAACAAAATACGGATAATTTCAGTACACAATAAAAAATCTGGACTTGGGGAGACGGTGACTCAGTGGTTAGAGCGTTTGCCCGCGGACTGGAAGTCAACCGGAAGTTTGTGGGTTCGCATCCCACAGATTTTACGTTCAGGGTCCTTGGAGAAGACACCTAACCCCTCTTTTCTCCCACCATTGGCGTCATCGTGGCAGCCTGCTGCGGTGTAGGAGCGCAGCACACAAATTTCCCCAGTGAGGGATGAATAGAGTGAGTAAAAATAAATAAATAAATAAACTAAAAAAAACATTGAATTCCATATAAAACAAGCAACAAGTAAAAACCTCGGTGTTAAGAATTTAACAAGTTAAGTGTGTATGCCTGTGTACGGGGTATGGATGGAATAATCCTAATCCCTCCCACCTAATTTCCTACAAACGGTAGCAGATGAGTGTGTGTTAAAAGAAGTAGGTGTGTGTGTGTGTGTGTGTGTGTGTGTGCCTGTGTGTGTGTGTCTTTACCATGAATGAGGATTGAGCTCGTAAAGCCAAGAACAAGAGGGGAAAAAAGTGAACAGATAATCGTGTTAATCTGTACGGCAACTCCGCCAAAACTGTGTGTGAATCTTTTCCTGCTTATGTGTGCATATATGTAAATTATTCTGTCAGCAAAAAAGTGTGTGTGTGTGGATTTGCATCTGTGCCTGTGTGTTTTAGACAGCAGCATTAATTCCCACTGTGGGTCTCCTGGGATGTGGCTATTATCTGCATCACTAGCGCTCTCCCATGGCTAATACAGCCGCTTCATCATGTCACCGTAATATGGCCAGAGGGACCAGACTATGATCTGGTGTTATAGCCTAATAGCCCATATTAATCAATCCTTGCTAAAGCTGTTGTGAACAACCTTCTGTCTTTGTCTTTTCTTTCTCCGCTCTCCATCTTGCTTTCCATCTGTCCGTTTTAAAAGTTTCCACTTCTTTTGTTTCATGAGTTTTTCTTTACTGAACTGTGTCCAAATTAATGGGAGAATTTGCTTATTAGGCATTTTTTCCGATGTTGCTAAATGGGCAACATGCAAATGACAAACTGGTTCTGTCGATGTCTCTACACTTCTTTACAGAAAAGTCAGGACATTTTAAACGTTGAATTATCAGAAGCTGTATTGTTCTTAAGCTCAGATCAAAACCAGCTTTCATGGAAGTACATTACGGACCTTACAGGGTTAGACAGACTATTTCGACTCGTGGCGTGATAGAGCCCAACATTTCTCTCAGACTTCAGCCCAGTCAATTCCAGTGTAGACATTAAGCCTCTTACTGGTTAGATCACACAGATCTACCAGGCTGCTCTGGGCTTTACACAGCTTACACACACACATACACACACACTTCCCAGGTCTTATTGGTGCCCCAGCAGGAAATTGAACAGATGACCCAGTCTCGCTTTTTGTTGAAGACCAGATCAAATGACAATAAAGGAACTTGTGACTGAGATTTAAACTTAAACATATACTAGACAATAGGCTAGTATGAGTTAACGACTTATCAGACATTTCACAGAGTTTCTTCGCAAGTAAATGTTATCTTGTACCAAATTTGAGGACGTCATTCCTTTGCAAGACTCTGTACCAGAGGTGAGATCGGGGCCTCAAAAATCCAGCCCCACCTGACCTGAGCCCAACCAATCAACGTGATTTGCGGGCCCGAAACAAGCCCAAAATTTCATATTTTATTTGAGTGGGGAGGGTTATTTATGAATAGGAACATTTTCAAGAACACGCTTTTTAAAGAAAAAAAAAAAATCCCACTATCGGACCCCTAACGCACTTGTCTGTGATGGCCTGCTTAGCGCGAAGAGGAGGGACGATCTTTGAAACAAATGATAAAATAGATCTTTAACGATCATCACTTTTGCCAGTCCAGCTGTTTAAATGCCTGCTTGGCATCGAGGTGCCAGTCTGTTTTGCTCTCATGTGAAAGCATGCGCCACATTGTCTACATCCAGTCAACGCAAGTTTCTGTAGGTTTTTGAACCATAAATTTGAAGCTTTTCCACACCTCACTCTTACTGGTGCGTGTTTCTCTTTTCAGTTCTCCTGCTTTTAGTTTATTCTTAACTTCTTGCTCCTTCATATTGGGGATACCAGTTCAAAATAAATAAACTAAAGACGTGCGCAGGGGAGGATTACCAAATTAAGAAGAGGCGTTCACGTGCGCAGAGCATGCGCTGGCTCTGCGGATCCTGTTTAGTAGTTAAACATTACTTCTCTGTTTTATCCAAATTGTTCATTTTATAACAATTATTTATTAGTTTAGTACCCACACGTCGTTTTAGTTTACATTTTATCAACATATATTTATTTAAAATAAAAAGTCAGCGAGAGAAAAGCCCGAACCCGACCCGACCCGAAGTAATGATTGAGATTTTTAGGCCCGACCCGACTCGGGCTTAAGATCTTACCTCTGCTCGGTACCCCTCTTGTTAGAAATGGAGTTTCCCTTTGAAAACTTGTAACACACAATCAGATGTGAAGCACACAGCAAAGCCGTGTACTCCCTGACATAACATTTCTAATTTACATCAGGACCACCCGTGCTACCATGTGAGCAGGCGTGTTGCTTTACTGCCGGCGCTGAGCTAATCACACAGTAGATATTTATGTTAAGACGTTTGTTCCTGTCATGGGATATAGTTCATTTACAATTTGTTCTGTAACTGCTATATAATCTGTAATTTCCCTCGAGCAAGTTACCAGAAAGGCTTTTATAAAAAAATGTGAATGCATTTTAAAGTAAACAAAGTAGAGCAGACTGATTTGAATGAGGTTGTAGTGATGGTGAACTGTCCAAATAAACAACCTTAAGACAGTCTCATCCAGCCTTAACCTCTTAGTCACCTCTGAACAGTCTCTCCTCCAAAGCACTGCTATCTCTGAATGCTTCTCATTAGTGTGTGTGTGTTTAGTTTATCTCACTATTAAATGTGTGGGTACAGTTCTGTTCTGTGTGACACATCCATCAGAGGACCCCCCGTAGCTGCACTGAGTGCTCTCCTGGCTCTAATTCTGCAAAGCTGTCTCTAACTTATTATTACCATACATTACCGCTGACCACCGTGACACTGTAATAGAACTGTCCCTTTTGCTTCTCAGCCTGACAACACTCCCACTCCCCCATTTACGCTGTCATCTCATTCATCCCTCCATTTCTGTCTCGTTTGTCTGATTTTTGAATTTCACCTCATTACTTTCCTCTTTGTGTCCTCTATTCTTCCTTCAATTATCAAATCTTGAGTCTAACCTAGAAAACACCGGCTCTTCCCGTATCTTTCCATTTTCTTCTTACTTCCTGCCGTCTACCTGCCATCTTTGTTTTCTTTTGTGTTCTTATTCTTTTCTCGTTTTGCTACATGTCTTATCTTTTCATTGTCTTTTTTTGTTACAATAATAAGAAATAATCTCCTGAGTTATTCACAAAGAAACTCTGCTTAATGGACAGTTTGGAGTCTGTTTGCCATTTAAATCATGTGACGAACAATTGACTCAAATTTTTTTTTTGCGTTTAGATTTTAGCTAGCCCTTCCGCGGTCAGTCATAGGTTTAGGGCACGCATACACATTCATTCCTGGGGACAATTTTAGAGTGGCCAATCAACCTAACATACATGTCTTTGGAGGAAAGAAAACCCATGTGTACATGGGGGAGAACATGTAAACCCCACACAGAAAGACCAATGAGTCAAACCTCGCCCAACCCAGGACTTGAACCCCCAACCTTCTTACGGTGATAATCACTGCATGACTGTGCAGCTTATTTGAAAGTCTTCCTTCTTCAATTATAACTAAGCAACCCAACAAATCTTACAAGTCTAATTACTGTGAATGCGTTTTTTTTTTTTAAACCAGACGTTGAGGGTGTTCATTTAAACACCAGCATGTCTACACATCTTTCATCACTCAGAGGACTGTACTGTTAGGAAAGTATAGCTATAAAAACATTCAAGTTTTCTTACACGATTAAATCCGGACCAGGTAATGAAATCCGGATAATTTCACTTTATAGTAATAAATCCGGACTCGGAGAGACGGTGGCTCAGTGGTTAGAGCGGTCGCCTACAGACCGGAAGTCAACCGGAAGTTCGCGGGTTCGCATCCAATTGAGTGCACGTTTAGGGTCCTTGGAGAAGACACCTAATCCCCTGTTTCTCCCACCATTGGCGCCGTTGTGGCAGCCTGCTGCGGTGTAGGAGTACAGCACACAAATTTCCCCGGTGACTGCCGCGGTCAGTCATAGGTTTAGGGCATATTTAATGCAATTAATCTTTTTGGAGGTTTTACAATGTTAAACACTAGGACCGCCGTGTTCTAAATCTACCTGCAAGCGCCATGACCGTCAATGTGATGTTCATATACTGATTTATGTTTTGTGCTGCTACATTGCATAAATAAATTTTTACACCACTCAATTTTTTTAAAGTAATGATAAAATATTAAATATTTTTAAAACCTAGAATAAAAAAATCAAACACCAAAAGTAAAATTATCTAGTTTGTCAATAGCCAACTTTTTTCTGCATTTTGCGCCTTTGCTTCAAAAAGTCCTCGTTATAAATTGGCTATAGGCTATATTCCAATACGTTAACCTGAACTTTGAAGACTTATCTAGAAAACATGGCAGACTTTATTCAGTGATGTATACGACTCACTCAGCAGATAGGAAGTTGTTGCTGTGACACACACATTTACCGTGTGTGTCATATGGGAAATGCTTTAGACCATGCACGCGTATAGGTCACGGAGTGCGGAGGCTTTAGGTCATATTCGATTGAGCCTTTAGTTAATTTTCTATTTGGCTATTTTCTACAATGAGAGATTTGTATTTATTTAGATCTATTATAAATAGAACTGCCCCATGGGCCAATTTTTGAATGGCACGAAACGACCGCGGGAAGTTGCTTCCTCCCAGCTGCTGCGGGGTGCAGGAGGTTAGAGGAGATAAAATCCTTATAAATTTTGAAATGTTCATGTTTAGAACACAAAAAAAATACATAATAAAATAGAAAACATGTTTATATTAAAAAACATAAAAGGCCTGGGCATCTGGTTAGGATGCTTCCTAAACGCCTCACTGGGAAGAGACCCAGAGACATACCTCGGACTCTTTGGAGAGTCTATGTTGAAATGTTTCACACTGCATTTGCAGGCCTCAAATGAAGTTTACGCAGTGTTGTGTACACTCCCCAGGGCCAGGACTAAGTGGCGAGCAAGAGGAAGGGGAACTTCTCAATGACAAAAATGTAAGTGAAGCTGATTTTATGTATGTTAAGTTTTGTTTTTTTCTTTTTTGGCAAATCTTACATTTCTGATCTAACAGATGCTATCACGTTAAACTTTAACTGTTCTGAGATCAGAGTTATTACCTCATGGAAGCACAACACTACACAATGAATCAATTTGAGTCCCAGATTAAAGATGGTATGCTCAGCCAGAGAAAATCTATGATCAAATCAACTCAGTGACGTTCTTTCCTCTCATACTTTTTGTCCACCCTGTTTTTTCCCTTACAATCTCATACAACAAACGGTTTACAAGTGAATAGATAAACTCTCATTTTGTGTCCTTTTATTTTTTCTGACAGTTGCAAACCAAGTTTGTAAAGCAATAATAGATTTAATAGATTTAAAAAAACAGCAGACATAGTAAAAAAAAGTTACAATAGTAAAACGTATGACTGAAATCTAAGTAGAGATAATTAATGAAGTTTATAGTAAACTCAACCTTTTAACTGATTTCACATGTTTTTTTTTTTTTTCACCGTTCTTATTCTTAATGGGCGCAAAGCTTTCGAACCAACAGGAAACCGGAATTGAACAACTCAACTTCCTGGAAGTTGTTTACTTTTCAAACAATCTTTTTTTTTTTTTTTACGTTTTCTAACGTGATTACAATGGAGCATTTTGGCCATTTTGCCAGATAACTAATGCGGCCACTTTTCAGCCACTACACCCTATAAAGAGTTCAAGGTCTGATCTGCTGTACAGGAAATAACTTTATTTTTTTCAACCACTGTTGCCTAGGTTTGATTTTGTCTTCCCTTTAACTGTCCAGACATAAGTAAGCTTCACAGTACTACTGACATTTTAGAAATATATACTGCTCATATCTCCAGCTCAACAGTCCAGAGCAATGGAGAGTGTGGAAATTAGGTGAAGAAGCGTGTTCAAGCAGGCTGGAACGGGTGGAGAAAAGTATCAGGTGTGATGTGTGACAAAAGAGTTTCAGCTAAAATGAAAGAAAAAGTGTACAAAACCGTGGTGAGACCGGCCATGCTGTTTGGTCTAGAGACAGTGCCACCTAGGACAAGACAGGAAGCAGAGATGGAAGTAGCAGAGATGAAGATGCTGAGAATCTCTCTGGGAGTGACCAGGATGGACAGGATCAGAAATGAGTACATCAGGGGAACAGCACATGTTAGAGGTTTTGGAGATAAAGGCAGACAGGCCAGACTGAGATGGTTTGGACATGTACAGAGGAGAGAGAGATTGGAAGGATGCTGGATTTGAAACCACCAGGAAAGAAGACTAGAGGAAGACCAAAGAGGAGGTTCATGGATACAGTGAAGGAAGACATGAAGATAGTTGGTGTGACCAAAGAGGATACAGCAGATCGGGTTAGATGGAAGAAACTGACTTGCTGTGGCGACCCCTGAAGGGAAATGCCGAGAGTAGAAGAAGAAGAAGATCTCCATCATGTAGAAAGTCATTAAACAGCATTGACATGGGAAGTTGGCAGTGTGTCTTTGTAAGTCAACGGGCTCTTTTACACATGAAGCCCATCACTTGTCAACCTCGGTCTTTGTGTCTTTATTTGATCAAATGTTTAACACAACAGTTAAAGTGAAAGAAGGCCACACAGAACGTTTCATCAGTCCTGCTTTTGACGCCGAAACATTCTTTGAGCCTTGCTTTGTAACAAAGCTTTTACAGCTCCATCGCCCATCACCCACTGATGTTTAAACAAATGGAAAATGGTTTGGGGGTTTACAGCTCTTACAAGTGGTAATGGAGTTAAACTGACAGCCAAAGATTATACATAATGTAAGATGTGTCGCTTTTATGTCTTGTCTTTTCTTTTCCAACATCTTTTGTGTATGTGTGTTTTTTTTTTATATTGTGGAGCTGGAACCTGTGGATAATGAAAAGAATCCACAAAATGTCATGTAATCATCAAAATACTCAACGAGTGAATTCTACTTAATTGCAAAAAATGAGGCCAGAGAGATAATAGTTTGAAGCAAAAATGTGATAAATTCTAATAGGAATCCACTTGTTTGGATGTGCAATCATTTTCCGTCAGTGTAGTGTTGTAGCACAAATTTAGAAAATGCACCTACAAAAAAAATCAACATCAAATAACGGCTAATATTTGTTATTTTGGCAAAAGTGAACAGAAAATCCAAAATATCAAATTTTAACATTTTTATCCACTCACATTTTAACATCTGGGTAATGGTTTTCACAGACACGTCTAAAAGTGTGTAGACTAAAAGAAATAAATGGGAAAACGTGCAAACATGCAATGTAGACTATTGGTAAGATAAATCAAGACGTCTTCTTCTTTCGGCATTTCCCTTCACAGGTCGCCACACCAAGTCAGTTCCTTCAATCTAACCTAGGCATGGGCAAACTACGGCCCGCGGGCCACATGCAGCCACATGCAGCCTAAACGTTTTGATCCGGCCCACCAAACTTGAAAAAGTTAAATAAATAAACCTTGTTAATGTTTTATTTCCATGTGATTCCGATGTTTCTTCACTAGATGACGCACTCTAGTGTGTCTCCGTGATGTGCATGCTGTAAAAATAAACAGAGTGCACAGATATGGAAAGCCATCGGGCCCAATACACGCAATACATGCCCAATACAGGCCCAATATTGCTCTTTATCTAATATTTAGCACGCTTGTTTAAAATCTAGTGCCATTCTATCGGTCTAATCTAGCGGTTACCAAAGCATGCCATCCATGTGCTCCTGTTCCGGCCCCCTGATCAAATGTCTGAATTCAATATGGCCCACGAACCAAAAAGTTTGCCCACCCCTGATCTAACCCTATCTGCTGCATCTTCCTCGGTCACGCCAACTATCTTCATGTCTTCCTTCACTGTATCCATGAACCTCCTCTTTGGTCTTCCTCTAGTCCTCTTTCCTGGTGGTTTCAAACCCAGCATCCTTCTGCCGATGTACTCGGTCTCTCTTCTCTGTACATGTCTAAACTATCTCAGCCTGGCTTCTCTGACTTTATCTCCAAAACCTCTAACATGTGCTGTTCCTCTGATATATTAAGTTCTAATCCTATCCATCCTGGTCACTGTAAAATAAATCAAGACAAAGTCCAGGAAAATTGTCTGTAATATTCTTTGTGGACAAAACCACAGAAAATTTGAAAACTCCAAGAGTTTGTTTTTTTCTTCTCCTTTGCCGAGTTTGAAGTTGCTAGGATTGGAATTTGCATGGTGATATAAAAGACCATTTGACATGCTGGCGCCACCTACTTGAATCTCATCAATTTATTTTCACTCCTGCTACTAGGTCAGGTATCGTATACTTTAGCTTACAATTGAGACCCCTACGGAAACTGTCCAATTAGCGATAGAGGACCAAGCATGACATCAACAACGCAAAAGTGTCCATCTTGGTTTGTTTGTCACTCAGTAGCGAAACGTGGAGGTCGACCCAAACCACATGATCTGCGTGACAAAAGATTGTCTTTGTTCTGACTTTGGGGAATCATCACAGTATTTATTTAATTAAGAGAAAAACATGGTTGGCCTGCTGCAGACAAGATTTGAGTAAAGTTTTATATCTTCAGCGAGCTCCGTTAGTGCAATAGACACGTCCCATCAGGTTCAAACTAGAAAGAAGCCATTGGTTAAAGTATTCACAAATCAACTGCAATGATGCAAAGTTGCATCAGGTTAACTCTAATTGTATTTATGAGGAAAACATTTTCATAATCTAATCAAAGTGGCTGCACAATCAGCATAGTTAATCTCAAGAAAAAAGCAAAATGGTCGAATATCTTCAACAAATAACATGTGTATGTATGTATATATGCAGTGTAAGTGTAAGGAGTGCAGCAAAGGAGTGCAGCAAACAAATTTCCCCGGTGAGGGATGAATAGAGTAATTCATTTTTTTTTTTTTTTTTTTTTTTTTTTAATATACATACATATTTTTAGAAACCTTATTGCACCACTTTAGGTTTCAATACTTGCTGAAACAGGACAAACCCAACCCTCAGAAAAAGCTGAAAAAACTATTTGATTTGTACATTTTAGAGATAACCTACTTTAATCTGACACAATTAATAAGAAGGTCAACTGAATACTGATATAAAAAAAATGTTTTTCCCCATTACAGACACTAATTTGATATTTAAAGAAATACCAAAGAAATGGGTTACACAGCCATGGGTGGTAAATATGGCCTAAAACGGTAGTTTCAACATTTATTTGGTTTCATTTAAAATGTAAAAAAATGGGACAAATTTTGTGGTCTCATTTGTTCCTCTGAAAGGTGGCTAACATTTTGGGGGGCATTTATTTATTTTCATTAAAATCAAGAATTCCACCAGTTGAATTACTTTGTACATTAAAAATCTTTTTGGTGATTTATTTTGTCACTACAGGCTTTAATTCCATTTAAGTTCAACGGACTTTTTCATTCAACATCGCAAACTAGTAGACAATGTTTGAGTTGTGTTGCGCCCCATTTCTGCTACTTTGAAAATTTGTGATGCAGTTGTCTTTTCTTGTATGGTTTTTAAAAACATAGTACATTTCCAAACTTTTGAATGAAACACAAACAGCTGTTAGATAATAGAGCTAAAGGTCCAAGTTGGCGCTTTTGCTAAAAACATCTATTGTTTTTGTGGCAAGAAAATGGTTTTGGACGGTCACAAAACGTAACGTCACATGTCCTGTTCTGTGCTCCAGTACGGTTATGGCTCGTAGTACACGTGAACTACTTCCGACTCCAACTAATTGTACTTTGATACACTTCTTCCAAGTGCGCCATCATGCCCAGGCACAATTTGGAGTACTCACACTCCAAACTGCGCCCACCACATTTGGGCACATTTGCCCAAATTGACTACGCTTTGGTGTACCTACCAAAGCGTAGTCAAACAAACTATGCTTTGGTGGGTAAGCGCACTCGGGTACAGTTCAAACTGCTTCGTGTTGGAGCAACTTTAAAAATTGGCTGAACAACTAATTGTGTTACAGATTATTTTGCAAATAGAATTTAAGTGTCATCAAGACCTTTGTTTTGGTTTATCTGGATTGTATGGTGTCTGAAACTGTTTGGATTCCTGAAATCAGATTTTTGTCATCAGATTTTCGTTATAATAGTTTGTCGATTGAGTCCAATTAAAGTAAAAAAAAAAAAAAAAAAAAGAGGCAAAGTCGATTCAATACTAACAAGCAGATCAATGATTCTGAGGAAATTGGTAGATTCAAATGTTCTATACTTTACAGAAATGTGTTAGAATTTGGGTCTGATTCAGAGCCCACACAGTACTATACTCATACAGGCATAATGAGGAACGACTCTACCAGAAAAATATACCCGATTAGGGAGCAGATGCTAAAATGACATTACAAATGAGCAAACCGGAAGTGCACCTCCACAGAAAAATCTCATCTGCGGAATCATTTGAAACTCAGTGTATGTGCTGATTAATAATTCATAAAGATGTTTATAAATTATTTTTTATATTTGAATACATTACAAAGTTTTGACTCTTTTGAAGGAAAAAAAAATGACTACAAAACCAAATTGCACGACCAGAAAAAAAAGCTCTAATGTTGGTGTACCTCATGAAGCCCTTCATTTCCCCTTTTAACTAAAAAGCCTGTCTGAGTGACTTTCAAAGAACATGTACGCTTTAGAAGGGCAAAGCAGAAACGAGCACAAAGGAATAGAAACTGTGGGAAAGCAGAGGGGTAATATGACAAGCTGATGAAAAGAACAGGCAAAAAACGGACTGAGAAGGAGTCAAGCAAATGTTTAGGGATTGGAAAAGGATCGGGGGAAAAAAAAACAAACCAGACCTGAACCAGAGAAATGAGTAGAAGACCAGGAAAAACCCAACCATGAACCTCAAAGTAACTTATCCAGTCTAGACTTAAACTGCGAATATGTGTGTGAAATGCGCTACAGATCGTACGCCATTGTGTAAACACCAATTATATCAACCAACTTCAAAAATACAAGTTATTAAACAAAATGAATATAATCTAGTTTATTAGACATGCTTGTTCTGTTGGAAAAATGAATTATCCAACAGACCTAACCCTAACCCTAACATCACTGACACGTTCATATGCTCTCCTATGTCTTTTATTCCCTCCGACTGTTCCGTTTATGTTGTTGTGAATGCAGCCGGACTGTTTGAAGCAAACACACATCATAATCACATCTTCATTAATATGATTTCACATATGCCTGCTTTTGTCAGCACTCTCTCTCTCTCGTCCATACACTGCACAGCTCCAGAGTGGGCCGTGGTTTAAACACTCCGAGCTGAGAAAACACTGATCAGCACAACAGTTTGCGGGGAAAGCTCCATGTTTGCCAACAGCAGCAATGATACGAGGGATGTTTCTAATGTGGATCAAAGAGAACCCTGCAACACTTTTTTTTTTTTTTTTCAAACCAAACATGAGCTCCACATAGATTCGGACTTTACTTTTTTTTTTTATCAAAGAAAGATAAAATATTCAACATGCAAATCTTTTTTTTTTCTGAGTCAAGGTTACTGAAACTCCAAAACAGCTCATCATTTTTAAGCGCCCGCTCTTCTTCATTAAACCACAATATAAAAAACCATAAAATTACATTTTTACAACTCTTAGTAAGTCATTCTCTAATTAGCCTTCACATTGGGAATACTTGAAAATGGATATTTGGTTCCTGGCTAGAGATGTAATATATTCCATGGTGACTTTCAATCTCTTATTCATGAATTCAATTTCCCCTGATAATGAATAGAGAATTTGTGCGAATGAAATGACCTTTGAACTGAGTGAAAAAAAGAAGATATATGAAGTACTTGAACTTTACAGAAACATTAAAAGACAGGTCCAAGTTACCTGAAGACAGTGGTGGACTTTGAACACCTTCAAAGCCTTGTTAGGTGACTTAAAAATATATGAATCTTTAACTGCTAATAATTATATTACAGAAAGTAATGTTTTTTAAAATATTTTCATCTGTTTTCTGTCATTTTTTTTCTGATGGCTCTGTTACTTTCTAATATGTGTCTTTGCTTCAAAGTGTTTGACCAATCATACTTCAGCTTTATTTTGCTATCAGGTAGCCTGAAATCTGGAGGGCTTCTATAAACACCTTCAGAATCTCTTCCGCCATGTCTCTCTCACACCGTAAACAAAAATGTGTCTGTATGAGAGGGATAAAAATGGAAAAGTGAGAAGAGGGAAAAGAGATAAAGAAGGTGGAAAACTTTAAGTATCTAGGATCAACAGTCCAGAGCAATGGAGAGTGTGGAAAAGAGGTGAAGAAGCGTGTTCAGGCAGGCTGGAACGGGTGGAGGAAAGTATCAGGTGTGATGTGTGACAGAAGAGTTTCAGTTAGAATGAAAGGGAAAGTGTACAAAACTGTGGTGAGACCGACCATGCTGTTTGGTCTAGAAACAGTAGCACTGAAGAAAAGACAGGAAACAGAGATGGAGGTAGCAGAGATGAAGATGCTGAGGATCTCTCTGGGAGTGACCAGGATGGACAGGATTAGAAATGAGTACATCAGGGGAACAGCACATGTTAGAGGTTTTGGGGATAAAGTTCAGGAGGCCAGACAGAGATGGTTTGGACATGTGCAGAGGAGAGAGAGAGAGAGAGTACATCAGAAGAAGGATGCTGGATTTGGAACCACCAGGAAAGAGGCCTAGAGGAAGACCAAAGAGGAGGTTCATGGATACAGTGAAGGAAGACATGAAGATAGTTGGTGTGACCAAAGCAGATGCAGCAGATAGGGTTAGATGGAAGAAACTGACTTGCTGTGGCGACCCCTGAAGGGAAATGCCGAAAGAAGAAGAAGAAGTTCACCACTGAGGGCTTAGGTGTGAAATGCACGATCGGCCACTGCTTGAAGACTTAACTATGAGAGTTTTGCATTGTTGCAATGATGATGTCATCGTTGCCCAACTTGCATATGCTAACCCTGCTAGCTGATCCACAAATAGTAGATTATTGGGTTTTTTTGCGGAAAAATCTTATCAGTTAACACTTCACATCTTTATTTTTCAGATTTTTGTTTAAAAAATTACAAAGCAATGTCTATCTCCATGCTTAAACGGATTCCTGTTCTCGTCCCGCGGTAGCATTAGCGGCTCATTTACACAGGTGGTGTATATTCTATTTTTCAGTAGATTCTTTAAATGATTCCATCTTTTAGAAACTTTTCTTAAACCCGCAAAATCAGTTCCACTGCCTTGTGGAAGTCAAATCCATCTCAAAGATAATTTCACACATTTTAAAGATAATTATACTCACTCCGTTCTTCGGATAAGCCACCCATCCTAGGTCTGTCATCACCGAGCGGGAATCCAACAAGTTGACTGGTAAAAGTTAAAAGAAAAACGAAAATTAGTTCTCCAAGTAGACACATATAGAGCCTCTTTCACCCTCCTGGAAAAAAAAAATCAATTATGAAAAAGCAGAAAAGATTAAGTGTATCCGCTCTTTGAAAAAGCCCACATCAAAATATCAAATTCCTGCCATTTCCAGTGTAGCCGTGCACTTCTGGCATACTCAAAGCTGTTTGTTTTTCTCTCTCTAATGTGTCCAAGATAGAACCATTTACATTATCAAGTAATTACCTGAAAAAGGTCAGGGCTTGCTGCCGGTGCTTCACAAGTTGGTTTGAGTTTTTAAAAAGACAAAAAGGACTCTTAAAAAGTATGTCAATCTTTTAAAAGCCACACCTTAGTTGTAAATGGATTTTTATCGCTCACAATTAATGATGATACATTTAAGAACCAATTTTTTAGATTCTACATTTTATTTTTAAACTCATCTCTTTTTGTTATACTGTAGTTTCACGACCAAAAGGAGGACCGTATTAAAAGGTGCAATCCCAGTTTCGTGTGCTCTGTATTTAACATACAGATAATGCGTACCTGATGATAAGAAGCAGGTTTTATATACGTATCCTCTAATACGTACGTCTGTCTTACAACAACACACACACAAGCAGACAAGTGTGCGTATTTAAAAATAGATCGGGAGCAAAACTGAGTTTGGTTGTCTTTATTTAAATATTATTTACAGTCGTCATAAAGTCATTCATCAAATCCATCAAAGTCCTCATCCTCTGTTTCAGAATCTAACAGCTGCACTAAATCCAACCTCGCAGGTTCACTTTCCTCGCTGTCAGAGTCACTTTCTGTACCGTGTAGCTCCTCGGAAATGATGCCTGCTTTTGTGAAAGCTCAGACAACAGTTGCAGCAGACACGTTAGCCCAAGTATTTACAATCCACTGGCAAACTGTGGCGTAACTTGCCCGGCGCTGCCTTCCACCCTTCGTGTTAGAAGCTGTGGTCTCCTTCGGTCATCCATAGCTCCCACACCACCCGCAGCCTCACTTTGAATGGCCGGTTCACGTTGATGTTACATAGGGCACACTGTACGATAGGGCGCGCCGCTCATTTTGAAGAAAATCTGAGACTTTTATATGTGCCTTATGGTCGTGAAAATACGATATATATTTTTTTCTTAAAAGTGCAACAACAGATTTTGTTATTAAACCAAAAAAGAAAAAAAAAAAAACACTCTTACTTTGTTGAAATACACAATTCCTGACTCTAAAAACAACTTGTAGCTTAGATTTAACCATTGAAAAGCCTCCTTGTTCACCCTCGTAGCTGAAAGCTGTCAAGTGCCATTACTTCACCACTTCACCCTTCAAAACACGTTCCTATCACCATTTCTACAGTCCTGCTTCCAGTCAGGTATCTTTTTCCCACTTTCACAACAGTCTGAATGCTCCCTCTATAACAAAGTAGATCATTTGATCTTTGGGGATTTCAAAAGTCAAAGTGGAGTAAAAGTTTCAGTCTTTTAGCTGGGACATTTTCTCGTCGAGTTGGTTGGTTGGTTAGACCCATATCAACACACATCCAGGACATCATTAGGCAGTTAATGAATAGTCAGGTCTCATCATAAAACGCATTGATTGTAGGGCAAGGTGTAAAAACATAAGTGACTTTGACAGAGGCCGAAGACTTATTTCCAGACGACTGCCTCAAAACAAACGCCAAGCAAGCTGTTTATAAAAGCCATTCATAAATCACGTGTTCACATGATGCATCTCTTTTTCGGTTGCTTCTTTGTTTGCAACAGCTCATAGTTCATTTGCTTTATCTAAGATACTGTCTGAGTGCAGTGTGTTCACAAACAATGGCAAAAAGTCTGCGATAATTATCTTTTAGGCCTTTGGACTTGTGTGTAATGAGAGAAGCCAGAGCTCAACACATTTCTCTGAAAAAAAGAAAAAAAAAATTGAAAAATGAAAAGACGATCCACCAAATCTCCAAAAAAAAAAAAAAAAAACAACCTTTTTTTTTCCAAAATGGACGTCTTTTTTCAAATTGTGTCTCTAAACTTTCCATTTTTCAAACTTACTCCACAAATAAGTGGTGAATGTAATCTATCACTGCAAATACAATCTGGGACTGAATACAGGAAATGTCTTCAGGACAAAGGGTTGCGTAACATGTTTAGAACTCCCAGATACAGAAGAGACCACCAGCAAATTGTCACACTCCACATTACACGCACAAATGAAAAGACACACTTATTGGTGTGGACTTTGAGGAGAAAATGTAAGGCAGTAACTCTGACACGCTCAGTGTGCAATCCCCTCCCCGCGCACACCTCTTTTTACTGTTTCCAACACTCTGTTGAGAATAATAAAAGATGTCCTTAGGAGGCGATTAGACAACTAATTAGGCCATAAAGAAGAGATAAGTGATAGTGAACTAGATCAGAGGGGACGTTTCACCTCCTTCACGCTCTCTTCTCTTCGAGGATCAAACCAGAAACAAGTTGGTATTTAGAACTGAAAGTCATCCCCAATAACTTTAACATCTTAAACGACATCATGGGACCATGGAACCATGGCCTCATGGAACCAAATAGAAATTCAAAGGCACAATGTTGTTAAACGTTCAATCTTTGTATTTTTATTTGCAAAATCTTACTGTTTATGTGACTAAAAAACAGGAAATATTTAGAAAATAAATGCAATATTTTCACACAGAGATTTTTTAATTGTGAAAATAAGCTACCGTAATTTCACGGCTATAAGGCGCATATAAAAGTCTTAGATTTTCTTCAAAATGAGCGATGCATCCTTTCGTGCGGTGCGTGTGTGTGAGAAAAGGTGGATCTAAAAGAAAACGCGGTGCCCGCGAGGCGGACCTGAAAGAAAAGGCATGAGAACGTTAAAGAGTGAAGTGTGAGCGGCGTGGGAGCGATGGATGACCGAAGGAGACCACAGTTTCACAAAGGGTGGAAGGCAGCGCCGGGCGAGTTTGCTAATGGATTGTAGATGCTTGGACTAACGTGTCTGCTGGTACTGTTATCCGAGCTTTCGCAAAAGCTGGTATCCTTTCTGAGGAGCCGCACAGTACAGACAGTGACTTTTACAGCGAGGAGCGAAGTGGACCTGCTCTGTTGGATTTTGCGCAGCTGTTCGATTCCGAAACAGAGGATGAGGACTTTGACAGATTTGAATAAAGACTATTACCGGTAATGTGCTTGTTTATACTACTTAAATAAAGTACAACCAAACTCAGTTTTGCTCCCGATCTATTTTTTTAATACGCACATTTGCATGCTTGCGTGTGCGTTGTTGTAAGGCGGTGTGTGACTGAGACTGCGCCTTTTCGTACGGTGCGCCTTATGTGTGTGTTAAATACAGCAAAGGCGCACATAACTGAAGCTGCACCTTTTCGTACGGTGCACCTAATGGTCGTGAAATTACAGTAAATGTGATTACTGGCCATACCAGCCTGTCTATGGCTGATCCCGTCAGACCTCAGAAGCTAATGTGATTGTCCATGATTGTCCATCATGGACAATTGTGACCATCCTCTCTACCCACTCCTGGACGAACAGCAGAGCTCCTTCTCCAAGAGGCTCAGACAGCTCCGATCGAGAACATCTCATTACCGGAGGTCTTTCTTCCTGTACGTGATCGGGCTCTACAACGACTCACTTAGCAGATAGGAAGTTGTTGCTGTGACACACAAATTTCCCATGTGTGGGATCATTAAAGTAAATTCTATTCTAAGCATACTTGGCCTGGGCTGTACTTGGGTGGGAGACCGCTGGAACCCCAGGTGCCACGGTGGGACGGCCAATGAGATTAAATTGCTGTTGTGTCCCTGGGCAAGATACTTCACCCACGTTGCCTAGTCTGAATGGTGTAGGTGTGATTGGTTGGTGATGGTCAGAAGGGCCAATGGCGCAAAATGGCAGCCTCGCTTCTGTCAGTTTGCCCCAGGACAGCTGTGGCTACAAGAAAAGCTTACCATTACCTGGTATGGAATGAATGAATAATGCATATGTGAAGTGTCTTTGAGAGTCCTGAAAAGTGCTTTATAAATACAATGTATTATTATTATTATTATTATTATTACTTAAAACTTAAAGGTGTGTTATAATCAATGTTATAATAAAATAATTAGTCTTGGAGTGATAGGTTTGTTTGGTCCTACAATCTGTCAATGACTCCAATTTCTTGATTTAGGGAAGTCGTAAGTCATTCAAATGGTTGGAAATGCAAACCCAGAAGAATTCAGAAAAGAAAAGGGCAGGTTTTAATGAGAGGGTATGATACAAAATAAACTTTTTGAAAGTTTCTACCATGTTTGAACATTATCCCCACATCAAAAAACACACCTGAAGAGGTTTTCTAATTCATTTGTAAATATTTGAGTAACGTGCGAGTTCTCACGTTCAGTATTTGGATACTTGTCAAGCACCAGGTTGTTCTTGGCCATGGATTTTGTCCTTTGTCACGCTCACAATCTAACATAAATACTAAACGTTTTAGTTGAGCATCATCCATGCTCAACTCATGGCCTAAATGGCCTCGTATTTTGACCTAAATGCATCAAAATAAGAACCTAGACCAATGTTAGTTTGGCTAACATGATACGCTTGACCCTGCATTTGCAACCTCAACTGGATTTACGCTGTGTCGTGTACACACCCAAGGAACCAGGACTAAGCAACAACTGAGAGGAAGGGGAAATTTGGAATGAATGTTTTATAAACGTTTTTGGCAAATATCGCATTTCTGAGCTAACAAAAGATCAATAGGTGCTAAAAAATACAAATTCTTACCCCACAAAAGCGCAATACTGCCTTTTTAACTTGTACCTCATATTGATAAAGAGTTGCTGGGCTACAGCGCTAGATATTTTCCCATACCAACTTACGTCATTTCTACGTAAAAGCAGCCATCAGTCCGCCAACGTTCATTTCTTCAAATACTGTTGCTGTATTTCTTAGAATTTATTAGTAAAAAGAAACAGAATGATTTACCCCGAGGTTTAGTACACACAGTCTCTTTAGGACATTCAAATTATTTAATCAATCTCCACCAGATGTGAGGCAGCTGGCTCTGAATTCAAACACCCTCTGAAATTGATCAATTTAAATAAGAATGGATTAGATACGGCCGAAGAAATTAATCAAAATGTTCACAGTTTCCTTTCAAATCATTCATTAGCAGATACCTCACTGTGAGGAAACTATTCCCACTGTTTGAGCTCTTTTAATTCAATAAACAAGATGTTTTAGCTTGGTAATTAGTTTCTTTTTCGGAACTTTAAATGGATCGCTTCTCTTTCTGTTGTAGATTCTCTAAGTTTATATTGTGAAAATTAAGAAATAAAGAGTAAAATGAGTAAAACAGAGTACATGTGTGAATGAGAAGGATCCAAATGGAAAAGTGAGGTTACAGGGAGAAGAGATAAAGAAGGTGGAAGATTTTAAGTATCTAGGATCAACAGTCCAGAGCAATGGAGAGTGTGGAAAAGAGGTGAAGAAGCGTGTTCAGGCAGGCTGGAACGGGTGGAGGAAAGTATCAGGTATGATGTGTCATAGAAGAGTTTCAGCTAGAATGAAAGGGAAAGTGTACAAAACCGTGGCGAGACTGACCATGCTGTTTGGTCTAGAGACAGTGCCACTCAGGAAAAGACAGGAAGCAGAGATGGAGGTAGCAGAGATGAAGATGCTGAGGATCTCTCTGGGAGTGACCAGGATGGACAGGATTAGAAATGAGTACATCAGAGGAACAGCACATGTTAGAGGTTTTGGGGATAAAGTTCGAGAGGCAAGACTGAGATGATTTGGACATTTACAGAAGAGAGCGAGAGAGAGTACATCGGAAGAAGGATGTTGGATTTGGAACCACCAGGAAAGAGGACTAGAGGAAGACCAAAGAGAAGGTTCATGGATACAGTGAAGGAAGACATGAAGATAGTTAGTGTGACCAAAGAGGATACAGCAGATAGGGTTAGATGGAAGAAACTGACTTGCTGTGGCGACCCCTAAAGGGAAATGCCGAAAGAAGAAGAAGAAGAAAAAAGAGTCCAAAACTAACAAACAATCCTTTTTAAGATCAACTTTTGTGGGGTTTATTTTGCACACTTTTTTCTTAGTGGAAACACCACCTAACCTTGTTGCCTTACCCCCACTCTTCCTCTAAAATTGCAATAAATTAGGGAAATGAGAAAACAAGCTCGTTTAATTATCGGTTTTGCTTTCCCCTCCAATTATGTACGCGATTGAATGATTAACACTTGCAATGCAAATATGTTCCAAATTAGGCCTACTCTAAAAAAAAAATCAGCCGAGGACGGGCAACAAGGCATTTTTGGTCAGGCAGAAAGTTTGGCACTTTCTAAGTTCAGTTCCAACAACAAATAACTGGGAATCGGAGAAACACAAAAGATGGATAAAGTTTAGGATGTAAACGTTTAATTGTGGCTAGTTTTTGTTTCCATTCACTGCAGTCTGATGTTTAAATTTGAACACGAGGAGTTCACCTCGGTTTTGTTACTAGTAGCAAAGACAAATTAGCCTGTCTTCACATAAAGTGAAACATTTTACTAGATGGGACATTTTTCTTTCATGGATCACTGAAACGATCTGTATTATCCCGTTCGATTTAGCTGAAAGCTTGATTTAGCTTTTTTCACTCCAAGACAAAAAGAAAGTTAAAGTTTATGGGTTGCAGAAGGATGCCATGCAGACGCCCTCTGGGACACTGGATTGTGCCGGGTTCACCCATTAAGAGTCACTCTTGTGAATCTAAACTTTGAGCGAATAAATCTGTCAGGTGAAGAATGAGCAGGCTGACGGATGGTCAACCTTTTCCCGGGCGATGCTGTTTAATAGCTCTGAAGACTTTTCATCTGATTTAAGTTCAAATGTGTGCACCGAGCGGGAAAAATGCTCTAGTTTTAGTCACTCCACATTATTTTATGGTTATATCTCGCAAAAAATTAAGAACAAATGGGGTATCAAAGGGTTTAAATTCAAATAAAACATGGTTGAAGTCATTTTCCCACCATAGACATACCTTTTCCTTTTCTTTCTGTTGTGCACTTTGGACTCACACTTAAGCAGTGGTGGAACATAATGAAGTAAATGTACTTCGTTACAGTACTTAAGTAAAAAAATTGTGTATCTGTACTTTACTTAAGTAAAATTTAAGACCGGTACTTTTACTTCACTACATTTTTAGAGCAAATATCTGTACTTTTACTTCGCTACTTTTTAAAAGTGTGTTTTACATTTTTCGTTACATTTTCGGTCAGGGATTTGAAAATACACAGGTTTTTTTAGCGCATATTGAAGCCGCATCACCAAAATCAAAAGAAGCAGTTGATCGGGAGAAGAAGTAATGAATCGAGAAACATTTTCCGCGTTCATTCAGTGCAAAAAACCTAACATCAAAAATAGTACAAATTAAAAAGAGTCAGAAGATCGCTGTTTGTTGTGTTTACTTCTAAATAAAATGTTGAGCCATCATTACACAGAGCAGGGGCGGATCTAGAATTTTCCAAAGGGGGGCTTTGGAAAGTGACTGGGGGCTTCCCCCCAAAAAAAACATTTTAAAAAATAAGTGTCATTTTCCTCCATTTTGGTGCCCATTCACTGGCCCTTCTAGGGGATAGCTTGACTTGTCCCCTTTCCTTTTAATTCAAGTATTTATTTTTTTTGTGGACCAAAAGAGGCGGGAGAGGGGGGTCACACCCGTGCAGAGTATTTATCCTGGTTACCATGGTGACACCCTATAGCACAACAAATAACATTTGAATTATGATCGAATACTTTTACTTTTTACTTAAAAAGTACAATTTACACCAACTACTTTTGTACTTTTACTTAAGTAGATTTTTTTATTGGTACTTTTACTTTTACTTTAGTAAATTTTTTGCCTAATTATCTGTACTTTTACTTAAGTACAAAAAGTGAGTACTTCATCCACCACTGCACTTAAGTACTCAAACAATTCCTAAAACAACCAAATCAAAGATTATTAAAGCAAACTAAACGAGCTTTAATGTGATAGGAGATAACTAGTGTCCCATTTCCAGCTGATTGGAAGAAGAAAAACCAGCAGATCACTTTTAAAAAATCACTGACATTTAAGCTTCAAAGCTGGATTAGGAAGATATGAATCCTGATAGTCTTTTCAGAAAACAATAATGGAGCACGGAAAGGTCATTGTGGTGCACTAATATGAGCATTTTACACGCTCCAGGGGAAAATGTTTAGGACTGATCCAGTTTTTTTTTTTTTTTTTTTTTTTTTTACAGTTGACAGCCAGTTTCCTCATCCTGGTTATTACACTGCTTCTGTTCAAAGGTCCTTTTTATGGTTTTTTATCAGGTTGGAACACTGGATTATTAAAGGCTTGCAGAACAAAGCTGTCATAAATTCACTTGCTTTATAATTAAAAACCGTTTTTTTTTCTCCTCTTTAGAACCATGAAGGTAGATTTTTTGTGTTCCTTGTTTAACACCAGACTTTTCATATCTTTATCAGTGTCACTGATTACCTTCATTTGCAGGGATGCACCACGCTCCAAACCATGTCAGATTCCAAAGACAGGTCCATGCCACCAGCCGAATGCCACAACTCCAGCAGCGGGATTGCATGGCGCATCCGAAAAGAAAAAAAAAAAAGAAAAGAAAGAAATAAAAGGAAATCTTCGAGCCGCAGCTGCAGATCGTTCTCACAAACCGGTAGTTTCAGTCACTACAAAACGTGGAAAGGTATGGGAACCATCTGTTTCTGTCTACGTCCGCTGTGCCAGACGGAGGCTCCCGCGCGGTGGAGTGCGCACCGGCTCTGGAGGAGGCGGGGTGCGCACGGGAAAGGGGCCGGGGAGGAGGCGGAGTGAGGAGCGCGTCTCTCCAATCACAGCCTCTCCACTGGTCAAACCCCACTCCTGCTTTTCTCACACAAGCTGAAAAACATTAGTTTGTAGATCATTAGACCTTTAAAATGGTCCCTTTTGGGATCCCCCTCCTCATTTAGGCTCTAAATCCACTGGTGTCCTGATAAACGGAGAAATTACTGCAGGAAGCTGTTGGTAATTCTTTGTGGTCAATACTGATCCTGAAGTCTAAATCCAATAAAAGCACCTTTAATTAAAAGCAAATCCAAAAATACTCACGAGAGGGTTTTTTTTAAAGACTTGAATAAAAATCAATGTCTAATAAATGATGTTTGCTGCAGAAAATTCAACAAAACGAATAAATCATTCTTATTTATTTGGAAACATTGTGCTAAATTAATCAAGTTGTTTCCAGCTGTTTTTAAAATCCTGCACAGCTGCGCAGTGGTTAGCACAGTGGCTTCACAGTGTGGAGTTTGCTTGTTCTCCCTGCATTAATTGTAGGTTTTCTCCAAGTGCTCTAATCCTCCACAACCCCCACACCCCAACAACCAAAATAATATAGCTCAGATTAATCAACCACTGGGTAGCACGGTGGCACAGTGGGTAGCACAGTCGCCTCACAGCAAGAAGGCCGTCGGTTCAAGTCCCAGGTGGGGACTAGGCTTGGAACACTGTCCTTTCTGTGTGGAGTTTGCATGTTCTCCCCGTGTTTGTGTGGGATTCCTCCGAGTACTCCGGTTACCTCCCACCCTCTCTAAAGACATGCATGCTAGGTTGATTGGCCGGTGCCAAAATTGCCCCTGGGAATGAGTGTGTTTGGATGGCAACCTGTATGGGGTGTACCCTGCCCTTAAATTAGCCGGGATGGGCTCCAGCACCCCCTACAAACCCGTAAGGTATTGACGGATAAGAAGGTGAGTGACTGACTAATCAACCACTGGTAAATCACCCCCACGGTATGACTGTGTGTGAATGGTTGACAGTCTCTGTGTATGGCCCCACAACTTACTGGCACCCTGTTTAGGGTGTACCCTGCCTCTTTCCTTCAAATTGACCAGGATAGGCTCTGGCATCCTTGACAGAAATCAGAAGTTGACTATTTTTCAAGCAATATTTCAATACATGGTGGCACAGTGGGTAACACGGTGACCTCACAGCAAGAAGGTCATGGGTTTCGAGTCCCGGGTGGGGACGAGGCTTGGAACACTGTCCTTTCTGTGTGGAGTTTGCATGCTCTCCCCGTGTTTGCGTGGGTTTCCTCCGGGTACTCCGGTTTCCTCCCACCCTCCAAAGACATGCATGCTAGGTTGATTGGCCAGTGCCAAATTGCCCCTAGTAGTGAGTGTGTGTGTGGATGGTTGTATGTGTGTGGCCCCGCGACAGACTGGCGACCTGTTTGGAGTGTACACTGCCCTTCGCCTTAAATCAGCCGGGATGGGCTCCAGCACCCCCTACAACCCCGTAAGGTATTGACGGATAAGAAGGTGAGTGACTGACTAATCAACCACTGGTAAATCACCCCCACGGTATGACTGTGTGTGAATGGTTGACAGTCTCTGTGTATGGCCCCACAACTTACTGGCACCCTGTTTGGGGTGTACCCTGCCTCTTTCCTTCAAATTGACCAGGATAGGCTCTGGCATCCTTGACAGAAATCAGAAGTTGACTATTTTTCAAGCAATATTTCAATCCTTGGTGGCACAGTGGGTAACACGGTGGCCTCACAGCAAGAAGGTCATGGGTTCTGTGTGGAGTTTGCATGTTTTCCCCGTGTTTGCGTGGGTTTCCTCCGGGTACTCCGGTTTCCTCCCACCCTCCAAAGACATGCATGCTAGGTTGATTGGTCGGTGCTAAATTGCCTCTAGGAATGAGTGTGTGTGGATGGTTGTATATGTGTGGCCCCACAACAGACTGGCGACCTGTTTGGGGTGTACCCTGCCCTTCGCCTTGAATTAGCTAGGATGGGCTCCGGTACCCCTGGAAGGGCTTGACGGTTGAGAAGGTGGAGGTGGTCATTCAAAACAATTATGAATAAAAAAGTCCAGTGTTTCAACTAAAGTTCTATAAAAGGTCTTCTTAAAGTTAATCAGACTAATGGAATGATCACAAATATGACTAAACTAAACAGAACCAGGACGTTTCTGTCCTTATAACCTCCATATGAGTGAGAAAAGACCCCTAAAACTCACTGAGAGAAAAACAAAAAGGGGGAAACCTTATGGAGACTCAACTGCAGGAGGTAGTCGAATGTATGTCGGACTGGTAATTTACTATTAGGTCACGTACATTTATAATCACGGGTGGTCTTGGTTTTTTGTCAAGTACTCGGATCACCTGAATTTCATACCTGTCTGGTTATACTGTTTTGTAGTATTTTAATATGGGAAGGATGGGATTTTAGGAAATACGGGTGTATTATCTTTTCTATACGGTCAAAAAAAAAATGCTGAAAAAAAATACAGTCTTTTGTGAACGCATGTCAGACATTGAATTGAAAATACTTATTAATCGCCGAAGGGAAATTTGATGCTGCGGCGCTAACGCCTCAATGCCTTCCCGGTTCGCTTATATGGTGTAAAAGCTGGCATCTGAACAGTTGAACAAACAGTCTGTAATGAGTCCACTTTTGTAGTCCAGCCTACCAAAGTGGCCCCTTCACATTCCTGCTGGGGAGGAGGAGCATCCCCAGTTCCTCTATCTTGCCAGCGAGCGTCCGGATGTTACCCATGACAACCGCAGGGACACTGGGCTCAAAGCGCCTACTTTCAGATCGTCTCCTTCTCAGTTCTGTCGGGACTGCACCGACTCCTCCAGCCACGGTGGATCTGGTTCTGAGAGGTAGCTGCTGGTTGTGTTTACACAAGCAAAGCGTGACGACTCCATGACCAGAAAAACAAGCCAACGGGAAGCTAGCCGTTTTAAAAAAACAAAATACGGCTAGCTTAAAAACAGCCGTCCAGACATTACAACACCTACAAAATGACTTGCTTTCAAGCTGATTGTGGGACATTTTAAGCGGCCATTGATACAGCACAGCAAAGGCTAGAGTGGTTATCTCTCCTCATGTCACTCTGGCTCAATATAAATTGACTGTGCGTACACAATCTTTTGTGATTTTCAAAATGGTTGATGAATACAATTTATTAAGTATTCAGTTGCTCTTGATAACATTGTGATCTGTAGTGAGAGGAGGGAAGAGGTGGAGGAAAAGCTGGAGAGGTGGAGGTTTGCACTAGAAAGAAGAGGAATGAAGATTAGTCAGAGTAAAACAGAGTTCATGTGTTAGAATGAGAGGGATCCAAATGGAAAAGTGAGGTTACAGGGAGAAGATATAAAGAAGGTGGAAGATTTTAAGTATCTAGGATCAACAGTCCAGAGCAATGGAGGGTGTGGAAAAGAGGTGAAGAAGCGTGTTCAAGCAGGCTGGAACGGGTGGAGGAAAGTATCAGGTGTGATATGCGACAGAAGAGTTTCAGCTAGAATGAAAGGAAAAGTGTACAAAACCGTGGTGAGACCTGCCATGCTGTTTGGTCTAGAGACAGTGCCTCTGAGGAAAAGACAGGAAGCAGAGATGGAGGTAGCAGAGATGAAGATGCTGAGGATCTCTCTAGGAGTGACCAGTATGGACAGGATTGAAAATGAGTATATCAGAGGAACAGCACATGTTAGAGGTTTTGGAGATAAAGTTTGAGAGGCAAGACTGAGATGGTTTGGACATGTACAGAGGAGAGAGACAGAGTACATCGGCAGAAGGATGCTGGATTTGGAACCACCAGGAAAGAGGGCTAGAGGAAGACCAAAGAGGAGGTTCATGGATACAGTGAAGGAAGACATGAAGATAGTTGGTGTGACTGAAGAGGATGCAGCAGATAGGGTTAGATGGAAGAAACTGACTTGCTGTGGCAACCCCTGAAGGGAAATGCCGAAAGAAGAAGGAGAAGTTGCTTTTGATCATGAGTGTGGTTTTAAATTTGTTAACATAGATGTAACAAAACTCTGTTTTTTATGTGTGATCGTTGAACAACACTGTCTTATGGCAATTTATATTTAAAAAAATATATATAATATGCATCTTCAAACACCCCTGTTTATAATGTTTTTAGGCTGTTTTTGCCATTCTGATACTAATGTACCATTTTAGGGATATGTTCGGACTTCTTTGGCTCACCTGTCTGTTTACAGGAGCCCTTTTAACAAGTTGAATACGTAGCACACCATGCATTTTGACAACGCATGCGCACTTTGTGTATTTTGTGCTGCCCTGTTAATGAGAAGAGGTTTATTGGATACAGGAATGGGGTTTTATTCAAATAGAAAAGGGAAGAAAAAAAAATCGGGAAGTTTATGAAGGAAATTATGATTTTCATTTCAATTTATTTTGGTACTAATCAATGAAGCGTTTGGTATTTAGGTGGAACTAAGACTTTCACCCTTCATGTTTTTCACTCATCCTTCCACACACATAAACATAACCTACTTAATGTTCCATGTAGTGTTCATGCTATATAGAACATTAGACTTTCATCGTGCATGCTTTATTATGGGTAATGAGGTTCTCAGCCTTGCCCAAGGACACTTAAAAGAGTTGGAGTTTAAATGATTGACCTTACAGGTGGAAGAAACTACTCTGATCTCTGGCTGCCTCATTACTTGGATTTTATGGACACTTCAATATAAAATACATTAACTGTGTGTTCTGTGCTGTATTTCTAGGGTGAAACTGTACACGAAAATTAATATTCAGTCCATGCTTTGGTTTTGCGTTAACGGTTCAGTTCATTTTCAGCAAAGGATTGAAACAAAACCAAAACAGTGTGTTTATTAAACCACCAATTTGATCCTACATTACAATTGGGAAAATAAAATATTGAAATAAATAAATAAAAAAATTGGAAATAAATTTGGAAAACAAAATAATGCAACTTCAGCTTCATAAAAACTTAAAGAAAATATTTTCATATTAGCAACACAGGCACAAAATATTTTAAAAATTCTTCTAAAAAATACACAACATTTTTCAAACAATATGAAATAAAGTCACGGGCTGCTTGAATGCCGACCAGCTGTGTTTGAAGAGTTCTTATTTTTCATTTCTTGTCACAATATTAGTGATATTTTGAAGTGTCTATGCACATCACCGGACACATTATCACTTTAAAATTTTAAGTCTATTTCTTCAGAGTTTTATTTACTTTTTTTTTTTTTGTGACCCCATAAATTATTAAAAAAAGTGAATTATTTGGTGGTTGTTGCCACCTAACTCAGAGGGAGATGCACTGTGTTTTCGTAGATTTAGAGAAAGCGTTTGACAGGGTACCTAGAGAAGAATTATGGTATTGTATGAGGAAGTCTGGTGTGACAGAGAAGTATGTTAGAGTGGTCCAGGACATGTATGAGGGCTGTAAGACAGTGGTGAGGTGTGCTGTAGGAGAGACAGAGGAGTTCAGTGTGGGGGTGGCACTGCACCAAGGATCTGCTCTGAGCCCTTTGCTGTTTGCTATGGTGATGGACAGGCTGACAGACGAGGTCAGACAGGAATCTCCATGGACAATGATGTTTGCAGATGACATTGTGATCTGTAGTGAGATGAGAGAAGAGGTGGAGGAAAAGCTGGAGAAGTGGAGGTTTGCACTAGAAAGAAGAGGAATGAAGATTAGTCAGAGTAAAACAGAGTACATGTGTGTGAATGAGAGGGACCCAAATGGAAAAAGTGAGGTTACAGGGGGAAGAGATAAAGAAGGTGGAAGATTTTAAGTACTTAGGTCCAGAGCAATGGAGAGTGTGGAAAAGAGGTGAAGAAGCATGTGCAGGCAGGCTGGAACGAGTAGAGAAAAGTATTAGGTATGATGTGTGACGGAAGAGTTTCAGGTAAAATGTTAGAAAAAGTGTACAAAACCGTGGTGAGACCAGCCATGCTGTTTGGTCTAGAGACAGTGGCACTGGAAGCAGAGATGAAGATGCTGAGGATCTCTCTGGGAGTGACCAGGATGTACAGGATCAGAAATGAGTATATCAGGGGAACAGCACATGTTAGAAGTTTTGGAGATAAAGTCAGAGGGGCCAGACTGAGATGGTTTGGACATGTACAGAGAAGAGAGACCGGGTGCATAGGAAGAAGGATGCTGGATTTGGAACCACCAGGAAAGAGGACTAGAGGAAGACCAAAGAGGAGGTTCATGGATACAGTGAAGGAAGACATGAAGATATTGGTGTGACTGAAGAAGATGCAGCAAATAGGGTTAGATGGAAGAAACTGACTTGCTGTGGCGACCCCTGAAGGGAAATGCCAAAAAGAGAAGAAGAAGATTTGGTGGCTGTTGCTGTTGTAGAAATCTAAGGCTATGGAAAATGTGAGAAGCTAAACGCTGCTAAAGCTAACCTCGCGGCAGAGCTGCTAGCTTGCGCCAAATGCTAACTCTAACGTTCCAGATTAGATAGCTCCAGCTATCATTAAACTTTGGCTCTCTGATCTCTAAATGGCTCTAAATATTGTTTCTGATGAGCAATTAAAATTTTTCACAAACTATGCAAACATGAAATGCTAGTCCTTCCTTCGGAGGGCGGTGTACGCAGTGGTACATTGTAAATGCATACTTATTTCAGAATCATTTGTGCATCACACTGTACTAACCTAAACGTCGTTTACCGAAATGGTTCAGTGTGAATACATGTACCGTAACACTCCTAATATTTACTAATGCTAGTTTTTCCTGGTATGTTTATTAAAGCGGGCTGACTCGAACACCTGTTTCAAACAAAGACGTAATGATGTAATGCTTTGTTGTTAGAGCTGTTAGAATTTATTAGACTTTTTAGTGTAATCTATACTTCCATGATTGAAAACTGTAAAGATTAGACTTCGCATTTATTTCCCACCTCTTGCTCTTTGTTTGTGTTTGCCGCCTGCTGTATTTTTTTCTCTCCCCTTTTTCTCCACTCTCCATGGTATAATTAGATTCTTTGATCACTGAGTGGTTCTTAGAGATATTCCTGTGGCTTACCCTGCTGCCACCTCCCACGCTCCTTGTGTATGCACCCAGACACGCTCTCACATGCACACATTGATTTCTCCCTCACTTGAACAAGTTAGGAACGCATTAATACTTCCTGTGACCCTGCTCCACAACCTCCCATGTTAGCCTCCCGCTGCTCCATCCCCCAACCCCAAACCAATTCCCTGCTAGTTTTGATAGAAACTGTTTTTAAAACATCTTCCATTTTAAATGCCACCTCGTTCGTAATAAGTAATCAAATTTGCTTGGCGAGTGTAAACACAACTGTGGATGTAGCAGCAAGATGGTGGTATATCGTAGATGTGTAGGGGTCTGATTAGCAGTGACAGAGGGTGTGGAGGTGGTTCTGTGATGCCAGAAACCATTGTTATCTCCTGGAGGTGTTGATTTATTTCTATAAAAGATCTGTGAGGAGGAAAGTGTAAGAAAAATCCACCTCCAAATCACCCTTTATCTTCTGCTATTTCTAATGTGTCTTTTCCAAGCTGTTTTGAGATATCTCTTTTCATTACTTCTGGCCTCAACAGTGTTTAGTAAATTGATGAGTTTGAGCCAATTTGAAATATTTTCAGACCACAGACAGGAAGCAAAGATACATGGTTGGAAAATAAGCACAAAAAAGATAAAGATGCGTATTTGAGGAAAATAAATCTCAAGACTATTTTTGCAACTCCCGTCCTGATCCGCCTTCCCTGAGCTTTTGTAGGTGCCACTTGGAGGCATTTCCAATACTGTGAATGTGTCGCACGCAGAACATTTACTGCTGCCAATTTTAGGTGAGAATATCCTTCTTATATCTTGTGAAAATAACTCGTGAACATCAGCAATTTGTTCAATTTTTAGTTGACACAAACACACGCATACTTACACTAACTTTACAGATAAAAATAATGGGATTACTTATGGATCAAACGTTGAAGCCAATTTGTCCTATAGTAGAAATAATGAAAAACACAGAATCTAATTAACCCCCCAAAAATTTGGCGAACCATTCAATAGTAAAAATATGGTCGGATGAACATTCTTGTTAAGGAAAAGACAGGAAGCTGAGATGGAGGTAGCAGAGATGAAGATGCTGAGGATCTCTCTGGGAGTGACCAGGATGGACAGGATCAGAAATGAGTATATCAGAGGAACAGCACATGTTAGAGGTTTTGGAGATAAAGTCCGAGAGGCCAGGCTGAGATGGTTTGGACATGTACAGAGAAGAGAGAGAGAGAGTACATCGGCAGAAGGATGCTGGGTTTGGAACCACCAGGAAAGAGGCCCAGAGGAAGACCCAAGAGGAGGTTCATGGATACAGTGAAGGAAGACATGAAGATAGTTGGCGTGACCAAAGAGGATAGGGAAAATGCCGAAAGGAAAAGAAGAGAAGAACATTCTTGTTAAACTTTTTTTTACTCTCTTACGTTTTAACCATCCTGCTGACTTCTAAATTTGGGGTCTGTTATAATGCTAGATTAGGCTACAATCTCGCACGTAATTTGAGCGATTTGTTGGCATAGTACGTTAAAGATATCGGTACATAAATTGTAAGAAAAAGACTTGTGGGCAGAACTTTGAGCGTTTGAAGCAGCAAGAAACAATTAGAATTAAAATGCCTGTCAACGTTGACCTATATATAGTAAAATTAGGCCACATCCATCACACAAAATTAAGATAAATGCCATAATATTCCCAATAGAAGCACACTTTTTTTAATAGAAGCACACCCCTGTTTTGTTCCTGGAACTTAAATACAGCAAAGCTCAAGTCAGACAAATATAAGTCTTTGATATGCAACGTTAGCTCAAGTTGACATGTCCTTGTCCTTTTAAATAGCGCTAAATAGCACTTTATATAGCGCCATCGTGCACGTGCAGCTTGTACTGGTACCCGTACCCGAATGAGACAAATTTTTTTTTCGCTGCAGATTGTTTTGCAAATAGCTACATTATAGACGTGCACCCCATCGGTGCGACCACGCATGGGCGAGTATTGGGAATAACATGGTATACATTGTGAATCCTCGCATTCAAACTTATTTAGCAATTTTCACATCAGACACATAAATATAATTATTAATAATACCAATAAAGCATCATGCTGTGAATTATTTAGCCCTCCTCCAGTTGCTAACATGGATTCCTGGAACTATTAATTTATGGTCGAATCATTTTGGGTTGATTTTTTATTTCAGTGACAGATTGGTGTGTGAGTTCTAGACTGTGATGACCACTTCTCACTCCTCTGTCTTTTGTTTGTGGGAGACACCATCAATGCTGTGCCTTGAAAAGAACACTGATTTTACACTACTGCCTCTGGAAGACCTGCATCTCCATCGCTGCTTTGGTAAAATTACACTTCTTCGCTGTAGCACATGAATAATGACAGGTGGCACCGCCTCTTTAAAGACTATTGCAAATGGATCATGTCACTTGCATGATCCATGTTTGGAGTTATACAGGCGTGGTCAGAGCAGGATATAATCAAGTTGGTAATGGGCTAAGAGTTATCACACAAAGGGATTTAAGGATGTTTTTAATCAGTTCCGAGTTTGCGTTGCATAGGCTGGGCAAAAAAGCTTGATCAGCTTTAGATCTCAAGTCTTTAGAATTGAGCAGTGTTTTGTATTTGACTTAAGAAAAGCAACTAGTTACATTACTTACTCCTTCTCCCAGAAATGGAAAATAACTTTCAGAAAAATCCCTCCACCCCACATTTTATTTCCATAATGACAGGTGGAAATGTTTGTTTTGACAGAAATGTTTGTTATTCGTTCTAAATATGAGCAATTGGATGATATACACTCAACAAAAATATAAACGCAACACTTTTGTTTTTGCTCCCATTTTTTATGAGATGGACTTGAAGATCTAAAATTCATTCCAGATACACAATATTACCATTTCTCTCAAACATTGTTCACAAATCTGTCTAAATGTGTGATAGTGAGCACTTCTGCTTTGCTGAGATAATCCATCCCCCCTCACAAGTGTGCCACATCAAGATGCTGATCTGACATCACGATTAGTGCACAAGTGTCCCTTATACTGCCCACAATAAAAGGCCACCCTGAAATGTGCAGTTTTGTCTCACAGCAAAATGCAACAGATGCCACAAGCTTTGAGGGAGCGTGCAATTGGCATGCTGACAGCAGGAATGTCAACCAGATCTGTTGCTCGTGCATTGAATGTTCATTTCTCCATAAGCCGTCTCCAAAGGCGTTTCAGAGAATATGGCAGTACATCCAACCGGCCTCACAACCGCAGACCACGAGTAACCACACCAGCCCAAGACCTCCACATCCAACAGGTTCACCTCCGAGATCGTCTGAGACCAGCCACTCAGACAGCTGCTGAAACAATTGGTTTGCATAACCAAACAATTTCTGCACAAACTGTCAGAAACTGTCTCAGGGAAGCTCAACTGCATGCTCGTCGTCCTCATCGGGGTCTTAACCTGACTCCAGATCGTCGCCGTAACAGACTTGAGTGGGCAAATGCTCACATTCGATGGCGTCTAGAACGTTGGAGAGGTGTTCTCTTCATGGATGAATCTCGGTTTACATTGTTCAGGGCAGATGGCAGACAGCGTGTGTGGCGTCGTGTGGGTGAGCGCTTTGCTGATGTCAATGTTGTGGATCGAGTGGCCCATGGTGGTGGTGGGGTTATGGTATGGGCAGGCATCTGTTATGGACGAAGAACAGAGGTGCATTTTATTGATGGCGTTTTGAATGCACAGAGATACCGTGATGAGATCCTGAGGGCCATTGTTGTGCCATACACCAGGAACATCACCTCATGTTTCAGCAAGATAATGCACGGCCCCATGTTGCAAGGATCTGTACACAATTCTTGGAAGCTGAAAATGTCCCAGTTCTTGCATGGCTAGCATACTCACCGGACATGTCACCATTGAACATGTTTGGGATGTGCTTGACCGGTGTATACGACAGTTCCCACTAATATCCAGCAACTTCGCTCAGCCATTGAAGAGGAGTGGACCAACATTCCACAGGCCACAATAGACAATCTGATAAACTCTATGCGAAGAAGATGTGTTGCACTGCATGAGGCAAATGGTGGTCACACCAGCTACTGACTGGTTTTGAGTGCCCAGACCGCCAATAAAGCAAAAACAAAATGCACATTTCAGGGTGGCCTTTTATTGTGGGCAGTATACGGGACAACTGTGCACTAATCATGATGTCAGATCAGCATCGTGATGTGGCACACTTGTGAGGTGGGATGGATTATCTCAGCAAAGCAGAAGTGCTCACTATCACACATTTAGACAGATTTGCGAACAATGTTTGAGAGAAATGGTAATATTGTGTATCTGGAATGAATTTTAGATCTTCAAGTCCATCTCGTGAAAAATGGGAGCAAAAACAAAAGTGTTGCGTTTATATTTTTGTTGAGTGTATTTATGTGACTGGTTTGGAAAATCTATCAGCCGATTAGTTGATTGTCCAAAGTTGATTGTCATCTGTGAGGGTTTTCATGACAGTGGATAATTTTTCCGTTGACAGTAATGGTGTCTCATCACTTAGCTTTGGCTTTGACCTGTTCCGTCTCCTGTAAACTTCAGCATGGCTGGTGTAAAAACATTGTTTTGCATTCATTGTGTTTTCAGTTCAAGTCCGCCTTGTCCCTTGTCCCAATGGTTTGACTACTTAGAATCCAAATTTCTTACATTTTTCATTTCTTACACTTGGGGAAATTTTAATACGCAGTAGTGTATGTTTATTGTAGAACAGTCTGAAGGACCAAGGAGTTCCTCGATTTTGCCACAGTGTTAACAGATAAAGGACAACAGTTGGCCACTGAATGAGCTCCTCCATCCGATGTTGGTCTGCTGCAGACGGGAGTGGGCATTGTTAAGGACGGGCAACATCTTGCTTTATGTATTATTTAGCTATAGATATTAAGGAGTGTATCTCAGTGTGATGTGCGACAGAAGAGTTTCAGCTAGAATGAAAGGGAAAGTGTACAAAACCGTGGTGAGACCGGCCATGCTGTTTGGTCTAGAGACAGTAGCACTGAAGAAAAGACAGAAAGCAGAGATGGAGGTAGCAGAGATGAAGATGCTGAGGATCTCTCTGGGAGTGACCAGGATGGACAGGATCCCAGCATAAACTGCCAACCTTTTTCACCAGTTTGCCCTTCCTCCTCCTTTACGCTGTTTCCTGCCCCCTTGGTGCGAGCAGGACAGTGTTCGAGTCCACAAATTCAGTGTGAAACGCATCAAGTTAGCAAAACTAGTATGTCATTGTTTATATTCTTATTTTGGTACTTTTACATAAAACTGACACTCGTGTTTAGACTGAGCATGAGCAGAGCAGAGTGCTTTCTGCTTACGATAGATTGCAAAACCCATTGCCAATAACAATCTAGTGTTCGGATAGAATTCAAATACTGGGCAGGAGATTTTACAAATTGATCAAACATGTAGTAATTGAATAGCAAAAAAATTCAGGTGTGTTTTTGATGTGGGAATAACGTTAAAATATAAAATGGCTAAGGCACTCGCCTGGGCGCCTGCCTGCTGCAGAGCTCCCTTTTACTTTAGCGTTTAATTGCCAACTTTCGCTGAGTTTCTGTCTCTTTTTCTGGCAATGTTTTGTCTCTTTCTGGAGATTTCATTTTTAGCACACTTTGGACATCTTTTTGAACTTTGTGTCAGACAGCTAATTTTTCAGAAAGCTGGTTATAAGGTCATTCTGCCGTTCACATGCATGTTGACCAGCTGCTTGCTCTCGGAGCCACATCCGTCATAGCTGGAAGAGTTGGTTCGGTCCCGGGGAGCTGAGGAAAAGGAGTCGATCTGGAGGAGAATTGGAGTAGGAGACGTCTAGGGGAGGTGCTTTGGGCCCTGTGTTTTTTGTGGTTTCCATGGAAATGTACGGTTGCTCGCTTGAGGAACTGGAGGCGCACACTCAGACCTAGTGAAATATAGAAAGGCCAGTTTGGTGTTCTTTACTGTGGCCAGGCTTTGCGACCCATTGTGCACTCCAGGTTCTGTGTTGCCAGATTTGACACAGTGCAACTGGACTGGGACACTGGTGGATAGGGGAGGAGGGGCCATCGAGGTGTTTGCACTGCAGCACTCAAATTTTCCTTTGGGGATAAATAACGTATATTTTATTCGATTCAAAACATGAATTTTGCATTAAAAAAAAAAAAAAAAAACCTTAAAAAACAAACCCCATCCTGATCCAGCATTTTAAATGGATCCTTTATCCTGTACCATTACATGTAGATGTGGGATTGGTCATTTGGTTGGACTTGGTGTAGTTTAATGATGACGAATGAGTGAGAAATATATATGTACTTCATAAAACAAATTACTTAACTGTTTAATAGTCAATTTAAAAACCTCCACCCACACCCATATTTTTTTTTTCCCACCTTCCCAGAACATTTGTGTTTGTCCATGCGAATGTCCCACTGTAGCGTGCTGCTTTTTCGTGCCATCTAATGTGAATGTAGCTTAGAGGCTCAACAGTCAGCTGTGATTTCTGTTTGTCTGCCCACTCATGGCAGTAGGGAAGGGAAAAGGGAAACCAAGGTTATCGAGGGTCAGCTGAGAACACATCACACACATGCATAGTTACATATCCACCTCTTTGCAGGGATTTTTTTTTTTGGGAGGGGAGGAGGGGAGAGGGGTCAGTGAGGGTATAAACAACTCTGTTTGCATGAATTTTGAGTAAAAGCCAAACTACAAATAACAAAATCTGCTACTAAAAACAAAAAAAAATATTTACAGAGCTCATTTAATTTGAAACTCCATCCAAATAAGCTTTTTGTAAATACCAAGTCCCATGTACATTAAAATTTCTGAGTTCTGTTTTCTGTATTACTTTAGGCTGACAAAACAATTTTTTAAATTTATTTTGTCTTCTGAACTGCATATCCTAGCGGGTTTGCAGGGTACACCTCGAACAGGTCACCAGTCTGTTGTGCGGGCACACACACAGACAAGAGGCAATTTCATAGCGACCAATCAACCTAACATGCATGTTTTTAGAGAGTGCGAGGTAACAGGAGTACCTGGAGAAACCCGCCCCACACACACACGGAGAATATGCAAACTCCACACAGAAATCAAGCCTCATCCCCACCCGGGATTCAAACCCTTGTCCTTCTTGTTGTGAGGCCACTTTGCTAACCACCGCGCCATCGTGTAGCCCTTCAATTTCTTAATGAACCAGAAATTTTGATTATGTTTACCAGTTTTATTTTGATAATTTAATACATTTGATAAGTCCCTCAAGCTTTATCCAACTTCTTGATCAAATGCGTTGATGCGTTGATGTTCCATATGAATATGGATTTAACGACATGCCTTAAACAAACTTGAAAGAATCACACAGTTTTATCAGCCTTTGATTTCTCGAATAAAATAAAACCCGATTCGAGTTCAATCCGAGTAGCTTCTATAAAGGCTTCGCTCATTTGCAAAAGGACAGGCTATAAGAAATATATATTTTTTTATGTTTTGTTATAACACACTCTTGTACACACTCACATAATACACACAACCACTTCCCACATTAATCAGCTTTGGGGCTTGACCAGCTGGCTTCTGCTTTAAGGAACTGCAGGATTTTCTGGTAGGCAGTGACAATATATGCTGAGATGCAACAATACAAAAGCTTTAAAGAAAAATATATGCTTCTTTGATGGTGGAGCTCATTTTCTGACCTCATTCGATAGCTCGGAAAAAACTTTCCAAAGTCAAAGTAACAACAAACCTCTTTTGTCGAATACACTTACCTTTATTACTGTGAAGAACACTGAACTTGGATTGTTTACCAAGTATAATGACGAACTCCTGGTGTACATTTATTTTTACTTTCACACCATGAAAAGCATGTGTCTAATTAGTTGGGTTCTGGCACGTTTTCTCCTGGACATTCCAGATCTGGGAACCTACAATTGTTCATGCTGGCTTATTGGCATGGCTCAGGAAAATATGAAGGTGCAACCTGCAAGTTAACAAGCTGAATTACAAGATGCGGAGGAACATGCGGTGAGAAAAATGTTCTACGTGAAAGTTTGGCAAAAGAATTAAATGCACATTTGCAAGAAGGACTGGATGTGTTGACATTATTGAGACAAACATGTAGACATTCATACATGTTGCCTACCGTAGATTTGATTCATTTGAGCGTCAGAGGCTGTAGAGCAGGAAATATCAAAGGTCCATAAGGATAAACTATTAACACTAGAACCCTCACGGTACTGGTGGTCACAATTGACCACCACTACCTGAAAGCCTGTGGAGGTGTCTCGAGACACCAGGCCTTCTGCTTGAGTTATTAAAACAAGACACTTAAGAGTTGTTTGGAAGGCACTTAACACTCGGAGACTAGGACTAGGAGACTCTAATTGAATCGCAAAAACGACTCTGCTCCTCAGTGTGCAGGTCCGATAGAGGTGTCAGATGACTCTTTCTGGGGTAGACAGGAGGTTGAGAAAATCTTGGAGCTTCTAGTGTCAAATAATAATGCACTGAAAGAATTTGCTGTGATAAAACCAAGATGGCTGACTTTGTGTGTAGTTTGCTGACATTTTCCATGTGTGACGTTTTTGTTTAGTCTGCTGACTGTAACCGCAAAGCCATAAAATGTTGTTTTCCAAGGGAGGATTGGATGGAACAAAACAAATAACCTGATTCTGAAGTTGGTGTTAAAGATCTTTACAAATTCCTTTTTATCAATATTTCTTAAACTGCTTTCACACATTGGACTCAAGTTAAGACATGGGTGCATTGGCAATTTAGAAAAAAAAAAAACAAAAACCAGCTCAAATCGGTTTTGAGCTGGTCAGCACAGTGGCCTCACAGTGAAAAGGTTGGGTTTTGAGTCCTGAAGAGGTACGAGGCTTAGAACACTGTCCTTTCTGTGTGGAGTTTGCATGTTCTCCCCGTGTATGCATGGGTTTTCTCCAGGTACTCCGGTTTCCTCCCACCCTCCAAAAACATGATTGATAGGTTGATTGACCCACTATGAAATTGCCCCTATGAAGGAGTTTGTTTGTGGATGATTGTCTGTGTGTCTTGCCCCATGACAGACTGGCGACTTGTTCGGGGTGTACCTTGCCTCTCGCCTTAAATCAGCTGGGATAGGTTCCGGCACCCCTGCAACCCAGATAGGATTAAGCACGTATTATGTAATGTATGTTCCAAAAATTCATTTTGTGATTGTTTAGAAAACACTTGCATTGGGAGGATCGTGAAGAGGAAGCAGTTTTCTTGTGAACTGTCTGTCTTTCCTGTTTCAGTCTGAAACCCTACATAATTGTGGCTGCATGATCGTTAAGAAAAAAAAAAGAAGAAGAAGAAGCCCCTTGGTCTCCTCCCGGTGGGATGTGCCCGAAACACCTTGCCCGCTTGGGGGGCATCCTGACCCCATCTGGCTCCTCTCGACCTGGAGGAGGAGCGGCTCGCCACCGAGCTCCTCCCGGATGGCAGAGCTCCTCACCCAATCTCTGAGTGAGAGCCCAGCCACCCTGCGGAGGAAGCTCATTTCGGCCGCTTATTCTTTCGGTCACCACCCACAGCTGGAAAAAAGAAAAAAAAAATAAGAGCTCATTTCTCACATTTGTACTTGAAGATGTTTCTACACATCCCATTTTAGATACCTGCGTTAAATGTGTCTTTAAAGGAATGTTAAATATTCCCTTTAATTGTCATAAAAAGGTTTAGTTTCTGTGAGCTGTTTTAACACAACATTTAGGATGATGAAAATGATAAGACAGCTAGCTTCATCACAACCCAGAAGGCTCGATTTCATCATGTTGGAGCAGAGCTTTTCCTCGGTTATGTGAAATACTGTTCTGCATGTTGAGGAATCAAGGCTCAGAATTGCCAATTTGACTTTCAATTTATTGCATTTCTGCAACAGAAAATACTCTAAATAAATAGATTGTCAACATGAACCTAAATCCAACATTTATTTAACACTCAATTTGGTAGATAGAATAAAAAAAACAACAAACAGAAATACTATAAATGAAGAAGACATCTCTATTCAGAGTCTAGTGCAGCCTTCTCAGCAGTTAGAGATTGTGTTCAGACTGTATTTCCACATTTTTAGTTTGTGAAGGAAGAAGCTGAGTCTGGCTGATGTGCCAAGCTTGTTTGCTTTAACTCTCATGGTGAAACTCTTCATGTCAAGTGAAAAAGCAGGCTGACATCTCCATCACGACGGTGCAAAGCTGACAGGTTCGAGAGATTCTTAACTAAAACATTGTGGCACCGTACAGTCTCGAAGACCCAGTTGGGCTTAACAACTGTCATGTGACCCCAGACAGATTTATATGGACTCACAGGGGCAAGAATTAAGCTGCTCCAGAAATAAAGAATATCTGTTTTTAATGTGACAGTTTGTAAACAATTTGACAAGTTACCAGCTTTCAAAGTTCTGCATCTCAAGTTTCCTGGCCTCTTATTGACCCTGAAACATGGCGCTCTTGTTTTTGGGCTTATAACGAAGGAAAAGCACACAAGCGAGCGTACACATACTCACATTGATGTGCACACGCGCACACATGCACACCCCCGTGGGCATCGTTAAGCCCTGCTTAGCAGCTCAGTGAGGCTGCCAGGCACTGCTGCTTATATTCTTTTTATTTTGGCTGCTCCCCTCTGAATGCTGCGCCAAATCCTACTGCTCTCATTTCACACATTTTATCTCCTAACTCAGGACGTACTGAGGATGTGCTTTACAGCCAAAAAGGGCGCGAAAAAGGCTGAGGGAGAAATTATCTTAAGGCAATCAAAGATGTCCCCACAAAAGCAGTGTGATGTTCCAAAATATTAAATAAAGTCCATTAGATTATATGGTGGTAGAAAAAAAAGAAGGATAAGCAATATGTATTGTTTATGATATACTGACAAAAACGTTCCCAGTGGTGAGACATTGTCGTCCTACGACGTAAAAATAAAAGACCCAGACCAATAAAAATTTGATTATCGATTATACATTTCTTCTTCTCCTTTCGGCATTTCCTTTCAGGGGTCGCCACAGCAAGTCAGTTCCTTCCATCTAACCCTATCTGCTGCATTCTCTTCGGTCACACAAACTATCTTCATGTCTTCCTTCACTGTATCCATGAACCTCCTCTTTGGTCTTCCTCTAGGCCTCTTTCCTGGTGGTTCCAAATCCAGCATCCTTCTTCCTATGTACTCTCTCTCTCTCCTCTGCACATGTCCAAACCATCTCAGTCTGGCCTCTCGGGCTTTATCTCCAAAACCTCTAACATGCGCTGTTCCCCTGATATACTCATTTCTAATCCTGTCCATCCTGGTCTCTCCCAGAGAGATCCTCAGCATCTTCATCTCTGCTACCTCCATCTCTGCTTCCTGTCTTTTCTTCAGTGCTACTGTTTCTAGACCAAACAGCATGGCGGGTCTCACCACGGTTTTGTACACTTTTCCTAACATTTTACCTGAAACTCTTCTGTCACACATCACACCTACTACTTTTCTCCACCCATACCAGCCTGCCTGAACACGCTTCTTCACCTCTTTTCCACACTCTCCATTGCTCTGGACTGTTGATCCTAAGTACTTAAAATCTTCCACCTTCTTTATCTCTTCTCCCTGTAACCTCACTTTTCCATTTGGATCCCTCTCATTCACACACATGTACTCTGTTTTACTCTGACTAATCTTCATTCCTCTTCTTTCTAGTGGAAACCTCCACCTCTCCAGTTTTTCCTCCACCTCTTCCCTCCTCTCACTACAGATCACAATGTCATCTGCAAACATCATTGTCCATGGAGATTCCTGTCTAACCTCGTCTGTCAGCCTGCCCATTACCATAGCAAACAGCAAAGGGCTCAGAGCAGATCCCTGGTGCAGTCCCACCCCCACACTGAACTCCTCTGTCTCACCTACAGCACACCTCACCACTGTCTTACAGCCCTCATACATGTCCTGCACCGCTCTAACATACTTCTCCGTCACACCAGACTTCCTCATACAATACCATAGTTCTTCTCTAGGTACCCTGTCATATGCTTTCTCTAGATCTACAAAGACACCGTGCAGCTCCCTCTAAGATTATCTCCCTATTATCGATTATACATTTAAGTTCGCGAAACACCTGTAGCCCAACACCCGTTGAAAATTGACAGATTGAGGCAGTTAAGTTATCAGTGAAGGGCTTCATTCAGCTCATTTCTATTTCTCTTGCTGTGTTAACTTACAATTGAGAGTTTCTAGAGAATGGTTGATCAAACACAGGGGCGCCCGTTTGGATTTGTTTGTAATAGAACTAATGCATTGTATTTATATAGCGCTTTTCAGAACACCCAAAAACACTTCACTCAATACTACGTAATGGTGAGCTATTGTTGTAGCCACAGCTACCCTGTTGGAGACTGACAGAAGTAAGACTGCCATTATCCGCCATCAGCCCCTCTGACCCTCACCAACCAATCACACGCACACCATCCAGACCAGGCAACGTGGGTGAAGTGTCTTGCCCAGGAACACAGTGATAATTTGATCCCAACAGTTGTCCCACTGTGGCACCTGGGGTTTAAGCAGTCTCCCATCCAAGTACTGCCCAGGCTCAACCTGCTTAGCTTCTGAGGTCTGATGGAATCAAGCATTGAGTGGCTAGCATGGCCACTTGTGGTTTGATAGTTGAGCATGCTGGTTGACCAAGCCAAACAATCTGTTAACAACAATACAGTGAAAACAAAGGCAACATTTGAAGAGTTTTATTCAGGTGAAAGACGAGCTTGCCTCGCTGCCGATGGAATTTGGGTGGAGTTAATTTTTTTCAGATGGCTCCATTACTGCATAACACACATCACTCTGAAATAACCATTCAATGTTAATTAAGCTTTTGAACTGAAAACAAAGGCAGCGCTTTAGACGGAACAGACAAAAACGGTAGTTTGTTTGGTCAGCAGTTAGCAACTACATTTCCTTGCAGCGTAATGTTACAATCTATATAAAACTGGGAAATAAAACCAAGAAACCAAAAATGTGCTATGAGTGCTTATTTGTTGTCATTTTTATCATAATAATTACTAGAAATGATAAAAGTATGAATAAAAGTTATTAAAGGATTTTGAAGCTTGGCTGCAATGCTTTTCAAGTTTTTTTTTTTCTTGTTTTGATCCTCGCAGTAACTTTACCTGCCTGAGACGAAGTTTGCAATGAGGAGCTGGAGTTTCACATCCTCATCAAATCTCGGATTGTTTTGAACAACATGTGCGTAATCAGACAGAAGTCTCCTTGATGCCTGATGTTGAAGATTTAAAGTAGTTTCAAATGGTTAATTTTTTATTGTTTGTGGCTTTGTTTACGTGGCAGTGTTTAAGCCACATGATTAAAGTAGTAATCAAGTTTTTCCTTCTTGGAAAAATTGTCCAGTTACTGCGTGTATAAGGTGTGTGTCATCTGCATAGATGTACATATGCTTTACAACAACCAACTACAAGTGATTGCCCTTGGGTTTTGGTCAACGATGCTTTACATTATTATGTATCTTTTTAGTATTTGAGTTGTTTTCTGTTTATAAGAATCTTAAATGCAACAGTTCCACCATTTTATCACATTATCACTGTTTTTTGGCAATAACAAATAAATGTTGGTAAAACCACAATGAAGCTACTAGACTATTTCATTAAAAAAAAATACAGTGATTTCATTTTACCTAATTGCTTATTAAATCTGAATAATAAACATATTTGTAGAAATAGGCTATGTGTTCATGTATGTACAGTATGTGAATATTTACAACTCTTCTTCTTCTTCTTCTTTCGGCATTTACCTTCAGGGGGTGCCACAGCAAGTCAGTTTCTTCCATGTAACCCTGTCTGCTGTATCCTCTTTGGTCATGCCAACTATCTTCATGTCTTCCTTCACTGCATCCATGAACCTCCTCTTTGGTCTTCCTCCAGTTCTCTTTCATGGTGGTTCCAAACCAGCATCCTTCTTCCGATGTACTCTCTCTCTCTCCTCTGCACATGTCCAAACCATCTCAGTCTTGCCTCTCGAACTTTATCTCCAAAACCTCTAACATGTGCTGTTCCCCTGATGTACTCATTTCTAATCCTGTCCATCCTGGTCACTCCCAGAGAGATCCTCAGCATCTTCATCTCTGCTACCTCCATCTCTGCTTCCTGCCTTTTCTTCAGTGCTACTTTTTCTAGACCAAACAGCATGGTCGGTCTCACCACGGTTTTGTACACTTTCCCTTTCACAACTGTCACAACTGTGACATTTATATTTGAAACCGATTGCTGGACTTTTCGACTTGTTGCAAATTACTTGGAGCCATTTCTCAAATTTAAAAAACAAAATTTGTGCCTCTCTGTCTTTGTTTCCATGGTAATGTGCCACATAGCCAAAACAGTTGGTGATAAGCTTCCAAAAAAGATTATGTGTGTTAGAAATGCACAGTCACAACAAATTGCAGTGAAATGTGTTGACTAGTTTAATCTGTATTTATGGCCAGATTAATATGCCAACAAATTAGATGATTACTATTTAATCGGGTGGCGTTCCCCTCTTGCCTCATTTCCAGGAATAGTTTTGGAATATTATGGATTTTGTGCAATAAAGGGAAAAGAAAAAAAAAACAATTAACTACCCATTTTACTAAAGGAGTGAGCACTGTTTTTTTTAGAAGTGTGGAAAGAGATATTTTCCGGAAGTTTGGTTGAATCGGCTAAAAAAAGATTTTTATTGATTGACAACCGGGGTCCTATTAATTCCTGTTTGACATGATTTTAACTCCTCGGTGTTCGAACTGCACAATGTAGAAATCCCATGGTTCAAAATGTTATTTTGTCAACTGTGGTTGTCTGAAATTTTGAGCAGCATAAACAATACTTGAGCTCATGTGCCAGTGCTTGCAATTTCATTCACAGGAGACAGAGTCTGTGATTTGATTACACAGAAATCAGCCTGCCTGAAGCAGACATGAGGGTGCTCCAGAATTCAGATCATTCTAAAAAAATCCCCCAAAAAACAGAAAAACACTGACAAGGCTACCATAGTGGAGTTATATAGCACAAACCCTCTATTCTGCTACATTTTGGCATCTTTTTCTATCAATTGCCTCCATTTCCCACAGGCAAGCTCTGCTCCTCCATCCTTTTAATCTGTTTCATCCTTTTTGTCTTTTTCCAATTTCCCTCCTCCTTTTCCTTTCCTCTTTGCCAACCTTTTCTACATCACTCTCAGCACTTTCCTATTCCTTTTTCACCTCTACTTATCCGTTATGTTTTACCCGATGAAACTTCTAAAATACATTTGTCACCGGTGGAAGATTTTTATCACACAGTTTTTGTGTTATTTATCGTTTCCAAAAAGCACTCACTGACCATTGACTGTTGACGTAGTGGATCAGGTGAGCCAAATGTATGAGCTATTGCTCCATTCATTTCAATTGAAGAATCGCTCCATCATGCAAATGAAATCAATTCAGTCCTCATTTTTTCTGGACAGAGCCATAGTAAATTTTTGGAACTGTAAATATGTATAGTCATCCTCTCAGTCAGTGTTTTTTATGGCTACCACCTTGAGATCCAGGAGTGAGCTTTTTGAATGCACACACCCTTGCAATTGGCAAGGGTACACCACGGTGTACAAGGCCTTGGTGAGACCCGCCATGCTGTTTGGTCTAGAGACAGTGGCACTGAGGAAAAGACAGGAAGCAGAGATGGAGGTAGCAGAGATGAAGATGCTGAGGATCTCTCTGGGAGTGACCAGGATGGACAGGATTAGAAATGAGTATATCAGGGGAACAGCACATGTTAGAGGTTTTGGAGATAAAGTCAGAGAGGCCAGATTGAGATGGTTTGGACATGTGCAGAGAAGAGAGACCGAGTACATCGGCAGAAGGATGCTGGATTTGGAACCACCAGGAAAGAGGGCTAGAGGAAGGCCAAAGAGGAGGTTCAATGATACAGTGAAGGAAGACATGAAGATAGTTGGCGTGACCGAAGAGGATGCAGCAGATAGGGTTAGATGGAAGAAACTGACTTGCTGTGGCGCCCCCTGAAGAGAAATGCCGAAAAGTGAAGAAGAAGACACCCTTGCAATTGGCAGCAAACTGTCAATCTGTCTGACTCAGACTGTAGCTTCCTGCTGTCGTTGGCTAGTAAGAAGTTACTGACTTTTGACAAGTCAGTAACTTCTGACTTGTCAAAAGTTATGAACTGCTATATTGGTCACTACTAATTGACTATTTATTAACTGTAAAAAGTCGGGCTAATAAAGTCAGACAGACCACTATGAGATGGTTTGGACATTTTTAGAGAAGAGACAGGGAATATTGCACAAGTTCGAAACTGCAAGGTAGGAGGAGGTGTTAAGGGCGACTGAAGAAGAGGTTTATAGATAAAAACCAGCTTGGATATGTTCAAATTTTAAGAAAAAAATTTGAGGCACATTTGTGCCTCGAAAGGCTCGTTTGTGAAAAGCAACATAACATATATTATGCACAGAGACTTAAAAATATTGTACTTTAAGCAAAAATGAAAAGTTCCCAATATTACAGGAATTCACACTGCCAAACACAGAGTAAACATAATAGAATAAATAGATCTCGTAGGAGAAAGCATTTCGGTATGTTTCCGCTTGGCTCGGAGGAAGAAAAGCTGATTGATTTGATCATTTGTATCATGGCAAGCGGACTAGTCTCACTACAATGAAATTGAGTTCATGGAAACCTTTAGTGCATTCGTATACAAAGTCCATAAAAAAAAGTTTCTCTTTAGGTTCCACTTTCATCTCTGCTTACTTTGAATTCACTTCGGTAGAATGAAGGGCATCATCAAATAATGCCACCACTATGATGTGTATCGTACAGGACAGTAAACAAGTGAGTAAAGGTTTCAGTGCCTAGCAGGACTGCTTTTTTAAACACAATATTGTCAAAACTATTGGCCCACTCATCCCAATAGTCAGAATTAAATTTAGCAATCATTTCCATGGCACTCATGTGTTGACCATACTCCATACTTGATCGTTCCATACTCCTCATTCCAGATTCTGTTCCTCACTTGGTTGTTGTATGAAACTGTAGAAATGTTTGGGAATAAAAGTGACTCAACCAGTAAGTTTTGGGCTTAATGAACAGAAAGGGTCAGAGGATACTGATAATGTGAAGAGGTGACTAACTTTCTGTAGAGACTAACTTGACAGACCTGTAAACTTCGTGTGACATTCAGATTCCAGGTCAGGACTCATGCGTACCCAGGACTTGTGTGTGCCAAAGACTTGGCTGCTTGCCCAAGACTCATATCTGCCCAAGACCCAGCTTGCCCAGGACCCGGCTTGTCCAATACGGCAACTGGGCTACATCTTTCTGCCCTCTCATTCCTGTCCTTAGTAAATTTGTCAAAATTCACTTCTGAATGTTGGTCTTACCGCTCCACTTCCACCGTACGTCAAGAATCAGGTCTTGTCATCTAACATCAGTGTGACTTGTGTGAATGTACTGTACATAGTCTCAAGCCTTGTAGACAGCCGTTCCAGAAAACTTGAGCTGTTACTGCAGAAATAGTTGGAGCAATGCCATGTTGCGCTCTGTAGATTGTTTTTGGTGGAATTATAAAAAGCAATGCTTTGTTTTAGAAATATAGTACCAAATCAATAATGCTGTGTTCTCAGAGAAACTAGTTTTACCAAATGATGGCTTGGGGCCTTACCCATCATCCTTCAGGCATTTTAAATTTTAGGGGATTCATTTTGGAACATTTCCTCTCATATAAAATTGTTGCCACTATCACCCCACAGCGAGAATGTTCTTGTCTAGATTGAGGCTTTCTGTGCTGAATTTGCATGTTCTTTGAATCTGCCAGGGGTTTTGCTTTCGTAATCAGATTTTCCTGTGCAGTTCCAAGATTGTTAAGTGTGCATGGTCACCTTGTGAAGGGGCCGGGGTATTCTCTCTGTCTCACCTTATAGCAGGGGTGTCAAACTCAATTCCTGGAGGGCCGGTGTCCCTGCAGGTTTTCCATGTGTTCTTGCATCTACACACCTGATTCAGGTTAAGAGTCATTGTGCCAAATTTGATTGGCTGTTGATTTCACTGTGTGTGCATCAGCTGTATTGAACCAGGAACACATGGAAAACCTGCAGGGACACCGGCCCTCCAGGAATTGAGTTTGACACCCCTGCCTTATACTAGCATGGTCTGAATAGCCTTCAAATGGATTAAGGCTTTTGCTGGAAAAAAAGAAGAAGAAAAACTCCCCTTGTTCTAGACTCATGATCTGTACACTCATCATGCAAGAATTGAGCCGTTACAAGCTTAGTAAGGTCCAGAAACACCAGGGTTTGCCGTTTTGCGTAGCTTCTCATTGTGTCTACCACATGCTTAGATTTTCATTTATTTCGCCTTGCTATGTGGTAAATTCTTTCCCGCCTTCTATTTATTCAAGAGAGAAACCTCCAGCTGAAATTAATTAGATTTAAAGTTGCATTATGTAGCAATAATACAATAACGTTTGTTTTGTAATCATCGTACACTTTATTAGTTTATGAAGTGTTTATGGAGCAAAAAAACGTGTTCTCACGGAGGCACGTGTTACAAACGGCAGGTGCAGGATTTTCTCTTTGTATTACCCTACAACTTGCTCTTTGCACTTGCTCTACAAACACACACTTACAGGGTAGTCCAATCAATTATTCTTTCAGCACATCAGTCTCACTAAAAATGTTTTTTTTTTCCACCCCGTTTTATGTTGATTTCTTATTTTTTTACTTTTTTTTCAGCAGAACACATTCAACTCTGTGTCCTACAGAAGCAGAATTTTTTAGAAAACTTATATTTCTAGTAAACTTACGGTCTTTACATACAAATGTGTTTGTGTGTGTAGATGTGGGAGCTTCAAAGTTGTGAAATACTTGAATGAGATGCATTGGTTTACTGTATACCATCAGTTCTAAATGCTGACTTTTGTTTTTATATACAGTATATAAAAATACACATTTGAGGGGGCTAAATCTGTGAGGCACGTTTTCAATATTATTGATCATTTAATGGTGTCATGCGCTAGGTCTGATAACCTAATGGTCAATAGCCACTGAACTTGTTTGACCTAATGTGGAACTGGCAAAAAAAAAAAAAAGAATTTACAACCACTGTTCCATTCATTTTATAACGTATGATGCAAGAAATCTAAAGAAAAAAATGCCACTGATCATCCAAAAATTATTAAGTATGTTGCAGTTATAACCAGCCCCAGAGAAGTGTTCTCTAATTCACAAGTTAAGTAAATATGTATTTTTGATTGCAAGGTAGAAAATGTAAATACTTCTTGTGTTACCACTTTTTTTGCTACTTTGATTATTCTTATCATTCAAAAGTGTCTTTAGTTAATGTGATCTCCCAACTATAGGAAGTTCTTGGCCATCAGTAAGACACAGCACCAAGGAATGTGCTGATACTGTTTGCTGAGCATCCATAATCTTTACTATCTTTTAGAAGGGTCTGGAATTGGCCAAAGAGGATACGGCAGATAGGGTTAGATGGAAGAAACTGACTTGCTGTGGCGACCCCTGAAGGGAAATGCCGAAAGAAGAAGGGTCTGGAATCTTTTCTTTCCCCACTACTCTGTAAGAACACACTTTTCCCCTCTCCAAGACTGTAAAAATAAAGGAGACAGGACACAGATTCCCTTGTAGATAGTCCAGTCTGAGGCAGATGCTACCCTTGTCACAAGTGAAACAGAAAGTCTCTTGTTTGTTCTCCGGTCAGCACAAGCTTTTAATAACTTTTCCATCTAACTCTGATGGTGGCATGATATGCCTAAAACACATGCTGAACTTCATAAATTAAAACATTTAACTAGACTAGCTTGTCCTGTTTCACATAGAAATAAATTTAACAGTTACTAGAAGTGTATATTTAGTAATGAAATAAAAGTGTATCACATATTTAATAAACACAACTTACTAATTCTGAATGAACCGTATGTATAGGTTCTTGATCAGTCAGCACAAGCCCAATTTGATGTGGCAATGTAGTGAGTGCAAATATACTGATAGTATAATGTTTGATATGTCACAGACTGGCTCAAGGCAAGAGAGGGGCCATGACAGATACTGTATATTGTATATCTCTTCAAACAGGGTTGCATTTTAACAGGCAGAAGCCTCTTTCTGGTAAGATGATGGCGAAAACTGTTTCTGACAGTTTACGTAGTTGAAGACGAAGAAAACTGGCAGAAACTAGCGGCAACCTCATAGAAAGTGGCTTGTACCTCTGGTGTGGTGTCAGAAACCAAAGAATTACTTTCAAATCATAGTTCACTTGTATTACAGAGAACCATGAAACAAATACTGTAGTTTTTAAAGTTAGAACATTTCTTGCAGAAATAGGGATTTTAAAACGGGCATTTCTTGGGACAACTATGAGGATAAAACACATGTTACAATATTAATTGGTGATAAACTGTATGCACAATTTGTTTGATAGAGATGGAAGCTAAAAACCTGTAACATTTTTTTGTCTTTATTTGATTGAATGTAATATCTATCCATGTATTCACAAAAATATCAATGCACACATTTCAACACAGTCCCGAGAGAGTTGAGGAGAAGGAGACGATCTAGAGGAGGTGCTTCTGGCCCTGTGTTTTTCCGATTTCCATGGAAATGTTTGGTTGCTCGCTACAAGATTGAGGAACTGGAGGCACTCACTCGGACCCAGTGAAACACAGAGAGGCCAGTTTGGTGTTCTTTACTGTGGCCTGGCTTTGTGGACCCATTCTGGACTCCAGCTTTTGTGTTGCCAGATTTGACACAGTGCTACCGGACTGGGACGCCAGTGTATAAGGGTGAGGGGGCATCGAGGTGTTAAACACCTAGTGTTTGCACTGCAGCACTCAAATTCTAATAAAACAGCATATTTTTCTGTAATCAGGTATTTAAAGATCTCATACCCTTATATAGCCAGAAGCAGATAATTGCATTATGAGTGAATATCAGGTGCAGCTAAAATAGATTCATAATGCATTAGAAAGCTTTTTATATATTTGTGGGGAAAATAAAGAATCTTTTGAGTTTCTGTCTGTTTCCACCACTTTAGGCCTCAAAAACCTGTTCCCACATTGTGGGTAAATAACGGTACGTACTGCGGTTTACTGTTATGCAGCGGATACCATGTGACCTTGACAATAAGCGTGAGCAATTTGAACAATTCTTTTTGTTTTACTGTATCATACTGTTATCTTCCACTTAGCCAAGATGAGGTCATGGGCAAGTATCAGTCAAGTGGTCAATTGAGGATGTCACTTTTTGGCACAGTTCTCTCTTCACCACCATAGACCAATGCTGTATCCTTATCATTGTAGACAGTGCACGGATCTCCCTGTTGATCTCCTGCTCCCTCATTCCATCATTCGAGGAAAAGACCTCCAGATACTTGAACCAGGGGCAAGATTCTGTTTCTGACAAGATGGAGGGCACTCCACTCTTTTCAAGTAAAGAACCATAATTTCCAAATTAAAGGTGTTGATTTCCATCCTGACTGCTTTACAGTTGACTGTCAAGCCGTCCCATGAGAATTGGAGATCACGGTTCAATGACGCTATCAGGACCACATTGTTTACAAAAAACAAAGACCATCAGGCCACTGAACCAGATCACAACAGACTGACGACCTGTTTGGGGTTTACCCTGCCTCTCGTCTGAAAGCACCGGAAGCACCCCATGTGACTTCTTTCAGGGTAAGTGGTTCAGAAGACAAAAAAAAAAAGTTTATTCAAAGGATAGCCCAAAGTTACATTTGAAAAAGATGCCTGGACCAGATTTAGCATGAAACTAATTTCCTCTTGACGTCCTTGAAACAATAGCAGCTTACCGATGCATTTTGATCTTAACAAAAATTTAATTGGGATTTGTAAAACTACATTGCTTTTCATCATTTCAAACGTTTTCAAATATTCAACTTCACGTTTAAGTTTAAAGTGTATTATCAAATTCTTATTAAAAATGGGAAAAAGGAAACAAATGATAGAACTTTTAATGTCTCGTTTCGACTTATTAAAAATCAAAAAATACATAATCAGAGTACAGTTAATCACTCTCTGGAAATGTACTTTCTTTCTCCTAAGATTCTCTCTAATTTTCTTAAAAGAAGTAACTTTTATTTAAAGAAGCTATAACACAATTTTGAAAAATTATACAATCCATGTATTCCCATTCAACTCCGCATTGTAATTGCATATATTTTTTTTGTTTTTAACATTTAAATCATAAAGAAAATTTTAAATATTGAAAAAAAAATTGCACTTTGAGTCTGCCTACGTCATCGATCCAGACGTTTACCTAGAAACATGACCATATTGTGTGATGTCATCATGGATGGAAGTCGCTGAAGTTTTAGTTTTTTGCAATGAAGGACATAGAAATCTCCAAGTGAAGCGCAACAGAAAATGATGCCGTTTTGGATCTGTCATTATCTGAGTTGGTATAATGACCGATCCAAAATGAATCGGTTGAATTCACAGTCTTTTTGAATTCAAAATTTCAGACGACAAAGTCACTGTTGGTTCACATCTTCCATACAGATATTAACCATATGCCTCAGAAGAAGACGACGAGGGGTCAAGTAGTAGCTGGTCTAATGCAAGGATGGTGATCACGGAGCTGGGATCCCGGTTGTTATTCAGCGTTTAAATAATGTTGAATGGTAAGTATGTTTTTAAGCATCGGGAACTTTGGGTATTTAACTATTATACTTGTCTGAAAGAAGTCTATGGTGTTTCCTGTAGTGGTTACCTGGGGTTATGTAATGTGGCAGGCCGTGCTTTCTAAATCATAAAATATAATTATCATAAATTAAGAAAAAACATCAGAGAAATTTAGCTATATTCTGTTCTAATAGGAAAATAAAGTCATTCATATAGATTAATGGCCAGCAGAGAGAGGTGTTCCTGTTCGCTGTCGAACAATGTAAATCACGTAAACAACCTGTGCAACTATTTCATACACAACTATATACATTACTATTTATTATATACAACTTCTTAAAATAGAATTGTTCGTATAGGTGCACCTGTCAGTGTTAGCGTTCTGACCCGGAACTCCACTTATCCCTCATTCTCTGGACTTTGTTTTTCCCACTATTTGAATAATGTTGGGTCCTTTGGGAACTTGAATAATGTCCGATTATCTTTCTGTGACTTTGAGCACCCAAAAGCCACACAACGCCCCGGCATGTCACCCCAAAACACAACACAAAAACACTCAGATTCAATGCTAACAACTATGCTGCCCCGAATAGTCTACCCCTTGATGATGTCACACAAAAGTATCTTTGGAATAGTTCATGGACGGGCTCTCAATCGAGGGATTACACAAAATATGAATATTTATTATAACATCCTCTTTCGGAGACTGATTGTACAAAAATGCTTACTTGGGCCGGATTAAGTGATAGTTACTCTATCAAAACCCATTAAGTAGTGTGTTTGGTGTCATAGCCACATCAATGCTTTGCAGAATGAATTCAGTTGTGCTGTTCTTTAGTTTAATCTGGTTGTATTTAAACTGTGGCTCAGCAAGTGGTATATATTTATTCATCGTTTGAGTCGTCCATCCCTAACAGGATTGCAGGGGTACCAGAGCCTATCCTGGCTGTTTCAAGGCGACCGGCCGGGTACACCCCGGACAGGTTGCAAGTCTGTTACAGAGCCACACGCACCCATCTACACACATTCCTAGGGGCAATTTCATTGTGGCAAATCATCCTCACATGCAATTTTTTTGGAGGGTTTGAGGAAACCGGAGTACTCGGAGCAAACTCATGCATACACGGGTCGAACATGCAAACTCCACACAGAAAGGCCAGTGTTTCACCTCATCCCCACCTGGGACGAGGCTAGAACTAGAACCCCAAACTTTCTGGCTGTGAAACCACTGTGCTAACCAATGCGCCACCGTGCCGCCCGGCAAGAAGTATTTTTAGAGCAAATTCAATTCTTTTGAAACGGCTCCAGTTTCTTTTTCTTTTCTTTTTTTATCGGTTTTTGCTAAATGAGACATTTGAAATGATCTGAGTGTGTAATAGATAAAATCAGTTCCAACCCAAAAATGGACTAGTTTTATGTTGAGCAATTTAATATTTTAAACAGTTGAAGGAAAAAAAAATAGTTTAATAGAGAAGAAAATCCTGCGCTGGTGTCGCTGCCTGATGCTTGCAAACACAGATGGTTTTGTGCCGATGCCGCCTGCCAGCAGAGAGTCGGTGCAGCTGTTAGATACTGTAGAGGCTCGCTAATAACAGCTTGTGTATGGGCTCACTGGATGCTCATCAGTGGAGAAAAAATGTGCCCGTTGTGCCCACTAGATCACTCATTACACACAAATTTACATATCTAAGAATTTATCTACTCCATAGTTTTTACAGATTAAAAACCCAATGAGGCAATTTAGGAAACACCATTTCAAGGAAAATAAAAGAAAATAATTTATCTAAAGTGTCTAAAACTCCTTTTGTTCTCACACAATGTCTTCCTCTATTAGCACATTGACACAAATTTCTTCAATTTCTAAAAGTCAATGTGACGCTACGTCAGATGATGTACATTTGCCAAATGTCATTTCACATTACATTACTCATAATTTATGTTAAATACAGGTACTTGGGATGCAAAACAAATTTTTGCTTCCAAAGCTGACATTCCAGTGCCATCTCACTTCATCAGGTCTCATCATCCTGCTGCCAGGGGAGCGCTGGCACAGCTGGTGACTCTGCGAGAACAGCTTGCAGCCACACATATAGGACAGCAATAAAAAGAGACATAAAAAGGACATGGCGGCTTTATGTTTCTTTCATGTGGTGGGAGACACACGGGCCAAAAAAAATGCTGAAACGACTCATTTCTGTCAAGGGTACAGGTAGAAAAACGCTCATGCGTTCACAAGCCATGTGCTTCCTAAATGATGTGGGTAGCATATTTTATATATACACATATATAAATAAACAAAAATCAAACCAACATTGCCCCATGACAGACTGGCGACCTGTTCGGGGAGTACCCTGCCCCTTGCCTCGAAACAGTCGGGATGGGTTTTGGTACCTCCCGCAACCTTGTAAGGGACTGACAAACCAACATTACCAGGGAGTTAAATTATGAAAGAAGAAAAAACATCTAATTAATGAAAAAAAAAAGTCCTGTTCCCTTGTCTTCCGTTTTTCAGGCGGCCTTGTTGTGGGGTCAAAAACCTCTGACTTCTTCTTCTTCTTTAGGCTTTTCCCTTCAGGGGTCACCACAGCAAGTCAGTTTCTTCCATCTAACCCTATCTGCTGCATCCTCTTTGGTCACACCAACTATCTTCATGTCTTCCTTCACTGTGTCCATGAACCTCCTCTTTGATCTTCCTCTAGTCCTCTTTCCTGGTGGTTCCAGATCCAGCATCCTTCTTCCGATTTACTCTCTCTCTCTCCTCTGCACATGTCCAAACCATCTCAGTCTTGCCTCTCGAACTTTATCCCTAAAACCTCTAAACATGTGCTGTTCCCCTGATGTACTCATTTCCAATCCTGTCCATCCTGGTCAAAAACCTCTGACAAGAAGCCCATTTTTGTGTAGATGATGAAAAATATGCTTAAAAAATATTTGCTTAAAAAATATGCAAGTCTTGATGGTTAAATTCAAGCTTATATATAATGTAAACAATTGTAGTAACAATTGTATTACTTTTTCATTTGATGTTCTAATTTTCATTTTATGTATTATGTTTGATTTCTGAATATTTACTTATATGTTTTATGATGGATTTCTACACTCAACAAAAATATAAACGCAACACTTTTGTTTTTGCTCCCATTTTTCACGAGATGGACTTGAAGATCTAAAATTCATTCCAGATACACAATATTACCATTTCTCTCAAACATTGTTCACAAATCTGTCTAAATGTGTGATAGTGAGCACTTCTGCTTTGCTGAGATAATCCATCCCACCTCACAAGTGTGCCACATCAAGATGCTGATCTGACATCATGATTAGTGCACAGGTGTCCCTTATACTGCCCACAATAAAAGGCCACCCTGAAATGTGCATTTTGTTTTTTCTTTATTGACGGTCTGGGGACTCAGAACCAGTCAGTATCTGGTGTGACCACCATTTGCCTCATGCAGTGCAACACATCTTCGCATAGAGTTTATCAGATTGTCTATTGTGGCCTGTGGAATGTTGGTCCACTCCTCTTCAATGGCTGAGCGAAGCTGCTGGATATTAGTGGGAACTGGTGCACGCTGTCGTATACGCCGGTCAAGCACATCCCAAACATGTTCAATTGGTGACATGTCCGGTGAATATGCTGGCCATGCAAGAACTGGGACATTTTCAGCTTCCAAGAATTGTGTACAGATCCTTGCTACATGGGGACGTGCATTATCTTGCTGAAACATGAGGTGATGTTCATGGATGTATGGCACAACAATGGGCCTCAGGATCTCATCACGGTATTTCTGTGCATTCAAAATGCCATCAATAAAATGCACCTGTGTTCTTCGTCCATAACAGATGCCTGCCCATACCATAATCCCACCACCACCATGGGCCACTAGATCCACAACATTGACATCAGCAAAGTGCTCACCCACACGACGCCACACATGCTGTCTGGCATCTGCCCTGAACAACGTAAACCGAGATTCATCCGTGAAGAGAACACCTCTCCAACATGCTAGACGCCATCGAATGTGAGCATTTGCCCACTCAAGTCTGTTACGGCGACGATCTGGAGTCAGGTTAAGACCCCGATGAGGACGACGAGCATGCAGTTGAGCTTCTCTGAGACGGTTTCTGACAGTTTGTGCAGAAATTGTTTGGTTATGCAAACCAATTGTTTCAGCAGCTGTCTGAGTGGCTGGTCTCAGACGATCTCGGAGGTGAACCTGCTGGATGTGGAGGTCCTGGGCTGGTGTGGTTACTCGTGGTCTGCGGTTGTGAGGCCTGTTGGATGTACTGCCATATTCTCTGAGATGCCTTTGGAGAAGGCTTATGGTGGAGAAATGAACATTCAATGCACAAGCAACAGATCTGGTTGACATTCCTGCTGTCAGCATGCCAATTGCACGCTCCCTCAATGCTTGTGGCATTTTGCTGTGAGACAAAACTGCACATTTCAGGGTGGCCTTTTATTGTGGGCAGTATAAGGGACACCTGTGCACTAATCATGATGTCAGATCAGCATCTTGATGTGGCACACTTGTGAGGTGGGATGGATTATCTCAGCAAAGCAGAAGTGCTCACTATCACACAATTAGACAGATTTGTGAACAATGTTTGAGAGAAATGGTAATATTGTGTATCTGGAATGAATTTTAGATCTTCAAGTCCATCTCATGAAAAATGGGAGCAAAAACAAAAGTGTTGCGTTTATATTTTTGTTGAGTGTAAATAATTTGATTTCTAAACAATAATGATTTCGAAATAATAATGATTTCTAAATAATTTCCTAATTTCATGATGATTTGAAAAAAGGGTCGGCGAAACAAGCGTTTGCTTCAGCCGATACCTTTTCGGTCATTTGGTAAAATGTAATTTTTCTTTCTTTAATGTGAAATTACACTATGACCAAAATAAATAAATAAATAATAAAAAAAGTGTTTATTTTAAATAATGAAGACTAAAAATAGAAAGGGAAAAGTTCACAGATCAGTTTTCTTTGTTTCAAAAACAAAAAGAACACGTAAAACTTGCTTTAACTACATTAAACATTGACAGGAACCGGAAGATGACCGAAACAATAAAGGTTTAATAATGTGAGAGTTTTATATTTCTCATTCAGTTTATTTCAATCCCCTCGCTGCCACCTCACTTGCCATTCAAGTAATGCTAGCATAAAGGAAGTAGCTGATGAGTTTGCGTTCCAATTTGCCATCCAATTTGCCATAATGAATAAGAAAAACAATGAATAAACAAGCAGGAGTCTGAATGTCATTGGTTTTGCATGCGTGTGTTTGAGCTGATAAGCAGTTTAGAAAATAGACAGCATGGCGTTTATTTCAGGTTCAAGTTGATTGTATCTCAGTTAGCAATACGCGGTTGTTAGAGAAACCACAAGCATGTCAGCACTTCATTACGGCCTCTCATGTGTGAACAAAAAAAATCACATAATGTCTCAATTAAAACTGATAAAGTCACAAAAAAAATTAGACAATGTCAAATGGATCTTGTTGGATTTACATATCGGTTGACAACATCTGTGGTGGGTTTGCATATGTAACGTGTATGCTGGGACATGCATACGTGACAGTTTAGAAGATCTTCTGTGTTCTTACAACTAACAGAATCATGTTTTTTCCAAATACCAAACATTAAATTGTCTTCAAAACATCATTTGCACATATTAAGCTGCAGAAAATGTTAGCTTTGAAACAAACAAAAAAAGAGTTAAGTGTCCTGTTTGACTGTAAAGGGGCAAAGTGCTAAATCAACTTTTTGGAGGGTTCTTCCATGGTCGAAGATTATTTGATATGGTTTTCTGTTTGATTAATGCTTTTTTTCAGTCATTTTCAAAGTCTTGCATTTTGTATTTGGACACTATTCAAATGCTAGTTGTTCTAGGCCATGGGTTTTGTCCACTACTATAGTGTAGGCAGGTAGTGCTTTTGCAGCGGCTGTGGACATGATCTGTGTCGGATAGGAAGATTATACGTGTAAGGTTGTACACGTATTAAATTGTATATGATATTGTGTGAGGAAAGCATCAGGTGTGATGTGCGACAGAAGAGTTTCAGCTAGAATGAAAGGGAAAGTGTACAAAACCATGGTGAGACCGGCCATGCTGTTTGGTCTAGAAACAGTAGCACTGAAGAAAAGACAGGAAGCAGAGATGGAGGGAGCAGAGATGAAGATGCTGAGGATCTCTCTGGGAGTGACCAGGATGGACAGGATTAGCTATGAGTACATCAGGGGAACAGCACATGTTAGAGGTTTTGGAGGCAAGACTGAGATGGTTTGGACATGTGCAGAGGAGAGAGATAGAGTACATTGGAAGAAGGATGTTGGATTTGGAACTACCAGGAAAGAGGCCTACAGGAAGACCAAAAGAGGAGGTTCATGGACGCAGTGAAGGAAGACATGAAGACAGTTGGTGTGACCAAAGAGGATACAGCAGATAGGGTTAGATGGAAGAAACTGACTTGCTGAAACCGACTTGCTGTGGCGACCCCTGAAGGGAAATACTGAAAGAAGAAGAAGAAGATACGTGTAAGGTTGTACAACATGGAGTGTCATTTTAGCGTAAATGCACCAAAGTGAACAATCAGCACTAGCTTCACTAACTTAATGTTGATTTACTTTGTATTTGCGGCTTCAAGTGAGATTTATTCTTTTGTGCTGCAACCAGAGAATGCAACTGAGCGTGGAGTGCAAAGAGAGGGGGATTTACAGAGTGAAAAACAGAAGTAAAACTTCAATGTATTTACAAACTTTTTTGGGGAAAAAATATCACATTTCTGCACAAACAAAAGATACAATGTTTTTTTTTTTTGTATTTTGTTTTTTTTAGTCAAGAAATGCTATAAGAATAATTTTGACCCCACAAAGACAAAGTCGTTTATGGGTTGATTGTAAGAGCTAATAATTTGGTCGTTAGACAATATATCATCGTATCTTTACTTCAACAATTACTCCTTTATTACCTCCACCAAAGAGGATGACGAGCTTGCACGCGTGTGTATGTGTGTGTGATTGAGAACAAGATATTTGAAAAAGTATGGATTTTCATCAAATTTTCAGGATATATTCATGATGGGAATATGAAGAAGTGGTTACATTTTGGGATGATCCGGTCACCATTTGGGTCCAGGAGTGTTTTAACAGTAGAAGCTCCAAGATTTTCTCAACCTCCTGTCTACCCCAGCAAGAGTCATCTGACACCTCTGTCTGACCTACACAAGAATCTGAGTCTCCTAGTCCTAGTCTCCGCATGTTAAGTGCCTTCCAAACGACACTTAAGTGTCTTGTTTTAATAACTCAAGCAGAAGGCCTGGTGTCCTGACACACCTTCACGGGCTTTCAGGTAGTGGTGGTCACTTGTGACCACCACTACCGTGAGGGTTCTAGTGTTAAAAGTGCTGTTAAAAATCTAAAGTGCAGACACTTCAAGGGACGGAGAAGAAAACATTGGAATGTGTCAAGTTCCTATTTTTCTGTTAGTTTGTTTATCTTGCCGGCTTTGGACTGAAGAGTTGCCGATTCGATTCCTGATGAGCTCATGCATAAATATCCCTGTAGAAGATACCTTACCTTCAGCTACTCCCACCATTGGCACCCTCATGGCTGCCTGCTGCACTGCAATGCAGCACAGTAATTTCCCCGCGAGGAGTTGATAAAGTATGATTATTAAGAGATATAAAGGAATGAAAAATTATTACAACTTAGAACATACATACAGTAAGAAACGATAGGAGACAATGAGATGAGAGACGATGGGAGATGATAGCTCAGTGGTAAAACGTTCTCCCTTGGACCAGAAGTTCTCCGGAGGTTCGCGGGATTGAATCCCACTGAGCTCATGTGTAGGTGTCCTTGGGGAAGACATCTAACCCCCAGTTTCTCCCACCATTGGTGCCATTGTGGCAGCCTGCTGTGGTGTAATGCAGCACAGAAATTTCCAAGTTGAGGGATGAAGAAAGTATATTCCTTCTTCTTTTTGTAATCCTTTCAAGTTCGTGATGAAAAGTTAAAAGTAAAAATTGAGTGGATTGGTATTCTATGCCTTGCTCAGGATTTCTGATTTGAACAAGACAATGAAGATTAATAAATATGTGCAATTAATGGGATGCGCAAAGTTAAAAGCAGTCTTGTAGTTGGCGCTGAAGTCTGACAATGAAACGATTGTTGGTTAGAACCCTCATTGTGGCTAAGCTAACATAAGCTAACATATATGTTGGAGCGTTGGAGGCAGAAATGACATCACATAATTTCAACTTACTCATGCTAAGTCATATTGGAAAAAAAGAAACCACAAGAACAATCACTCTAAACCAGGAGTCACCGACCCGGTGCCCACGGGCACCAGGTCGCCCACAGTGACCGCATCAGTCGCCCGCAGGCCAGTTCTAAAAATAGCACTAATCACGAATTTGCTCTGTCTAAAATTTTATTTAATTGTGTTGCTATTCTTTTTGAATTTCATTCACAGTGATGTAAATTTAAAAACGAATACATAAAAATGTAAAAAAAAATGTATATCACAAAAAAAAAGTTTAATATACGAACTCTGACGTAGTATGGGTCGGAGGTCAGTCTAGTGCGCATGACAAACCAGCTTTGCTGAGATGAGCTCGTACTGTGTTTTCTACTCACAAAAACATGGCAGAAAAAAGGAAGAAAACTTATCATTTTCACAGTGAATGGGAGGAGGAGTTTTTTTACTAAAGTGAAAGAAAACTGTGTGTGTTTCATCTGTGGTGCGACTGTGGCGATGCACAGTCGCGCCATCCTTATTTTGAAAGGAGTAGATTTTTGCTAAATCTTACATAATTGATCCTTTGTACAAACATGTTTCAGAGTCTATGATTTGATAACTGTTGGTGGCTATTAAAAATTGAAAAAGATTTCCTGCAAAATTGTGGAAGTGATCACTTGAAAATGAAACACTTGGATATTGCACATTGAAATGTATCTGTTTCCTACCTTGTTTAATCATACTGAAATAATTATTGTGATGGATCATTAACAATCAGTGTCTTCACATAGAATATCATTAATAATAATAACAGTGGTAGCCCTTTGCATTACTCAGTGCCCTTGGAGTAACTCTCAGTTTTAAAAAGGTTGGTGACCCCTGCTCTAAACACTGTTCAAAATGAGACTGAAAAGCAAAACTTATTGAGAGTTATATAACCATACTCAATGTTATGCCATCAATTGGCCATTTTGCCCACGTAAAGTATTTTACTGGGTTTGGGAAACACTGTCACGCTGGTGTGTGACAAAACGAAGTACACAATCATCACTCTGCGGATATTTCCCTCTTTTCTGCTTCCAAACACAAGCAGCAAACATGCCGGAAGAGAAATGAAAACTTCAAAGGCGGTAACCCTGGAAGAGATAGAAAATGAACGAGGAGGCACTTCTGCAGTATTAACCCCCCTGGCAGTTGCCTCCTTTAGTTAGTTGCGCTCCACTATTACAGCTCTGTTAATATCTGTGTGTATGTGTCCGTGTGTGTGTGTGTTTGCAGGTGTTCTTTTGTGCTGATCTAGTTCCTCTTCTATGGGTATAAAATCTGTTTAGGCTTCATTTTACTGCTTTTTTCATCAACACATTTACACATATTTTACTACCAAAAATTGCCAAGATAACAAATTACAAGTGTGACTCTGTTTTTGTTTGTATGGAATGAAGCTCCTCCCAGCTGGATGACATTGAATTTTTTTTACCAGAGGATGACAGACCTGGAATGTGTCTCCAACAGTACCCACTCTCATTTCCCTAATCCCTCGTTTCTGCAAAGGAGGAGAGACAAAAAAAGAATGAAAGTGATGGTGAAAAAAAATACAAGTTAAAGAATGAGAGTGTAAAAGCTTCATTTTTCTAACTCGGTGTCAAATAATGAAAAAATAATATAGTTAAATCATCAAATTGTGTTTTAAAACGATGGAAGAAAGAGGAAACATAGAAGCTGTTTGCTAGTCATCTTTATGCCTGCACGCTCATCTCTGTCACACGAACACATCCAGGCCCAGATGCTCACACAGATGCACACCGCCACAGAGAAAACACACGCACAGGATGTGTGGTGTCACTTGACCTCAAAACAAACAAAAGCCATCCGAGTGATGCACACATGAACATAAACACGTTCACAACCCTCAGGGCACTTTGAAAATCTCATGCTTCAAACAGTCTGACACAGTAAAACAGCTAATTACAATTAATGTAGTGTAGCATCTGATTCATCAGCACGTACTCGTAACACGTGTACGTCGTCAGCATGCGGAATTTCAAAGGAAATATGGGTTTTCTCCATGACTGAGACATCATCCGAAATGCTAGATGAAGTCGTCTCAGAGGGGATGTCAACCTACTTCTTCAGAGGGATCAGTGTTGAGGGAGCTGAGCATTAACGTTGGAGAAAACAAGCAACACATGCAGGAAAAAAAAATACTCAAGTTGACATATTAATCCAAACTAATCTTTTTTAAAAGTTGTTTGCACAGCTCAATGTGTAATAGAAACTTCAGAAATTCATTTTCTTGCTGGGCGGCAACGATGATGCAGTGGTTAGCACAGTGGCCTCACAGCAAGAAGGTTGGGGTTCAAACCCAGGGTGGGGGCAAGGCTGGAAACAATAGCCTTTCATGTTCTCCCTGTGTATGTGTGGGTTTTCTCCAGGTACTCTTGTTTCTCTCACCCTTGAAAATTATCCATGTTAGGTTAATTGGCCACTATAAAATTGCCCCTAGGAACACACATGTGTTGCCCTGCAAAACACTGGTGATCTGTTTGGGGTGTATCCTGCCTCTTGACTGAAAGCAGCTGGGATAGGCTCCGGCACCCCCTCTTCTTCTTCTCCTTTCGGCATTTCCCTTCATGGGTCGCCACAGCAAGTCAGTTTCTTCCATCTAACCCTATCTGCTGCATCCTCTTCGGTCACGCCAACTATCTTCATGTCTTCCTTCACTGTATCCATGAACCTCCTCTTTGGTCTTCCTCTAGCCCTCTTTCCTGGTGGTTCCAAATCCAGCATTCTTCTGCCAATGTACTCGGTCTCTCTTCTCTGTACATGTCCAAACCATCTCAGTCTGGCCCCTCGGACTTTATCTCCAAAACCTCTAACAAGTGTTGTTCCCCTGATGTACTCATTTCTAATCCTGTCCATCCTGGTCACTCCCAGAGAGATCCTCAGCATCTTCATCTCTGCTACCCCCATCTCTGCTTCCTGTCTTTTACTCAGTGCCACTGTTTCTTGATCAAACAGCATGGCTGGTCCGACCACGGTTTTATACACTTTTCCTTTCATTTTAGCTGAAACTCTTCTGTCACACATCACACCTGATAGTTTTCTCAACCCGTTCCAGCCTGCCTGAACACGCTTCTTCACCTCTTTTCCACACTCTCCATTGCTCTGGACTGTTGATCCTAGATACTTAAAATCTGCCACCTTCTTTATTTCTTCTCCCTGTAACCTCACTTTTCCATTTGGATCCCTCTCATTCACACACATGTACTCTGTTTTACTCTGACTAATCTTCATTCATCTTCTTTCAATTTTAGGGATACAAAAATCACTTTTAACCTAAAACAAATAGAAAACACCTTTAAAAAGAAAAACATTTGACAAACTCGGGATTTATTCAAGGTCACTCTGCCTTTCTCCTGATACTACAGATAAATCTAAAAGAAAAGGAAAAAAAAAACAAAGACAGTTTTGACAGCTTTCAAATATGTGTATACGGTATATTTAAAAACAACTAGCATAGATTCTCATGTTACTCATTTGCAGGAATTTTCCATGAGTTATTGCCTCATCACGTTTTGTCTCTTTTTGTTCATTACGTTACTTTTCTTTCTGAGGACAACAAATAAAAATGATGAATAAAGAGATCAAACAAACCCTCGTGTGATTCATTTAAAGCCAGAAGAAGAATGACCTGGTAATCTTGACATCGATCTAGGGAACAGATGCATAAATTTAATTATTCTTTATATTAGGTTTGGTGATTTATTCTATAAAAGACAACAGTGGAAGTTTCATAGTTTGTCTTTTCTCTCATTTGAATTAAATACCTTCACAATTTAAAATTGTGGAACAGTACAGCTGAAAGCAAAAATGCCAAATTTTAATATTTATTTATTTATTTATTTTAATTGTCATTTTTTTTTTCAAAAAGAAGCTTCATTTCTTCTTTTTTATCTTTTATTTCGGTCATATCGTGCATTCACAATAAATAAATTTACATTTTTCTGAACTTATTTGTAACAAAGGGACCGAAAAGGTAACGGCTGAAGCAAATGCTTGTTACGCTGACCCTTTTTTCAGATCATCATGAAAAACAAAATTATATAAATATATTTAATAGATAAGAAATGAAAAAGGGGATTCGGATATTGCTAATGCAAAATTGACTAATTTCCTTTTAACTTGTGATTGGCTTAAAAATACCAACAAATAAATGGGAAAATATGAAATTGAATTTGTTTTTTTCAAATTTAATTGTTTAACAATTATGTTTTGTGTGTTTGTTTTTCCACATTTCTAGCAAGTTGAAGAAAATGAACAGAAAACACGCTGGACAGGTTACCTGACTAATCCGTCATTTTTTTTTTTTTTTTTTTTATTATTATTATTACCTTTTCTCGTTTCTCTACACTCAAATGTTGTCTCATCACTTGTTAAAAGTAATTACAGAATAGAAGAAGTTATTGGTGGGTGGGTGGGTGTATGCAGTGATTAGAATACTATATTGGACCTCGAAGGTGAAGAGAGCCAAGCCAAAAAACAGAGCACTCATTTTGAATTGAATTGAGTTGAAAATTCTTTATTAATCCCCAAAGGGAAATTTGAGTGCTGCAGTGCAAATAGAGAACCAAAAGACGAACCCACAAGAAGAAGAAATCAACAATCAAAAACTTATTAACATAGAAAAACTGTTGTGAATGACAAGTAGTTCTAGATTAGAAAGTGAAAGGTTAAAGCAGGGATGTCAAACTCCGATCCTTGACAGCCAGTGTCCTTAAGGTTTTTCATGTGTTCCTGGTTCAACTCACGTAAATTGAAATTAACAGCCAATAAAATGAGGTAGATTGACCCAATTAGCTGGATCAGGTGTGTAGATGCAGGAACATATAGAAAACCTTCAGGACACCGGCCCTCCAGGAACTGAGTTTGGCACCCTTGGGTTAAAGAGTTTGATTGTGGATGGCAGGAATGATTTTGTGTACAGCAGATTTGAGTAGCGGGGTAGCAGGTGTCAGCTGAAGCTACTCTTCAGATGGTCCACAGATTCATGGAGTGGATAGGAGGGGTTCAACGTGACTGACAACAGTTTTGCTTTCATTCTGTCCCTCGCCACCTCATCCATGCAGGCGATGGGCAGCCCACCAAAGATCCAGCTTTTTTTTTTTTACCAGTTTTAGTCTGTTGTTGTCTTGTTTTTTTTTTTTTTCGCCAGTTCCACTGGCCACCATAGCGAATAACAGGACACTCTACATGATGACATGGTAAAACATGGACAGCATCTTGTTACAGACGTTGAAGGACCCGAGCTTGCTAAGGTGTAAATCACGTCTGTGTTGGTGGACCAGTCCAGTTGACTGTTAAAATGAATGCCCAAGAATCTGTAGGATGGGACCATCTCTACATCAGATCCATCAATTAAGACCAGGGATGGTTGGAACCCCCTCCTACTGAAGTCCACCACCATCTCCTTTGTTTTGGCCATGTCCTTCTGGAAGAGGAGGACTGCTTTGCAGTCACTCTGCATTCTGGGTAGGGATGTGGAGGTGGTGGAGGAGTACAAATACCTGGGAGTGACCATCGACAGTAGACTGAGCCGGAGGAGCAACAGTACTGCTGTGTACAAGAAGACTTGCAGCCGACTTTACTTTCTAAGGAAGCTGAGGTCCTTCAATGTGTGCAGCAAGATCCTGGAGACCTTCTATCAGTCTGTGGTGGCCAGCACCTTGTTCTTCTCTGTCATCTTGCTGGGGGAGCAGTATTGCAGCCAGTGACGCCAACAGACTAAATAAACTAATCAGACTGGCTGGCTCTGTCATTGGCAGCAAACAGGACTCACTTGAGGCAGTGGTAGAGAGGAGGTCACTGAACAAACTTTAGTCCATCGAACAACCATGACCATCCTCTCCAACCAGTCCTGGACGAACAGCGGAGCTCTTTCTCCAAGAGGCTCAGACAGCTCTGCTCGAGTACATCTCGTTACCGGAGGTCTTTCTTCCCGTACGTGATCGGGCTCTACAACGACTCACTTAGCAGATAGGAAGTTGTTGCTGTGACACACAAATATCCCATGAGTGGGATCAATAAAGTACTATATTCTGATGTTCAGGTGCATATTGTTTCTCCCAACACCATTGGATGAAGTTCTCCCCCAGATCCTTGTACTCTTCCTCCCCTCCATTTTCCACACACCTAACAATGGAGGAAGTCAGCGGTGTAGGTGGTTAAAGGAAGGGGGACAGGATGGTTCCTTGTGGAACACCGGTATTATTGGTCAGGAAGTCAGGCACGAAGTTGCTCAGTCTCACGTATTGTGGTCGACTAGTCAGGTAGTCCTCGTTCCATGAGACCAGCGGCATGTCCACCTACATCTTCTCCAACTTCTCCCTCATCAGTCTCGGCTGGATGGTGTTGAAGGCCGAGGAGAAGTCAAAGAACATGATACGCACTGAGGTGTTGGGTCTGTCCAGAGAGGAGTAAGCCCTCTGCAGCAGGAATGGAACCGCATCATCCACCCCAAGTTTGGGTTGATATGTAAACCGCAGAGGGTCTTTGAAAGGTCTCACCAGGGATCTGAATTGTACAAGCACCTTTTTACCAGTCAATCTACATTCTTTGATGACTTTGTAGACTTGGACGGTTGCTAATTGTATCTAGGGAGAGTAACACGACGACTATTGGATGTGAATTGGTCAGAAACAAAATGTCGGATAGATTTTTTTTGTCCTGATCAGGCAAACATCTCCTCAACAAACAAGAAAACTGTCAGATAAGTGGCATAGATTCTTGTTCTGATCCTTGTGGAAACACTATAAGTCAGAGGTGGAGAATCAGAGACAGACGACAAAAACACTACGAATCAGGTGTGACTTAAACCAGACTACATATCCAACTGTTTAGACTTGCTCATTTAAAATGATGGTAATCAATCCGCTTTTATTTCATTTTTACGCCTTCATTTTTTACAACAATTTTTTAGAAACTCACTTTTTTAGAGTATTTGTGAGGAAAAAAACGCCAAATAAAACCAAACAAAAACCCCACCTTCCATTAAGTGCCACTATTGATCTTTCAATGGGGGCACCGTGTCCTGCTATTGATTTTCAATGTGTGCACTAGTAGCCAAATGATCCTCTAAAGTTTCATTTAAGTGCTAAACTGAGGGATTTAAGTAAGGGATGAAAAGAATTACACTTCTAAAATGACAAAAGTGAAGTCAAACAAGGTCAGAGTTTTTCCCATAGCCTTGTTTACAACACAAACACATTTATACGTCTTTAATCTTCATTGTTTATTTGCTACTACTACAACTAATAGGCAAGGCAAGGCAAGTTTATTAGTATAGCACAATTCATACAAAATGTAATTCAAAGTGTGTCAAAAGAAAGAAAAAAAAGAATGCATTAAAATCACAAAACATAGAATCAAAAAGTTTAAAAAGTAAATAAATAAAATCATTAAAACAGATAAAAAGAGTACTTAATCAAAAGCACAGTTAAACAGAAGTGTTTTCAGCCTAGATTTAAACATTGTCACAGTAGAGGTCTGTCTCACGGCTTCAGGAAGTTTGTTCCAGACTTTTGCAGCATAAAATTGAAATGCAGCTTCTCCATGTTTAGTCCTGACTCTAGGCACCAGCAGGAGGCCGGTCCCAGAGGTCCTCAGAGTTATAGATGGTTCATAAGGTGCATATCACAGATGTACTTTGGTGCTAGACCATGAAGAGACTTAAACACAATCAGAGCAGCTTTAAAGTCTATTCTCTGAGCCACAGGAAGCCAGTGCAGAGACTTGAGCACAGGACTAATGTGATCGTATTTTCTAGTTCTTGTTAGGACTCGAGCAGCAGCATTTTTAATAAACTCCAGCTGTTTTAAAGCCTTTTTGTTCAGACCAGTGAGTAGACCGTTGCAATAATCTAACCTACTGGAAACAAATGCATGGATAAGAACCTCTAAGTCTGTTTTAGACACCAAACCTCTGATTTTGGCAATGTTTTTCAGGTGGTAAAAGGCTGCTGATGTAATTGATTTGATGTGACTGTTGAAGTTAAAGTCTGAGTCCATTATTACTCCCAGATTTCTAACTTGATTTGTTGGTTCGAGAGAGAGATTGAAAGTAATTGATGACACTTTCTTTTTGTTTCTGTGGGCCAAAGACAACGATTTCAACAATACCATAATTTCACGACCATTAGGCGCACCGTACGAAAAGGCGCAGTCTCAGTCACACACCGCCTTACAACAACACGCACGCAGGCATGTAAATGTGCGTATTAAAAAATAGATCGGGAGCAAAACTGAGTTTGGTTGTGCTTTATTTAAGTAGTAACGATACTAAACAAGCACATTACCGGCAATAGTCTTTATTCAAATCCGTCATCCTCTATTTTGGAATCGAACAGCTGCGCAAAATCCTACAGAGCAGGTCCACTTCGCTCCTTGCTGTCAAAGTCACTGTCTGTACTGTGCGGATCCTCAGAAAGGATACCAGCTTTTGCAAAAGCTCGGATAACAGTACCAGCAGACACGTTAGTCCAAGCATCTTCAATCCATTGGCAAACTGTAACGTAACTCGCCCGGCGCTGCCTTCCACCCTTCGTGAAACTGTTCTCTCCTTCGGTCATTCATCGCTCCCACGCCGCTCACACTTCACTCTTTAACGTTCTCATGCCTTTTCTTTCAGGTCCGCCTCGCGGGCACCGCGTTTTCTTTTAGGTCCACCTTTTCTCACACACAAGGCGCACCGCTCATTTTGAAGAAAATCTAAGACTTTTATATGCGTCTTATAGCCGTGAAATTACGGTAATTCCTAATAACATCCAGTCGTCTAACGCTTCATTTGGGGTCAATCAAAAAGTCCTAGTTTAACGTATCATGCGTCACTGAAAATTACGTCAGCTTTACAGTGAAAGTAAGAGATTTTTTTTTGTTTTTTCACAGTCCTATTGATTGTACTTTTTTCTACTTCTTTAAAAGCATTAGCAAAAGTTGTCTGCTTATTTCCCCCCGACTATTTACATGAAACCTAGTCTGTAATACGAGAGACAAGAGCAGCACTTCTTCTCTTAAGTGCTCTGCTGAGTCAGAAAGAAACAAAATATTCAAACTGGTGTCGAATCAGAACCTAAAGAGTCATTGCATAATTGATGCGCGGTGAGAAAGTAAAATAGGTAAGACGGTGATAAAATAGAACTTAATGTTCAGTCGTACGTGAACTTAAATAAAGAAACAAGAGATGGAGAGAAAGCTGAAACGTGAACTGATGAGTCAGGAAGCTTTTTCAAACCACAGCGATGCGCTCATGGGTTCACGTTGCCAGATACGTCTGAAAAGTGGTTAGAAAATGGTCTAAAATTAAACAAGCTGAAGAAATTTCCAGCCTTATGTTAGAATTTCTAAGACAGGCTTTACGTTGCTGTTAAGAAAAAAAAAGGGAGAAGCTGTATTGAAGTTTTCTTTGAACTGGGATCCTCCGTATCCTTTAAAGCTGTGTGTCTTCCTGAAAAGTGAGATATCCCAGTGAGTTTCTGTGTCACCTGTGATGTCTTTGTTTCTTACAACCCTTTGAAAGACCTTCTTTCTACAATATTCTGGCACAGATATATGAATGCAGATTCCCAGCTGCTCTGCTTTGTTCTTCCTCGGTTCGCGGTCACCTTCTCCTGCCCCGGAATTACACTTTCCAAGGCTCTCTTCTTGTGTTTGTGTGTGTGTTATTGCATCAGGGTAGTGTGTCATTGTCACAGTTCAGCATTCTATTTTTCTGCTCTCAGCTCCCACAGGAATTCTGTCCCTCGTATACTTCCACCCAAACCTCCAAAACACACATACACACTTTCACATGCGTGCACACTCTCAACTGCTCCATCTCAGTCAGAAACCAATTGGAATTCAGATCATGTAACGAACTTTTTGGGGTCGTGACTTTCTACTGTGTACATGGCCCAGAGCTATATACCGGGGAGAAAGTGCACACACTCTGTGATCTCTCTCTCTCTTACTCTTTCTCTCTCTCTTTTTCTTCCTTGCTGTCCCTTAAACACACACACACATACCCACAGCTGTTGAATGAGTGTTGAATTTTGATCTTTCTCGCTTCCAGCACAGCATCAAAAAGAAGCAGACTAAACTCTGGTCTCTGTGTCTCACCTCTTTAACCACAAAGTTACACTTCCATCTTTGTTCCTTAACATCTCTCTTCTTCCCCTCTTTTTTTGTCAGCTGTACTGAGAGATAACCAGGCAGCCAAGCAGTTCATTTAAAGAGGAAACCTTTGATAACATTTTTTTTCTTTCGTTTTTTGGCAAATTTAAAATCTGATGATTTGTATTACAATTTTCCACAGATAGCTAAATGTGTGTTTTGAACCCTGTTGGGAAATTTACAGGAAATTCATCCAAACAGCTCGCAGGCAGTAGAGATAAGCCCTTCTAAATGTGTTCTATCTATACACACCGGGGATAAACTTTGCCTTTCACTCCAGGCTCCTCCCTCTTCTGTCTGATAGAGATGTCTGTCAAATCAACTACACACGACCCCCCTCCGATGTCTTAAACCGTCTTTTTTTTTTCCTTGCTACCCCCCTCTACAACCTCTCAGCATGTTTCCTTCTGTTTCATCCTTCGAGTTCCATTTTTGTTTTCCTTTACAACCCTCTGTGAAACCCTGTTGTTGTTTGACTGTACCCTTGTTATCCGAAATCCTGTCGTCTCTTTCCCCTTCTCCACTCTTCACCTCCTCATCCAGACATCTTTTCTGTCTTCATCCTTTTCGACACCCTTTCTCACTCAGCCCTCTCATCCTTTCCTCGCACCTCCCCCTTCGAATGCTTGTATTTCACTCTGTCCTAGTTTCCACAGCCTGCGTTATGAATTATGTGCAACTAGCTTGCCTCATGAAAGAATCATCTTGGCCAATGAATAATAGATGTTGAAGAGAATAGAAGTGTAGGTTACAAACTGTGTTTACCCTCGCTGCCTCATCTGTTACCTTATTAATTTTGTCATAGTCAAACAACTGACGGAGTCCTTCTATCAGATGGCATGCTCGTTTCAAACAGACCACGTCTATTGTCAAAAATGTTCCAAACATAGTCTGTGAGGGGACTGGATCACTGCTTTGTTCTGGTTTTGGGATTTAATCAGACTGGTTTATTTAGTTGATTTCATACGTAGTCGTGCCTAATTTTCCTGACGTAAGCCAACAAGCTAACCTTTTTTCCGTCATTATTTCCCTGCTTTTTTTGTTAACACTAGGACTGCTGCAGCGGTCAATTTGACTGCATGTCACTTTAATATGCTAATTAGAATAAATAAAACGCAGCCTATGAGGCTGACCGTTTATAACTTTTAATATAAACATGTTTTCTATTTTATCATTTAGTTCCTGGGAGGAAGTGCGCATTGAAAGTTGTTGCTATGTTGCCATGGCAACAAACCCATTGCTATGGCCAGAAATACGTAAGTGTGTGTGTGTTTATATTTGTGGAGCGAGACAAGGAGGATTCCGACGTCATTACAGAAACATTTTAGAAAGGTTGAGTGAGATAATATTGAAGAGATACCATGAAGAGAGTAAGAAAACTGTTGTTTGAATAAAGTATGCCATGTTTTCTAGATAATTCTTGAAAGTTCAGGTTAACATATTGGAGTATAGCCTATAGCCAATTTTTAACGAGGACATTTTTTAAGCGGCAGCGAAAAATGTGGGGAACAAAGTAGGCTATTGACAAATTAGATCATTTTATTTTGGCGTTTCCTTTTCTACTCTAGGTTTTAAAAAATATTTTAGACATGTAAAGAGAAGAGAGACCGAGTACATCGGCAGAAGGATGCTGGGTTTGGAACCACCAGGAAAGAGGGCTAGAGGAAGGACCAAAGAGGAGGTTCATGGATACAGTGAAGGAAGACATGAAGAAAGTTGGTGTGACCGAAGAGGATACAGCAGATAGGGTTAGATGGAAGAAACTGACTTGCTGTGGCGACCCCTGAATGGAAATGCCGAAAGAAGAAGGAGAAGAAGAAGTTTTAAAAAATATTTAAAATTTATTATTATTATTATTACTTTAAAATTGAGTGGTGTAAAAGTTTTTTTATGCAATATAGCAGCACAAAACATGAATAATTGTACAAGAGGTCAGATTGACGGTCATGGCACTTGCAGGTAGCTTGGGAACATGGCGGTCCGAGTGTTAACTAATTTGACATTTCTGTGCATATTTGAGCATCAAAGGTTTATAAAGAGGGAGACCATGTGTCGAAATGAATATATATTTTAATCAAGTGTGTTATTTGTGACTACGTACTATTACTTCTTAGTCACAAAGAAGTAGTAGTAGTAGCCATGTCGACGCCAGAGGATGCCACTGAGGGGGAAGTGGTCTCTTCTCCAGGTTAAGAGAAGAGACCACTCCTTCTCCTTCAGATGGGATGGGTTGGACCCTTTTTTTTTAAGTGCCTATCAAATCCCTCACCGGGGTATCCGATAGGCCAGCTGGTTGATTTGTGAACTCCATCACATGGCCAGCTGTGAGAACTAGTCTCACAGCTGGCCATTATCATTAACTTTTAAAGACTGATTTGTTCATTCATTCATCTTCTGAACCGCTTATTCCCTAACGGGGTCGCGGGAGGTGCTGGAGTCTATCCCGGCTGATTCAAGGCAGGAGGCAGGGTATCCCTCGAGGAGGTCGCCAGTCTGTCGTGGGGCCACACACACACACACACACACACACACACACACACAAAACCACCCACTCACACTCATTCCTCGGGATAATTTTGTAACAGCCAATCAATCTAACACGTGGGTTTTTGAAAAGTTGGAGGAAACCAGACTACCTAGAGCAGTGGTTCTTAACCTTGTTGGAGGCACCGAACCCCACCAGTTTCCTATGCTCATTCACTGAACCCTTCTTTATTAAAAAAAAATATGATTTTTTTTTTTTTTTTTTAATGATTCATGAAATGAATTGTGCATTTTGATCACCTTGATTACCAAATTTCTTTACTCATGCACTCTATTCTGCCGCTGATGGTGTCATTTGAAAGAGGAATTTGGGATAGTTTACCTTCAGCTGCTGTTCCGAGTATCAAATTCGCCATCATTAACGCACCTGGTTTTACATATACAGCCCTCTCTAAGCGGTCCGATAGAGAGGTCTCACTCTGCTGCATAAACCAGCGATCTCAAAGCGGACCAGTAGGAAATCTCAGAGCAAGAAGCTCTGGACCTCTGCGGCGGAGGCTCCACCGAACCCCTAAGATCGACTCACCGAACCCCTAGGGTCTGATCAAATCCAGGTTAAGAACCACTGACCTAGAGAAAACCCACATGTACAAGGGGAGAACATGCAAACTCCTTACAGAAAGACCAGTATTCTAAGCCTTATCCCCACTTGGGATTTGATCCCCGACCTTCTTGCTGTTAGGCCACTGTGCTAACCACCATGCCACTGCGCAAACTACACTGAGTTTTGAAAGGGTATACATAATTCAGTTTACAATTTTGTTTCAATATGATCACAGATTTTTTTTCAGATATTTCTTTGGTTACACAAACAAAGTACATATAATAACAAGTCCATTTAAGTAGGCAAAACTCTGAGACGGTCAAGGCAGAATGGTGGTCACCAAACTAAGCCCACCATTCTTTAAAACAATCATCATTGGTCAGATCCGAGTTGCTTTTGTTTTGTGTTTTTTTTCTATTTCTAATTTATTACATGGCAAAATTACAGACTAAAAACAGACTAAACAAAAGCTCTGTTACTATACATTTGTAGTCACCTGTGCCCTCGAGTGCCAGGCTATGTCAGCTCTAGTTTGACCTCCTTGGTTGTGCACTTTAGTCATAAACATGTGCACTTTATTCATAAAGTGCACAACCGTCCCTTGACTTGTAGTGCACTTCCTGCTTTATTTTAAAATGATAAAATTGTGATCCCCTGCCACTTGTTACCAATATGGTAGCAAAGTTGCGGGCCAACATTCCTTTTTATTGGTAAAAAAAATGTCATCAGATAAAATGACTCTTTTTTTACAGCTTACAAACAAAAAATGAAACAGTATAATGCAATATATAGCGTCACATTGTACGGTGCCAGTGTTAAACCACTATGACAGCTGTTAATAGAGGAGAGTAGAATGCTGATTGATATGCCAAAACACCAGCAGAGCATTCTGGGATTTGTACTATTGGCACCCTAAGCACTTGGGGTATAATACCAGTGGGCCATTTCCAATGCTCATTTGGTATCATTTTGTCGGCCACATATAATTGCACTGTGGGCCATACATGGGCTGGGGCCAGAGTTTGACACCTTTGTTTTGGATAGTCTGAGTCTCCTTTTGTCCTGTGTTTCATCTATTTCCTAGAACTATTTCACTATTGCCACAGTTCTGGACATGAAATTAAAACCTTATTGCAAATCGGTGCATCTGAGTTCCATCTGAATCTTGGCTTGGTCAAATGTTAGTTTGAAAGTGGTGAGACTATCATAAAAAAATAAATAAATAAGACTAGGGTTATAAAACCACCAAGGTGATCCCACCAGAGCTCTGGATAAGAAAAAAAAAAGTATTCAGAAAAAATGCAGTTTTTGAATACTTCGAATATTTTTTTTTTCCTAAACTTTGAACTAAGCTTTGAAAAAGTAGCTTAGAAAATGGAGAGATTGGTTTGTGGTGTAGAAGTTTATATGCCCTTTCATAAAAAAAAAAAAAATGAAAGAAGAGATTTTTACAAATACCATATGTGCAGGTAGTGCTGAAAGCAATGTCACTGTCAAGGATGGAGTGAGAGCCTCTGACAGCCACCAAGTTTCAGTCCTCCGTGCGTGGTCACACATCAGGACAATTTTCACACCTTTATGCTTTGTTTCGATGTCCTTGTAAAGTACACTTTGCCCACTTGCTTCTCAATCTTTTTTCAAACTTTCATACATATGAAAAAAATCTCAGACAGACTATAAAACCAACAGCATTTGGAAAACATTTTTGACAATTACTCATTGGAAAAGATTATTTGAGAAATGGAACTGAGATGTTTTTTAGATTGAAGATGAAAAAGTCAATTATATAATGTAGATAAAATATGAGTCCTGAGCAAAAATAACCATCGACTATCCAAGCGAAATAGAAAAAAAAATGGTAATTTATATATTTTGAATTGAATATACTTTATTTATCCCCGAAGGGAAATTTGAGTGCTGCAGTGTTACATTCATATAGTCTCATAAAACATTGTGAATGGCGTGTAATTACAGGTTTGAGAGTGAAAGGTTAAATAGTTATATTTATATACCATAAAGGATTTAATCCAGACAGGTTTATAGTAAATGTATCATATGAATGGTAATTAAATTACCAAAGCCAACAATACAACTTTTTAAAACTAGTGTTTGTGTTTTCTTTTGTCTTTGTCACAGAGTTTGCGCGTCATTCAGTTTCTCTGAAGTGGTCAAAAAATTTCCCCAGCCAAACAGTGTCATTTTTTTTTTCAGCAGCCAAGAACCCCACGTTCATTATGATAGCATAAAAATCTAATGAGCAAACATGAAAGGAAAAATGAGAGAAAAGCATCAAGAAATAAAGACATCTGTGACAGCTGGCATGTACATTTGCGTATGCTTTTAGCAGTCTTACTTTGTACTTGACACAGTTGATTATCGTGTAAAGAGGAGATTATTTGCCTGGTATTTCAGAACATAACTTCTCCCATCATTTAATTGCCATAGACGTGTTCAAATGCCTTTACCAAATCCCAGTGGTTCTTGTTTTTTGGGTTTTTTGAAGCACAGCACGACTGGTACATGAGGGAAAATGTAAAAGAAAAAAAAATGGTTTAAATGACAACATATGTGTATGCTACATACAATCTGAGAGTTACAGGCAAGTAAGCAAGGAGAAAGAGAGCTAGGGGGAGAAAGAGTTGCGTGGTAATTATAGATCAAGAGGATGGTAATTCTACTGGGTCTCTTATCCCTACAGGTTGGGGGCGGAGGGGTGAACAAGGAAAACACAGATGAGGAGAGAAAGAAGACAGACTTGCGAAAGAAATCAGTGAGAAGTAGAGGAAGCCATTTTAAATGGAAAACAATGAGAAAATAGTAGAACAGACAAAAATGAAGGAAGCTGAAGAGATAAGCAATAAAAAATATTGTTGTTGTGTCTTATTTTCACAAACAACTTTGAACCAAGACTAGTCAAAATTCAACAATTCAAAAATTTTGTAATGCTGGTGGAAAAATAACCAGAGTTTAGAAGATTTAAAAAGAAACATTACAATGAACAACTATTCCTTAGCCCCACAGCTGTTCCTGAGTCTGCTGTTCCCACTCCGAAAGCTCTTCAACCTCCTGTGGTGACTTCATGGTGGATGTGGAGAGTCCTTCGTGAGGGGCGATTTTTCTGACAATGACTCATGAGTAGCCCTCCACTTATGCCCTACTACGTAGGTTCACAGTGGGGGAAGGTTGAACAACCTATTTTTTATGCAGCCTTGATACAAAAAGTCCAGGATTCAGTTACCAGAGTAAGAATCAGATTGAGGACTTTATACACCTGTAATTAATGCTGTTGAATGTTGAGGAGAAATCCAGAAAGAGCAGTAAAATGTGTGGTTTTTCCCCCATTAAATGAGTGTAGACTACTGATGAGATGGTGTCATCAGCGTAGTGGTTTTCCCCATAGGCCTCCTAGTGAGGATCTACAGTGACATCGATAGTGTCTTTGATGTGAGCCATGACTAGCTTTTTGAAGCCCTTCATGACTTCAATTAGTGTCTTTTTAGTTGTAAAAAGGGTTCATTTTGAGCCTGTTCTCAAACCATATAGAAAGTAAACATCTTGGAACACCCACACTCTGTTTGGGTTAGTTACGTATATTCCAGACATCTGCATTTACCATAAACCAAAGCCAGTAAATTCTAACAGACATGTAACGATATAGAAATGATACACTAAAATCCCTGCTGTCCAAAATATTTTTCACTTCAAATAAGAAATAAAAACTACAGTAATGAAAAGTTATAAACCAAGTTTATGAATCCGAGACATATCTATAGGCAAAGGAGAAATTTTGTTTTAGGTTCAAACCTTCACAAAAACAAACATGGCACTAAGGATTTTTAAAAGAGCTAATTACACAGGTCACCATGCCTATTTCTAGATATGAAACCCCGTGGTGTTGAATCTTGAATCTTTTTTCACAATGACAGTACTAGACATGATTATTTTCATCTGAATGTGAATATTTCCTATACATTTCATTAATCTGAATAAGTCTGTTTTTAACAGATGACTGTAAATAAAGAAAATCCTCTCCTCGTAAGATAGAAATAAACTCTTGCTAAAAAAGACATCGAGCCAATTAGGAACTGTAAAACTGGAAGCAACAAAACATGCAATGACTTTGGCCTCAGAAACTGACAAAAGTGGCATACTAAAAATAGAAATTTCAGAAGAGCAGTAGGGACCAGCCAACTAAGTGTAAATCATTTAACAGATACTGTAACTTTACATATCTGAAAGTCAAAGAAAGAACTGTCGGCTATGTTTAACCTTTGGTGTAGACTGCACATTTGCTTGATTATATCTTTATCTTTACTCGCACAAAGATGAAGATCTACTGCTAAATTTCCAATAATGAACCTAAAGAATTTCGTTTTGAATTTTCAAGCAGTCCTTGTATGATGTGAGCGTGAACAAAATCTTTCTTTGTTGTTCCCTGTGCGTTATAGAATTAATTTTAAGATTTTGCTGATTACTTTAAAAACTAATTTAGATATTGCACATTAGCAATACTTCCAATTTTTAACCTCTTACTGTCTCACAGTCTGAGATTCTCAAGCAGGTCCCTATCTGCCAACTATTTGTTTGCTGTTCTAAAGTTGAGGTTCTGGACTAGGGGTTACCTGCACCCCCTCGGTTTTTAAACTGCTTGTTTAAAGAGGAAAGACTTTTACCATCAGTATTATCTTTTAAATCTCTTCTTAAAACTCACTTTTATTGAATGAGCTTCCTTGTTTTGTGTTTATATGGTCTCTCTTTCTGGTTGTTGTTTTTTTTTAAAATCTGTTTTTATGACGTTGTTGTATTTTGTGATATTGCCATGCTTTGAGAAGCACTTTGTGAACTTCAAATAAAGATTATTATCATTACAGGTGCGATGATTGTGTGCCTTTAGCTACTGTAGTATGTACTGGTTAAATGAGAACCTAAAAAAGAATAGAATAAACATCTCCTACATTACTTTGTCAGCTGAGTAAAAAAATGGCCAGTTCAGATTTAGATTTATTCATTTGGTCATACAAATATAACAAAATTGCAATAATAATACAGATTGCAACAAAGAAACAAACAGATCAAAGAAAAGGTATAGTCTGAAGCATGGCTTATAACTGCCTATCTTTATACATCTGTAACATTTAACTGAACGGCATTTTTACAATCAAACAAAAATTGAATTTACAAAGTACATATTGTCATGATCCCCTCTTCTGCAGCTCAGAAGGAGCCATGGATTTTTCTCAACAATCTGAATAGGATCACCTGGGGGTGATTCCTAATTTCACTCACCTGTGCACCCTGCTAACTATTTAAGGGGAACCATCCCTGACTTCCTTGTCAGGTCTTACTTTGACTTCCAGTCAGATCACTCTGGTTGCCTGACCATGTTTTTGAACTTTGTTATTAGTTGGACTTTTGATACCTTGAGTTAACACTGTGCTTCTTGCTTTACAGACTTTCATGAATTATGTTACTAAACCATGTTTGAAGTCCTGCATTTGGGTCCTCCTCTTCCATGTCCTCAAAACATGACACATCTCTCCAATCAAACAAAAAACCACAATAAACTTTACATTATCTTCTTTTCTCTCTTATTTTTAACTTATAGTCACTAATACTTTTATATTTAAGATGTTGTTTAAAGTTTAAGAAAGAACATATTTTAAATTCATCATTGAGTTCATTCCATAATTTTACTCCAACAACAGAAACACATCTTGATTTTACAAAGGTTGTTACTTTAACACGTTCAAAAATATAACATCCTCGTAAATTATGATAACAAACTCTAATAGTAAAAAAAACTTTGTATACCTTTTGGAACTAAACTAACTAATCTGTAATATTCTTATATTTACAATATCTTGTCATTTTAAACAGTTATTCTGAATAAAAGTTGATTTGTGTGTTCATAAAATCCAACTTTGTTTATTGTTCTTATTGCCTTTTTTTGTAATTTAACTAGTGAATCTGAGTGTTTCCTGCATTCCCTCAGTTAATAATAATCCGTGCTATGGGAAAAATGACCAAAAAATTAAGAACCTGGGAGAATACAAATGACTAAAAACCAGAATAGTTATTGTTACAATGGGGAAGCAGTTGAGCAATAGCTGCTGATAATTTTGCTAGAAGTCTGGGTGCGTTGAGTTGTTTTAAAGCTAGAAGCTACTTCTTTCTAGCATGAATATGTGGGCCTTGTATTTGTCACCAAAGTGATTTTTAGAATGATTCAGGAGTTTTCACCTTTGTTTAATGGTGTTCAAAACTCCAAATTGAGATTTTTAATGTGCATTAGGCGCTATTCAAAATAAGTTAGATGTGATGTTTAAAAGTAGTTCAATTTTTATTTTCTTACTCAATTAGTCAACCACCTTCAAAGGAAAATGAGAACAAAACCCAAAGCAAGGAAAATGCACTATGTTGTCTATAGCATAAGATAGCCTCAGTTCAGAGGTAAAATTTGATACGGTAAAATGAAAAGGTTTTAAAGAACACAGAAGAAATACAACTGTGCTAGAGGACAGTGCGACATGTAGAAATTTTCAATGAGATGGAAGGTAAAGCCAGTGGTCCAGAGAAATGCTTACTGTGAGAGGAAATAAGAAAAACAAAGTGATGAAAGCAATCATCAAATACAAGTACAAACAGAGAGAGGGAGAAGGATGAGCCTGTCTGCTCTGTCTCTTTGGGGTGAGGTAGCACAATGTTTACATTGCCGCATGTACACAACACTGTCTTTTTTGGCAGGAGTCAGGAGGATATTGCAGTTCTTTTTTTTTTCTTTTCACTTTAAAGCCGGCAACATATTTGATGTAGAAATCCCCACAAGAATCAAAAACAGGACAGAACTTGAAGTCACGCTCCCCTTCAAACTGAATCTTGAAACTTTTTATATGGTCTGAATATTTACATTGAATCAGATGTCTGTTTTTTTTTTCCTGCATATATTTCCAATACTCTTCTTTTCCTGCATGTTAAATATGCTTCAGAACATCAAACAACATAAAACCTGATTAGAGCTCAATTTGTTGGAATCATGATAAAAAATTAGGGTAGACAATCAAAAGACATAAACAAAAACTCTAAATGAATGTAGTTGTGTCTACTGAGAATAATAAAACTTAATTTTCTGAGTTTTAACAATGGATCGCCTTATTTTGCTTCTACCTTGTCTTCTTACAACTCCCCATACATTCCCTTCCTTTGGTCAATCCATCACCTTTAATCCAATGGCTTCATTAAATGATAAAGAATGACAATAATGAGCTCTCCTATCCACCCATTCCAGTCAGAAAGAAAGACAGAAGGATGGTGAAACACAAGTCCAGAAATAAAGAGCATAAAATAAGTTAGATGGAGTTAGGCTGGGCTTCTGAATAGGAAACTATTAATAACTTTATAAACTTTAAAAGTTCAGTGTCTGACTGAATGATTCAAATGACCAATAAACTGTTTCTTCCTTTACCCCTAAATGCCAATTCCGACTTTAGTTTTCCCACAGCTAGACCATGAAATACAAAAGTAGTCTGGATCTAAAGTGATAACACTCCCATTAATGTAAGTCCAATTCTTATTATCAATACTAATACTAATTAGCAAAGTTGTACAGAGTTGTTACAGGCTACACAGCTTTAACTTGAGAATGGTGTTGGAATGTCTAGAGTTTAAAATGTCTGAAATATTTTGCTAGGTAAAGGACTCTGTCCAGATCAGAGGTGTCAAGTAGCGAAGTAGAACTATTTCGTTACTTTACTCAAGTATAAAATCTCGTTATCTTTACTTTAACGAAGTAATTATTTTTTTTGTCTACTTTTTACTTTTACTCACTACTTTTTTATGCAATTATCTGTACTTTTACTTCGTTACTTTTATAAAAAGTAGTCGCTACTTTTGCCATTTTGAAACCGTTAAAAATAAAGAAAAAAGTCATTAAAAACCAATCCGGATCAATCGCGCCATTTGATTTGAATGTGGTTGGATGAGGCGAGCTAACGTAATCTCGATACGACTTCCTGTTGCTTCATCACTTCAACACGTGACACACAGCATGTGCGCATGCATGCACATATACACCCTCCCCGCGCACCCCCTGGTGTGTTCCAGATGTCACGCAGGCTGTATGTGGCACTCGCAACCTTAGCAACTTGTGAAAGACTATTCAGTATTGCCTCAAAGAACTTTGAAAACTACCTGCCTTCAAGGCTTTTGGTATTTATTATTTTTTTATACATTTTGTGTGTGTGTGTGTGCTGAAGTTGGTTAAATTAGGTGATGCACAGTGAAGCTTGGTAGCTGAAGGGACGTTACTTAATGCCCTGCTTCTGTTAATACATTTGATTGTGTTCATTAATCGATTTCCAATAAAGGTTATTAAGAAATAAATGTTTCTGATTCATAAAGTTTCACACCACAACACTTTCATTTAGTTTTCATATTTTCTGCTCCTTAAAGCATGTGATAATGGTTAAAAATATGTTCATACGCTTTTGTTAATAATATTTCTTTTTTTCTGAAAATTACTTTTACTTTTTTACTTTAAGTAGTTTTGAAAATAGGTTACTTTTTACTTTTACTTGAGTAAAAACTTGAGTTGATACTTCTACTTTTACTAAAGTAGTTTTTTAACTCGGTATCTATACTTCTACTTGAGTAGAAAATATTGGTACTTTTGACACCTCTGGTCCAGACTAAACCTTTTCCTTTTGTCAAATTCACTGATTCATTTATTCGTTTTGTAAACAACTTGCTCAATAGTCTGTCACGGCATGTGTTTGGATGTGGTACAAATGTAATTAACCACATTCTGAGGTACATTGTGTTTATTCACAAAAAAAAAAAATAATAATAATAAAAAAAAAAAAATGATTCCACTTTTTGTGCTGGCACAATTAAACTTGAAAATTCAAAATTCAAGGATTTCAAGAACTATTGAAGAAACATAAACTACTCCTGAAGACGTTGTCATTTTACAAAAAAAACAACAACAAAAAAACCTTGCTATTGTTGTTGCTTTATATTATGTGTATTTATATTAAATAATATGGATTGTCAAAGTAAAAAGTTCATCAAATACTGACTTTTCTTTAAAAGATGTAGCTCAGTGTAAAGTTGGGATACACTATGCATTCTGGAGACATTGTTGTATTTATATTTTGTAATAAACATATTTTGTTTCACATCTTGGTTTTTCACAGTTGTATCGTAGCACTTTATTTCTAAACCAGAATCTTGTGATGGTTATTTTATATGTAGTAATTGTTTATCATTTCAGGCTTGACTCAGCACTTTAAATAGACATGTACAGTGTTTGTGCCGATAGTGCACCAATCCTCTAGTGGGCTGGTATTCCCACTCAGAGCGTTCTGACCCACAGAGCTTTCACATGAAGTTTGTTGCTGTCACTCGATGCACCAACAAACAAGCCTGCTGCACCAACAGTTCCCACGCTAACCCCCACACACACTCCCACGAGGACACCGCTTTCTCTCTTCCTCACTTACATCACTTTTCCTCAATGTTCTTCTATCTCATCCTCGCTAGAAAGTAGAGCGTTGGGAAGTCTTGAGAGTTCAGGCGAGGATGTGAAAGGACAAACGGTGCTCATTAATTAAACATCGTCCACACTCAAATCAGATACAGTGATGATGGACAGGAAGAACACAGGTATGCTCTTCGTTCATTGGACAGTGAGGCTGCTAGCCTGAGGTGACTCAGCTTTCCGCCATGTTTGCGTGCAAACTTCCACTTAGTGTTGATGTTCAGAGTGGTGTAAACGCATGGGATGAGAACGGCCTCAGAATGTGTAGAAACAGAACGTTAGCATAAATGTTTGTTGGAATGTGTGTATTTCAGGGTTCATTTATTATTGACCAAAAGTCTTTAGAGGGTAGCTAAAGCTGGCTCTGTGTTTGCCTTTGGAGAACTGTGTGTTTTGGCTGAGGGAAGCTGTAGCAATCACATAAAGATGGAAACATCACAATACAGCAGATAGGGATACCTCAACACTGTGACCGAGGAGGGAAGGGTCTGGTAGATGTGATTATGGAATCCACACACATGGATATCTTCCCCATCAGTACCTTCTTTTAATTAAATGTATTATGAATTTCAATTAAATTGTTGATGTGTATGAAGGACATGATCACAGAGGTATAACATTGTGAATGCTACGGCTCATCACAGATACAAACACACTGTATAGAGTGTTCCCCTATAGAAATACATTACTTTTACATATTAGTATTACATTAATTTTTCAGCAAGTACAGTATATTCACACCATTGGGCACTGCAGGTACAGTACATAGTAGATACTGTACGTGTTCCTGTACTCTCTGCTTAAACAAGTTATACCGCAATATATTAGTAAAAATTTAAATTTCATGCTTGTCAAACACTGAATTCAGATGCTGTCACTGAACAGGCAGCCACAGACTGAGAGCTGGGACAACCTAGTCTGGGAGGTTAGGGTTAGCGTCTGGCTATCACTGTCAGTGAGGTTTAGCTTTGTTAGTATTTAGCCTCTTCATTTTTCCATTGCCATCTATTATTTTCTATCATCTCACTTGAGGCAGTGGTGGTGAGGAGGTCACTGAACAAACTTTTGTCCATCATGGACAATCATGACCATCCTCTCTACCCACTCCTGGACGAACATCGGAGCTCCTTCTCCAAGAGACTCAGACAGCTCTGCTCGAAAACATCTCGTTACCGGAGGTCTTTCTTTCCGTACGTGATCGGGCTCTACAACGACTCACTTAGCAGATAGGAAGTTGTTGCTGTGACACACAAATTTCCCATGTGTGGGATCATTAAAGTATATTCTGATTTCAATGTTATCATAAAAGTTATGGTTGCAGGACTAAGCACAGAGCAAATGAAGGCAGGGATTTACAGTGTGAAAACAGTTTTGATAAACTTTTTTGGTTTGTTTTTTTTGGTAAATGTAGAATTTCTGAGCTAACATAAAGTACCACATCTATCTATTTATGCTATGAGATAAGTATTATTGCCTTGCAAAAGCACAAAATCTCAAAAAAAATATTCAATGTTATTTCCAGATGTTGTTTTCGGATTATGTGTCTCACGTTTGAGGTGTACTGTTATTTCTAAGTGGGTAACCTTGCAACATCATATCTAGGATCAACAGTACAGAGCAATGGAGAGTGTGGAAAAGATGTGAAGAAGCGTGTGCAACAGAAGAGATTCAGATAGAATGAAAGGAAAAGTGTACAAAACCGTGGTGAGACCAGCCATGCTGTTTGGTCTAGAAACAGTAGCACTGAAGAAAAGACAGGAAGCTGAGATGGAGGTAGCAGAGATGAAGATGCTAAGGATCTCTCTGGGAGTGACCAGGATGGACAGGATCAGAAATTAGTACATCCGGGGAACAGCACATGTTAGAGGTTTTGGGGATTAAGTTCGAGAGGCAAGACTGAGACAGTTTGGACACGTGCAGAGGAGAGAGAGAGAGTACATCAGAAGAAGGATGCTGGATTTGGAACCACCAGGAAAGAGGACTAGAGGAAGACCAAAGAGGAGGTTCATGGATACAGTGAAGGAAGACATGAAGATAGTTGGTGTGACCAAAGAGGATACAGCAGATAGGGTTAGATGGAAGAAACTGACTTGCTGTGGCAACCCCTGAAGGGAAATGCCGAAAGAAGAAGAAGAAGTAACCTTGCAACATCACAGGATGTCCACATACTTATTTGTTTCACTGTAAATCTCTTAAATACATCTTTGGTTTATTGCTTTAGTGGTTGCTTACACCTCTCCTATGCTCTCCTTTCCTTTCATATTTGTGATAGCAGCTGGGTGCAGATTCACCCTGAAATAGCTGCCTAATATAATCAGAGCTAATGGCATTATACTTCACACTGTTTACATGCTGACTGAATAAATTATTCTGCTCCGTGCCATCTACTAACCCTCCCACGATTGCACTAGCCTCACACTTCCATTTGTTTGGTTTTAACAAATATATTTTCTATATCACCGTTTATTTTTAAGCACCAACACTTTCTGTATGTTTCCCAGCTATAAAAAGAAGAGAGGGAACAGCAGTTGGATTAGATCAGCTAATAAAAAATGTTTGAGGTCAATCGAGCCTCTCTTGTTTCACCTCGGAATGTTGTTAAGCTGTCATCAGCACAATACAGCCAGCAGGTAACTCGAGGTAATGGACAGGAGAGGCAGGACACCTTGTGTGTTGGTGCATAAATGTATGCAGGTGTGTTCTTGATGCTTTAACCTACCTTGTCATTGATTATTCTAAACACAAAGTTGTACTCATAGGGACTCCACCAGTTCATGAGGAAAAAAAAACTAGCAGAAATAGAGGTGGTTTTGATGCTGAAGATGTTAAAAAAAACCTCACTGCTTGATAAAAGCACAACTAACACCGTGGGATGCTTTCATGTTCAGTATTGACAAAGTTTTTATGTATCTTCTTTCTTTGTGAATTTTTGATGTTCAATATTTTAAAAATGATGGTGTGAGATGGTGTTCACAATGGGTTTGTTAGTAATTGTTAGTTTTTCTATAGATTTACTTTTATCACGATTAGTCCGTGTAGTCCCTCATTCATCCAGGAGTGATCCATAGTAGAAAAAAATTCAAATAAGTCTTCTGGACAGTTTAATTCTTGATCGAGACGTTTCGACTTCCATCCGGAAATCATTTTCAATCTGAATGAAATGGACTGAAAACTGGATCTATTTATACCAACCTGTGTAAAAGGTAAAAAAAAAAAAATAGTAAGAAAGGGCTCGACCAATGAGCCTGTGTTACTTTTTGGCTAATAGGAATGGCTCCTATTATAGGAGCCATTTACGGCCATCATAGGTAACACAGGCTCATTGGTCGAGCCCTCCTTACTATTTTTTTTTTTTTTTTTACCTTTTACTCAGGTTAGTCAGCAGTGAGGAAAACAACAACCTTCAAACCACGAGGCTTCAGTGGTAACCATAACGTACATGGTGAAACTCATTGATACTTCTTTCGGTATTTCCCTTCAGAGGTCGCTACAGCAAGTCAGTTTATTCCATCTAACCCTATGAACCAAGTCAGTTTCTTCAGTCCATCTCCTCAATCTGACCAAAGAGGAGTCAGTTGCCTCCTCTTCGGTCATGCCAACTGTCTTCTTGTCTTCCTTCACCGTATCCATGAACCTCCTCTTTGGCCTTCCTCTAGGCTTCTGTCCTGGAGGTTCCAAACCCAGCATCCTTCTTCTGATGTACTCTCTCCTCTGCACATGTCCGTACCAACTCAGTCTGGCCTTTCTGACTTTATCTCCAAAACCTCTAACACATGCTGTTCCTCTGATATACTCATTTCTAATCCTGTCCATCCTGGTCACTCCCAGAGACATACTCTGAAACTCATTGATACAACGTTGATCAAATAATCAACCTGCTAAAATTTTGAACATTTTCTGGAAAGCATCTGCTTTTGAGCACTGAGTTCTCAGAATCATTTGATCATTCACTGCCATGTTAAATTATTATTATTGTGCAGGTCTGCAGAGGAGGTCTTGAAAGCCATAACAACCCACCATTGCTGCGGATCAGAGGTGCCAATTAGGTCAATCGCCATTGAGCGCCAGCTCCCACTGATTGTTTTGGTTAATCTGATTCTTTTTGGAGCTAAGAAATAGACTACATCACATTTATTTATTGTCAGAATGGAATACTTTAATTTTATTTACAGAGAGGAAGAGCTGCCTGATTAGATAATTGACCTGTTAACTTGTTTAATGTAACCACAGCAATCCTCTTGCTCTTCTCCTCCACTTTTTGTTGTGTGCGTTGTCCTCCCCTCAAAAACCCAGATACAAACATGTGGCTCATATTTTAAACATACAGTATTTTGAAACCTTAAAAGATACTTAAGATTGTATTGTACATCAGAACTGAAATAGCTGGTTCTAGTTTTCATCATAACACAAATAAATAAATACCTAATTGTTTAAAATGAGATGGGGACAAAGAATCTTCTTCTTTTGGCATTTCCCTTCAGGGGTCACCACAGCAAGTCAGTTTCTTCCATCTAACCCTATAAGTTGTATCCTCTTTGGTCACACCAACTATCTTCATGTCTTCCTTCACTGCATCCATGAACCTCCTCTTTGGTCTTCCTCTAGTCCTCTTTCCTGGTGGTTCCAAATCCAGCATCCTTCTTCCTATGTACTCTCTCCTCTGCACATGTCCAAACCATCTCAGTCGGGCCTCTCGAACTTTATCCCCAAAATCTCTAACATGTGCTGTTCCCCTGATGTACTCATTTCTAATCCTGTCCATCCTGGTCACTCCTAGAGAGATCCTCAGCATCTTCATCTCTGCTAACTCTATCTCTGCTTCCTGTCTTTTCTTCAGTGCTACTGTTTCTAGACCAAACAGCATGGCCGGTCTCACCACGGTTGGTGGGTACAAAGAATAGTCTGTTTTAATGAATTAAAAAACACATACAATTCTTGCATATTATTTTAGTTTTGAAATAACAAGAGCTACAATATTTTTATGTAAACATTTCCCAATTTTTTTAAGGTTGATGGATTTTTTATTTTTTTTTGCTTGATCAGTATACCAGTAGCTCCCATGGTAAAAGTGAGCGAGCTCCCATGCTGTTGACGATAGTTTCTGCTTTTCTTTGTCCCTAAATAATACCCAAACAACAAAGTTAAAGTCTTCAATGTGTTTTTAGGATTGCATATTGTTTATTCACTTTGAATTTTTTTTTTTTTGCATTCTTGCTGTAGCAATAAAAATACTGTATGCTGTTATGACTAAACAGCCAGAAACACAGACGACCATAGTTGCTCTATGATTTCAACTCAGTGTTTTGTCATTTTCATAGCGCTGCAAGATGGATGAAAAACATAAATAATGGACATCTTAAACAATGGCGGCCATTGTGGCAAAGCAGCAAGAGCCTGCTCTCCTGTCAGATTATCTTCGAAGATAAATTAATGACATTATTATTTATAATAATTACTCTCACCACCTGAGACAAAATGGGCAGCTGGCAGACCAGACACAAGCCAGTTAAACCGATAGGAAATACCCATGCTGAAAGACGAGACAAGTGCTTGTATCAACTGTAATTATTCTCAATAGAAGTTCCATCTCTTCATACTGTGACCTGACCTCCATCTCAATGCTACGAGTGGTTGTACACTCTGTTAACGTGTGCGGGTATGTGTTTCTTTTTTATTGCGTGTGAGTGGTTGTGCATGTGTGTCTAAAAGACAGAAAAAGAGTGTGTTATGCAGGAGAGTAGCAAGCAATGGATTTGGAAGATGACGTGAATAGATGAGGCATGAATGGAGGTCCCAGGGTGTGAGAGAGACATGACACCTCATTATTCAGGTCTTGGTGCGTCTGTGTGTGTGTTTGTGTGGGTGTTCTGAAATAAAGGGCAAGGGGCTGTTCAGGGATGCCAGATGTCTGATAAATTCAAAAGAAAGACACAAGCACTCTCATAACCCCCCTTTCTCGAAGCATTTGTTCACATTCTGTTCCTCTTTGGGATTTCTAAATGTTGTTGTATGGTTTGCATGACGTTCACAGCTGCTCACTTTGGCATCATACACCTGGATATTTTTCTCATGGTAACACTTTCAAATCGATGCATGTAACTGTGCCCTCCGTGCACTGTGATTTTCCGATTGTTGTACCGTAAACTGGTAAACTTTCAGCTTTGTCAAAAGTTTTAACAACACGCCGATGGCTCAAAACAACTTGTGTTTTTTCAAGCTGCCTTTTAAATGTAACACACTCAATGTCATCATAGACTATTATGCTCACAGAAACAGGTGTGCTACCATTTGGGATTGTCAAAAAATATTAGCTTTGTTTTAGTTACAGAGCACAGCTGCCAAATACCAGAGATCATTTATATTACTTTTGAGTTTAATTACATAAAAGGACAATGGTCTTAGATTTTAAGACAGATTTTTTTTTTTTACAACATGTTTCTCTCTCTCTTTTTTATTAAATCTAATTTCAAATTAAGACTCTCATATTAAAATACAGTATCAGTGTGCAGCATGTCTCTATAAGCAACATTTATAAAGTCTCAGAGTTAACTCAGATGGACCCCCCATCTGGCTTCCAATAGCCATCAAGCTGGAGTGAGAGTCTGGACATTTGTTCTCATTACTATTCACTTGAAGTATTAGAGATTTTTAAATCCAATGACAGGATGCTTTAATCAAGTGAAAGTCAAATTGTGTTAAATGCATCAGACGAGGTTTTTTTTGTGTATAGAAAAATTTGGTAAAATTATTTATAAAAAAAAAAAAAACTCAAAATACCTTTTTGTGCTGTCACAAAATCTGGTCAAAAATAATAAAACTAATAAGACAGCAGCTCATTATTCTCACTTTTAAATGTGTGATTTCTATTGCATCTTACTGGGGATCTCTGTATTCATACCCATACATAGTGCTAATCAATAATTGACTTTAGTTACACCATCTCCTGCCCTTTCTGACACCACTTGACCTTTAGTCTTAACCCATTCCCATTTTATATTAATAAATTCAGCTTTGTACACCTCAGCGGTGACTAGCCTGGAAATGACAATGCGCTAATGATTTTTTTTTTTTTAAACGGCCACCACCCATCTATTGACAACCTAAATTAAATGTAGATTAACACGATTTTTTAAAAGATATATTTTAGTGTTCTGTTTAAATTTATTTGAATGTTTATATTGCATTAGTCTGGTTTAGGAAATCAACATAATCAAACCACCTGTTTGGGTTAAAAATGGTCTTTTCAACCTGACAAATTACAGTAAATCAGCAAAGCAGACCTAATCCCTTGTTCATTGGCACATGTCACAATCAAAGTCAGATCAATAAAGTTTTTTTTTTTTTTTTTTAACAGCAGGTTGGACCAACTGATAAGATTCCCTGGAGAAATTAGGATTTGTGACAAAGTCATGCAAAATAATAAAAAGAAAAAGTGTTTTTCTAATTTATGCTAAAATTATCACAGAGATTAGCTTGTGGTATTTATCTAATAATTTACATGGATTTGCTTTCGTTTTAATATCTTAATGGGAAAATGTAATTGAGAAATATTTTACAGGAATCAAACATTTGGAAGATGTAGAGCTTCATTGCCCTCTGCAGGTTAATAGAAATATAAACAAAGTTGTAAACTTTTTTTTTTTCTTTTTTTCATCTATTTTTTTTCAGAGCATTTGATTTGGACTCTTTGACGGCTATACCAAAAAAAAAAAAAAAAAAGTTTTTTGTTACAAACAGTAATTGGTTTAAATTGAAATCTATCAAAAATATGTATTAGATTAACCTGAACCAAAACCAGGCATCTGTATAGGGACAAAAAAGTACCAACATTTATATAAAAAATTCTGTCCTGTTAGTTTATGGAGCACACTCTGAGTAACTACCGACATCATAGACTCGATAAAAGATACTCAAGAGCCACACAGATGCATTTAGCATACAACGTCCTCTTTGAAAGTAACATCTCATGCAAAAAAAATATTTTCTCATTGTATTTTGTGCACTTAAGATACAAAGCATGTAATCAACCACAGTAGTTTTAAAATTATTCTAATTCATAAAGCTTCATCACAGATAAGAAAAGACTTGGATTTTCCACGAGATGGGCCCTTCAAAGAAACTTTGGTGCCAACTGTATGTAAACCTTTCCATCATTTTCCACTTATCTGGGGCCAGATCGCGGGGGCAACAGCCTAGGACGGAAAACACAGGCTTCTCTCTCCTTGGCTGCATCCTCCAGCTCAACCTAGAGGCTTTCTCCAGCCAGCTGCAAGACAGTCTCTCCAGTGGGTACGGGGTCATTCCCTGAGTCTCCTCCCGGTCGGACGTGCCCTCACCAGTGGGGCGTTCAGGAGGCATTCCAACCAGATGTCTAAACCTGGCTTCACTTGACCCTGAAGAGCAACGGCTCTACTCCAACCTACTCCAACCTCCTCCTGGGTGGCAGAGCTTCTCACTCTAACTCTGAGGGGAGGAACGTAGATCAACAGGAAAATCAAGAGCTTTGCTTTTCAGCTCCGCTCTTTCTTCATCCAAAATCTTAAACCCAAAAAGGATTTTTGAACGGCAAAATTATGCCACTCTATGAAGACTGTACGACTCTGAGACATACAGTATGTGTGTGTGTGTGTGTGTGTGTGTGTGTGTGTGTGTGTGTGTGTGTGTGTGTGGACTTCCATTGTGAAAAGCCTAATTTCTATTGGCACTAAAAAATTCTGAAAACTGTGGGTATTTTTTTGGGTTTTTTAATTTGCTGTTCAATTTCTTCAAGTCAAGTCCCAAACAACCTTTTAGAATGTCTTGCAGGTGTCTTCTAACAGTGTCTCTCATGCCAACAAAAAAAAAATTGGGCAATTTTTGATTGTCGATTCCAGACACTGTAACAATCATGCAATTGGATGTGCCCAAAAGCATTTGCTCCACAAAGTCCCTTTCATCGTTTTCGGCTACGAGCTGATGATGGTCCTTCCTCTGCATCTGAACTCTCTACAAGTGCGGCCTTCAATGTTTTACCATCTTCTCCTTTTGTCTGCACATCAGGTACTAGTCCTACTGAGGAGCCTGCTGATGAGAGGCCTCCTCCTGATGAAGTTCCTACGGAGGAGGTTGCTCCTGAGGAGCCTGCCATTGATGAGGCTTTTTCAAGGTTTCCTGGTTTTTCACATGTCAGCCAGGAACTCTCCAATATCTGACTAATTGAGATTCGGTGTTCCACAACTGGGTGCAGAATGCTATGAATGAGGTTTTTTGCATCCACTGAAATAAGAGGATCGCTTGGAAAGATGAATTCACGATTCATTTGCTTTTTGATCATCTTCGCAATGTTGGTAGTGCTGAAGGGCATGCATCCAAAGAGCATCATGTACAATACTATGCCAATACTCCATACGTCTGACATTTTTGGATTGTAGGGGCAGTTTTTCAACAACTCTGGTGCTGCGTATGATGAAGTGCCGCAAAAGGTCTTGCTTAACACCATTCGACCACTGGTGTACGTGATGGTTTTGCTGAGACCAAAGTCGCACACTTTGAGATTGTAGTTTGTGTCTAGTAGCAGGTTTTCACATTTAATGTCTCTGTGGGCCACATCCATATCATGAAGATATTGTACTGCCAAGCATAATTGTCTCAGAAGTTTGGTGGCAAATTCTTCGTCTAAGTAACCTTTCACTGTAATGAGCGTAGCCAGATCTCCTTTGGGACAATTCTCCATCACCATATAGACCTAAACAAAACGTGGTAAACATTAGAGTTAATAATTCATCAGTTATTTACTACTTTTCTGAAAGACACACTGTATATAAGTAAACATCAGCCACGATATAAACCTTTTCCCTAGCAATATTTTTAAAAAGGTATTTTAAACATTTGATTAGTAGCATATTATTTCAGTTTAATAGACTAATACTGCTAATTAGTTTTGCTCATCACAGTTTGCAGTAACTCTGTGGCATGAACCAAACTCAGACTCGTCACAACCATGTGATGAAACATCATCACATACAGCTGAGCTTTTTAGTACAGCCCAGGCATTGTGACACTGACAATCTGTGGATACCAAAATCAGAAATAAAAATGATAGCAAACTGACCCCATTCGGATTGGCAGAGAGGCAGAGTGTTTGCATTATCTGGGGATTGGAGATATTTTTTTCGAATATCATATCAACTCGAAAACCACCCCCGGCCCCAACCACGCTTCTTGAACTCCAAATATGGTTTATTAAAAAGACAATCAATATTGCAATGATCCACAAATGTGCCAATGACACCTGAAAAACACTCATGAACAATGACAAGGTGTCGCAATAGCGAAGGAGAGTGGGTTGTGGTCACAACTGTAACTATGGGATTGGCACATACTGATCTGTCAGCGAAACAAACAGGAAACGGTGTAACTTTGAAGTGGAGAATATAAGAAAGAACTGGGAATCTATATTAGCCACCGGAGGCGGTCCACAATATTTATTATTACGAGAACGAGTACTATGGAACAGATCGTGGGACCGACATTTGGCAATCATGAAAGCAAATAAGCTAGAAGATGCCGGGATAGCAATAGCAACAACTCGAAAGGCAAAAGTATAAGATTTCCACCTTTGTCTAATCAAGTGATTGACTTTAGTTTTATTCTGGAAGTTTTACTCTGAAACTCTTTTTGCCCTCTATTAAACTTTCCTTTTAACCAACTAATGACTTACAAGTTGTATATTCAAACACACTGTTCAAATCAGAGCAAAGAAAGCGTAATTTTTTATAAAAATACATATCAAACTGAAATGTTTACGAAATGAATCCCGAAAAAAGTTTAAAAGGAACATAAACTAAGAATTAGAAACAACAGTCATGAGAATCAGTTTGAGAAAAAAAAAGAATGAAATTTTGGTAGAAGACTTACCGTCCCAATAGGAGACTCAAAGATCTCAAAAGTTCGAACAATGTTGGGATGTTTGACACACTTCATGATGTTTTTTTCATGAACCAAAAACTTTTGTTTATAGGTTGTGTTGACTTTTCTCAGGTCTATGATCTTGACGGCAACCAATCTTCTACGATGACTTGAGTATGCTTTCACTACTTTGCCAAACATGCCTTTTCCAATTGCACCATAATAGGTGTAACCGTGACATTCCATGAATGTCTTGTCCATGATGATATGGATGCTCTTGTTCAAAAACAAGAGTCCTGGACTGAAAAACAAGAGCACACGATCTCAGGATTTTGTGTTCCAAAGTGCTTTGATCTTTTAAAGATTCTATTACATCACACTCTTCTTTGATCCTCAAGCCATTGAGGCTGTTTACAACCAAGTTGGCAACCTATTCAAAGATTCTAAACTCATGATGACTTAAAATGGAAATCTTACCGGACCCTTTACACTCTGACACTCCTGAAACAAACAACACAAAAATGATTTTGGACTTTCAAATTCAGAAAGTCAAATTTTTTTGGGTATGCAAATAACGGAATGCACAGAATAATAGAATCAAACACGCAATGAGTCAAAGGGCATGAACTCGAATCACCTAGCAACCATATTTTGCCAACAGAAAGTAAAATGGTGTAAAAAAAAAATGCAGATAGCTTAAAAAACTACAAATAAGTAAAAAAAAAATTAGTTTAATATATATATATTTAAGTTTGTTATTATTATTCAATGTGATGACTGATGTTTTCAATTATGCTATTGTGGTTTCTGGGACATTTTACACAAGACATAACTTTTTTTGCAGGATGAAACGACTCATTCGCCTGCAGTGTATAATTTTTGTTTTGTTTTTTGAGTGGGAAGGTCGGCACCACCTCTATAGCAAGCCACTGTAGGCAGGCACATACTTAGAGGTGACTAATGCAACCAAGAGGTGATCAGTCCGCTAGAGTCATAAATTTTCCTTATGAAGTCCATGGTGTGATTACTAGATCAGACAAGAATAAATCCAGTGGATTACACAACATTTCAAAAGACCACCTGAAGTTAGAAAGTAAAAAGCTGCTTCTACTACTGGCTATCTGCTTTGCTCCCATTTTTAGTCCAGAAATTATTACCACAGTCTTACTCCTGCAGCTGAACTTCCGGTGACCAAGCCAAAATGCGTAAACTTTGTGACATGAACAACCGTCAAGTCTTTTTCCACATGAATGATGGTTTGACTTAAAAACCCCCGAAAACAGACAGACAAAGGTTTCAACTCAGCATCTTTGGTTTTTATTTTGCATGTGTTCAACCTGAGCCTACGGCTGGGGAGGGTGCCCTAATTGAGGAAAACATCTTGCAATGTGCCAGTTCCCAAGATGACCCGTCCTAGTGAGCTGAACGACTACAGACCAGTTGCACTCTCTTCTTACATAATGAAGACATTAGAGCGGCTGGTCATGCAGCCCATGAGACCTCAGGTGCGGATGGTGAGGGACCCTCTCCAATTCGCCTACCGGGAAAAGTGGGAGTTGAGGATGCTGCTCTCTACCTCCTGCATCGTATCCTCTCCTACTTGGATGAGGGGCTGTATTGTGAGGATGTTTTCTTCAACTTTTCCAGTGCCTTTAACACTATCTAGCACAGTTTCCTTCAGGATAAACTGAACTTCATGTGTGTGGACACCCATCTGGTGAACTGGATAATGGAATATCTCAAGAACAGGCCACAGTTGGAGCCTCCTCTGGGCACTGTGTTATCCCCCCTTCTCTTCACACTCTACATCACCGATTTCCAGTACAACTCAGATACATGCCACATGCAGAAATGTTCAGATGACACTGTAATTGTAGCATGTGTAAAGAAAGCGGAAGAAGGAGAGTACAGAGACCTAGTTGAGAGATTTGAGAGCTGGTGTGAACTCAATAAGCTCCAGCTGAACACCTCCAAAACCAAGGACATGGTGCTGGACTTTCAACGAGCCCCCTCCACCGTACGCCCTACAGGCATCAAGGTGCGGAAGTGGAGGTGATGAGCTCATATAAGTATCTGGGACTTCAGCTGGACAACAAACTGAACTGGGCTAAAAACATGGAGTCTACAGTATATACAAGAAAGGCCAGAGTAACACCAGGAGGCTGGCCTCTTTCAAGGTCTGTCCCACACTGCTGCACATGTAGCACATGCTGCACATGTTTTATCAGGCTATTGTGTCCAGTGTTTTATTTTATACAATTGTGTGTGTGTGTGTGTGTGTGTGTGTGTGTGTGTGTTGGGGGGGGCAGGGGCGCAGCGTGAAAAAAAAGGACACTTAGAAGCTGGATCGCATCATTCGAAGGGTTGGCTACAGGGTTGCGAGGGGTGCCGGAGCTGATTCAAGGCGAGGGGCAGGGTACACATGGAACAGGTTGCCAGTCTGTCGTGGGGCCACACATTCACAACCATACAAACACACTCATTCCTAAGGTCAAGCAAGTAGTGGGCAATCAACCTAATATGCATGTTTTTGGAGGGTGGGAGGAAATTAGTCATAATGTAGAGCTGAGTCCAAAAATATACCCTTGACACAGGCTCAGATGAAAAATCACAAGCAGATTTATTAGATTGATAAAAAGTCCAAATGAAGAAGACAAAAACAGATAAACTAGGCAGGTTCTGATGTAGGAGCTGGAGCCAAAAACTGGATAACAGGTCAAGCATGATAAACAAACGATCTTGCGAAGAGTGTGTCAAAAACTGATCCATTTATGCTCCAGCAGATGAGTTTCAGGTGTGTCATGTTGCACACACACAGTAAAAATTCAACAATCTGTATAGATCTGCATCATTCCTAATTGAGACGTTCGTTTTGAGACTAAAGTAACTTAAATCGGAATACCCCACTGGAGGCATTCACCCATTTAGTTTTTTTTTTTTTTTTTTTTTACTAATTCTGGCATATTCATGTTGACGCCATTGCTGACATAATAATTAATATGCACTGTCTTAATTTATATATCTGTCTATATATCTATCTAAAAAGTATCTATCTGAATACAAATCAGTATGAAAAATTGATGAATAAATCATAGTGTTATACAGGCATATTGTAACAGGATATTGTTCAAATTTTTATAAGGATAGAAACTTTCAATTTTTATAATTTTCTAATTAAGAATTATTTATAAAAGTCCAACCTAGTATAGTGTTTTGTGACAAACAGCTAATAATAAACTGTGGTTATTTTATTCGGAAGGAAAAGCTTAAATCTCCCTTAGATTTATTTAGAAAATTGTTTTCAGACTTTTGTGAAAATGACAGAAACCTTGAAATATGCAAATATTATCATTTAATTTAAACAAGCTTCAATTTGAATTCCCAGCCCCGTCTTCCGAACCATATGCCTTTTGTCTTCCCTTTGTTCGTTTTGAATTTTTTTTCTTTATTTTTTCTCTCTCCATCTCTTCTAGTGGAAGGTTAACTGTTCAATCTTTTTATGCCCATATTTTCTGACTCTCAGGTGAGCACTCTTTCCTTCTGTACTCTTGGCACTTGCTTTTGAGCTTTCCCATCCTTTGTAAGGTTCTCTGGGAATATGTTAATTGCTTCTGGACACCAGTCAGTGTTCATTAAAGTAGGCTGTATTCACCACAGCAGATGCTCATTCATTGCGTGGCAATGTGATCACAGTTTTATGTAAGCTGTCTTGGAGGCTGAAGAGGACGTTTTTCATTACTCTGTTTTTCTAACATGCAAATATGTTCACTTTTTTATGACACAATCAATCTTTTGGTGTTGTATCAAACCCTCCAATACAAAATTATAAATATTTTCATCAAACCTAACTAATATGAAAAAAAAAACAGTATGAAAGACTGTTGGCCTTTCCAGGGTGCACTTCCCAATTTGCACAACACTTGCTGGGACAGACTCTACATTACCCCTTTAGATTAGGTGTCTGAAAATGGATGAACAGTTGGATTAGTCTGTAAACAAGGACAAGTTAAAGACGTCAAACGGCATGCCTCTGCTTGCCCTACATCATGAAATGTATTAACAATGAATGGTTGAGGTCTGTGTGAAAACCAAGCAGTCAGATGTGTAAGATTTTACTTTCTTGATAAATGATCAAAATGTATCATGTGATCTTATTATATTTCAAAAAGAGGCAATTAGATCAATCAAGGAATCAAGAACTGTTTATTTCCATGGTCAATGAAAGTTTATAGACTAGTGAATTAGTATCATGTAAAAAAAACTAATTCATTATGTAAAAACCTAATAAGGTTCTACCTGTTACCTTTGATGTACTTATTGTTTCTCTCTTTGTAAAATTTGCTCAAAACAAATGAATAAACTAAACTACTGGGAACTTGCTTTGGCATAGTGTGCAACATCAAACATAAAATTTGTCACTTTTCACACAGTAGAAAAAAACTTTCTCTTTGGCGAGAAGTCTTGTCCGAATGGACGGTAGCCCTCTGCCTGAGGGGACCAGCTCAAAAAGTCTGTGGCCAGGGTAAGAAGGATCAACCGCTATCTGACCTGCTGTGATGGCTACAGCCACACAACTATAAAAAGACTCCTTTTTTACTTAAAACCTTGTGCCTGTCTATTTGCACTGCTTGGTCCATCACACCTGCTCATCCCTGAGCCCTGGAGACGTACAGGTCCTGAAGAGATGGAAGACTTTGGCCAAATCTTCTCAGCAGAACGCACAATGTGCTATAATCACTATTTGTCCCAGGCAGTAGCCCCAGCGTACCCCACGGTGATGGAGGAGGTGAGTATGGACTTAATGATGGCGGTGTATAACTTTACCATCATCCGGGTCGGTGGCTTGGCTTTCGTCAGCTGCGGTAGGAAGTACATCGTCTGTTGGGCCTTCTTTTTGAGAGCGCTGATGGCCAGCACCCACTTGACGTCTCGTGTTATGGTGGTTGGGGAAGTGATCAGCAATAATATAATTATTCTGAACAGAATATAAAAATTCTGAACTGAAAAAAAAAAAAAAAAAAAAAGTTTTGTAGTTTTTTAAAAAAAAAAAAAACTACAAAAAAAAAAAACTACAAAACTACAAAAAAAAAATAGGTTTAAGGATAATCATTTTTTTTCAACTGTGGATCAAAAAAATTAAACGTGACAATAAGGATTTCTTTTTTTGGGTTAGCTTCATTAAAAGTTCAGCTTACAAAGCTCATTAAATTGTGATTGGACAGCAGGATGATTAGTACAGTCATGCCAAGGTAGAATAATATTTCACTCTCGTTTCTGTCTCTAAGTGACCTCAGTAGTCATTAGTGTCCCGATGCCCAAAGGGTTGGATTTTTTTCTTTTCTCTACTTGTTCTTTCATCCACTGTGTGATCCCCCACTTCCCATAACTTTGTACATCAGTGAGGTCTAATTATCTTCTAACCCCTCAGGATCACCAGGCAGATGAACAGGTAGGAACATATTATAGAAAAGTTATATTAATAGGTATAACTTGTTTTTTTTTTTCATTTATTATGTTTTCTTCTCTCTTGAGATCATCTATTTCTCCGGCCTATCTTTCATGTCTTCAGGCTGCAACTGAAAGGCCTTCAGATATGGTTAATGGGATGTAAAGGAAAGTAGGACAGCTGTGTGTAAACGTAAAATTGACTACGTTTAGGTTTTGATTGTTTGCATGCAATAAGATTTGCAAAATGACGTGATTACAAATTTCCTGCCGCCTTGCCAGTGTAGCAGGTGGAGTATCTAAATTGATGGTTTTTATAGTTTTATTCTGCATGTTTAAATATATTGTGTTTTTTGCATGTTTTAATCGTTGGATCTACTTCACCTGCTACTTATCAGGGATGCAGGCCCTGAGGACTTGATAAGAGGCAGCTGGGAATGAAGGAGGAGGCAGCAGAGGCACACGATAGGGAGTCCTCGAGTTGGGCTTTACAGATGACGGCACGATGGTGCGTCAGCCCGCACGCCATCGTGCTGCGAGGGACGAGGCTCCCCTTGAAAGAGACACATTGGCTGATCACACCGGGCGGTCAAAGAAATGACGGCTATTCAGGTGAGGTGGTTCCCGCAGGCAGCGGTCAAGAAAGGAGGTTCTCGCAGGCTGCGGTCTGGGCAAAAAGGGAGCACTCAGGCTGCGGACCGGGGCATAAAGGTGCCTGTTGGCTGCGTAACAGGACAATGAGGTCCCCGTGTGCTGTGCCCGGAGACGTGAACTTTGTCTTTTTTAAGGACTGACAATTATTATATTTTAATAAATCATTTTAAACTGTTCTTATGGTCTATGCCTCTGCTTTGCTGGCACTCCCTACCCGATCCTGAACCGGCGGTCTGGTTACACCCTTAAAAAGAATTAAAATCCCAATCAGCAAGTCTTCGAGCAGTTTGCCTGTGATATTATTGATTGAGTGATTCTTAGAATCATTTTGCTAAAAATAAATTGATGTTGTTTCCTTGCCTGTCTATGGTCTTCTGCTGCTTTATACAGAGCCAGGTCACGGGATATTAGCCTGAGCAAGAAACCCCTGTCATCCCTCACACAACCTACATTTCCAGCTCATCCAGGAGGATCACGAGGTGTTGTTCTCCGGCCAACTGAAAGACCTAGTCCCTCCAGCAGGTCTACTTGTGGTGTGACAAGCCTGGAAATCACAAGCAAGGCATTTGGGAGCCATTCTGACCAGCTGCCCAAAGCACCCCATCTGGCTTCTCTTAGTTGAAAACAATTCAACACCAGTGGTTTCCGATGACATCAGTTAAAACTCCCCATAATTTTAACAAACAAAATCTCAGATTCTGTCAGGGTTGAGTGCAAAGAAGAAAGACTCAAATGCAGACTAAACAGTTTAAGCCGGTTTATTTCAGGAAAGAAGGATTAGGAGGTGAAGTACGCTGGCTAGAGACGAGAAGGTAGCAAAGATGGCAAAGCACGACTCTGAAGTTCCTGTGCAGAGTCAAGGATTGGGAGTTCCACGATAAGACAAGGTCCAACGCTACAACAGAGAGGGGGAAGGGAGGACAGGGATTTGGAACATTGGGAATGAACGAGAGGCAGGAATGGCAGGGAGAGACAATTAGGAACATTAACGTACGCCGTTCCTCTCAGATAGTTCTGGAGATAAAGTCAGAGAGGCCAGACTGAGATGGTTTGGACATGTGCAGAGGAGAGAGAGAGTACATCGGAAGAAGGATGCTGGGTTTGGAACCACCAGGAAAGAGACCTAGAGGAAGACCAAAGAGGAGGTTCATGGACGCAGTGAAGGAAGACATGAAGATAGTTGGCGTGACCAAAGAGGATGCAGCAGATAGGGTTAGATGGAAGAAACTGACTTGCTGTGGCGACCCCTGAAGGGAAATGCAGAAAGAAGAAGAAGAAAAAGAAGAAGTTCATCTCAGATAGTATTGAGATGGTTTTTGCTTTATGTTGCTGCAAATGACAGTTACCCTTCTTATTATTTAGAACATCACAAATAATCAATTTGCGTGACCTGATTGTTTAGCAAACTGAAATGGAAAAGAGGGGGAGGGGGCAAAACTCAGTTAATTGGTTAGCAACCATCTTGTTTAATTGTGCGCATCCTTTACATTTCCATACAAGAAAAAAAAAAAAGCTGGCTCACATGTCAGTCATCCAGATGGAGCTCTTCATTCTGCCTTTTAACTGTCACATGAAACCGTAAACACATGTCAAGTGAAGTAGAACTTTTATTCGTCCCCAGATGGCCAATTAGTCAGACAGCAGAAGGAACACAAGTAATAAACAAGTCCATAAGACACAATTACACAAAATTAGCGTAGAATCTACCACCATTCCAATAACTGAATAATCTATTGAATCTTTTTTTGATTAATATCATGTTATGGCAGAAAAATCAGCTGGTCTTGGAGCAGAAGAACAGAGACTGTATTTAGTAAAACTATAGTTGATTTGTTTTTCACATGATAGTATCAACCCGGAAATATGCATCCAGTCTTTTAAGGCCTTCAGATCTGCAGTTGTGTAGAAACTTGGAGTGAAAATACTGTACGGTAATTCACAATGTCTGGGTATGTAATTGCAGGCATTAAAATCGGGATTGTTTGAAAACAAATTACCTGGAATTTTTTTTAAAGATCTTCTCCACCAATAAACGGTAGTCTTTCTAAATGTGGTCTTTGTTCTACCGTTCCAAGATCAGACCATTTTCTGCCGTATCACGCTAATGACATGGAAAACTAATCGGAACTCTGAATAGCGCCATGAGATGAAAATATTTAACAAAATACTGCGTTGTCGATAGTTTCATACGGACCTATGTCTCCAAAAAGGCTGACTTCCGGGTTGGTGATGTCACATAAAATCACTCTATGAAATATTAATCGAGTGCTCTGCACACAACAAGTGATACTTATATCACCTTGCTGTGGCACTAACATCAATCTTTCATATTAAGACGGGGGCCACATGTGATCGTCCCGGGTGTCCCAGATTGTCCGCGGACCATGAGTTTGAGATCCCTGCTTCAAATCCACTAATTGTAGATACTTTAGTGAAGTGAAATTAACTTAATCTATTAGATTTAAAAGATTTTTTTCTATTCAGTTTGCTTTACAGCATGCTTTAGATGTGCGAAAGGCAAAAAAAAAAAAAAATCCTTTCACTTTGCAGATTCCTTGCAACCTTCTGTTGAAAAGTTTTCTACCTAGCTTTGCAAAGTGTCATATGTCAACGACGTGTGCTTTTTCTAAATTGCTATCTTAAGTGGATGTTTAAAACAGATTATGCAAAAACAAAGAAGCTGAGTCGGCAGAATTATGGTAATTTTTTTTAATTTGCATCATGATGTGCTGTAAATAAACAGAAACTGTGATTTATACGCATTTGTAACAGCCATATCAGTTTCCAGCATTAAATACTTAATCAAAAAATTCCCCTGCAGGCCACGTCTCACAAAGAAATCTGAACACACGGCTGGAAAATCTTCAAGTGCAACGTTTAACCTTGTCATGACCACAGAAAATTCATACCTATATTTTATTAGTTCATTTCACTAAAACTTTTATTTGACTGTTTTGGGAAAATCCACAAAGTGGTCACTATGGTTCATTTCAAATGTACAAAGGATCATTAACTGACCTGTTTTTGAATAAAAAGAACTCATTAAATTCATTAATTAGACCAGTCCAGTGGGATTTTTTTTTAATCTACTTGTTCTGTCATGATTGCTGGGTGAAAGTCACATGCTTCGTTTTACAACAAATGTATTAAACAGACTCTTGCATGTGAGCTTATTAAGAAGATAGTAAATTAGAGCTAGTAAAAAATAAATTAGTGTGATCACTTGATCAAAAATAAATAAAAAAAACTGTTTAATAACTAAAAGGTATCGCTGTTGTGTTTAGTCGTTTTTTTTTTAAAGCTGTATTTATCTGAAAAAAACAATCGCTGCTGCTGAAGTTTTTTAGCATTTTGTTACAATTTTTCATTATTTCTAATAGAAATATAAAGATTGAGCCTGGCTCTCTCTTGTGGTGAAGTTTATTACTGCACTTTAATAACTGCACATGGCTGTGTTCTGCCAAAAAACAATTGCAAATTTGTATTTTTCATCATCAATCCTTTTAATTAGTTCACTGCATTTTTTTTTCTTAAATACATTCTAATGGAAAGACTTTTGAGCACAATTGAATCAGACAAACTTATGAGAGGGCCGTGCATTGGCCTTACAGCAAGAAGGGGTTCAAGTCCCTGAGTGGGGGCAAGGCTTGAATCATTGGCTGCTTTGTGTGGAGTTTGGACATTCTCCCTGTGTAAGCATAGTTTTCTTCTGGTGTTTCCTCCCACCCTCCACAAACATGAATATTAGTTTGATTGGGCGTTACAAGTTTGCCCGTAGTAATGAGTGTGTGTATGGATGGTTGTTCAAGTGTGGCCCAGCAACAAACTAGTGACCTGTTCAGGGTGTATCGTATCTCCCACCTGAAATCAGCCAGGATAATGATCCAGCACACCCTCTGACCACATGAAGGATAAGCGGCTCGGAAGACAAATATTATATATTTTTTCTGTTCAGTTGTCTTCCGAGGCAGCACGGTGGCGCAGTGGGTAACACAGTGGCCTCACAGCAAGAAGGTCGTGGGTTTGGGTCCCAAGTGGGGACGAGGCTTGGAACACTGTCCTTTCTGTGTGGAGTTTGCATCTTCTCCTCGTGTTAGCATGGGTTTCCCCTGGGTACTCCGATTTCCTCCCACCCTCCAAAGACATGCATGCTAGGTTGATTGGCCGGTGCCAAATTGCCCCAAGGACTGAGTGTTTGTGACTGTGTGTGGATGGATGTTTGTATGTGTGTGGCCCCATGAGAGACTGGCGACCTGTTCGGGTTGTACCCTGCCCTTCACCTTAAATCAGCCAGGATGGGCTCCGGCACTCCCCACAACCCTGAGAGGGACAGACGGATAAGAAGATGATTGACTGACTGAGTTGTCTTCCGCTTCTCCGGAGCTGGGTCGCTGGACCAACATCCTCAATCTCCCCAGCTGCATCCTCAAGCACACAGGAGGATCCCGAGGCGTTCCCCGTCCAGCTGTGAGACATTGTCTCTCCATTGTCTCCCTCTGGGTCTCCAGACGTGCCCAAAACACCTAACCAGTGAGGCGCTTGGGAGGCATCCTGACCAGATGCAAATGAACTTTATGTATATATATGCGTATATATTATTTATTTATTTATTTTTTATAACATAGCATGTGTAACAGATAGTTTTTCAATGGAGGTCGTCTCCTCACTAGAGGAGCTGTTAGAGGTGACTGTGTGATCCTTCTAAGGAGGAGCACCTTTAGTTAGTTGGCCTGGTCTGTAAGAGGAGCTAGAGAGTTGAGCTCTTTACCTGAAAAGGTTAAACAACAGTCCACGTATGATGCCGTCACTAAAAATTTAACAAATTGGCTGGTTTACCAAACACCCGTGAATATTAAAAACCAGCAGCACCTAGAGATTATTGTAAAGATTTGTAAAACATATTATTGTTGTTTATTCTTCACCTTGTTTTGTCTGTTAATGTTTGCTTTTTTTACACCTTGGACAGGCGACCACTGAAGAAAAGTAGCTATTTCTGCCATTTTAACCCATGTTTTATCACGTGTTTTATGAAATTGTACTGTCTCCTCTGAAATAAACTAATTCAATCTACTGTAAATCTAAACCTTTTTAGGCCTAGATTCTTCCATTGAAAAAATTGTTGAGGCACACCAACAAAAACTGTTAAAAAATTATTTTCTTTAGTCACTCTCACCAAACTTATTTTGTCCTCTTTAATATTTCTGTTTCAATTAAAGAAGCACAGTCTACATGTTCATTTCAGAATTACAGCTGAAACCAGAGTAGTTGCATCATCGTGGCCTTAACTTCAAACTTAGAGAGGTCGTAGAAAACTCCTGAGCAGTTAGAACTTGGGCAACGTCAATGTTTTACTCATTCTAGCACTGTTAACAGGCATGCAGTAAATATTGCTTGTTCAGAATCAGAATCAGAATCAGAATCAGAATGCTTTTATTGCCATGTCAATGAGAATATCAGAGACTAGGAACTTGCTTTGATACAGCTGTGCAATATTATAAGATGAAAATAATAAAAAATAAAATAAATTAAATAATTTTAACAAAACAGAGTGCTCAGAAAGAAAAAGAAAAGTAGTGCCATGTCATAGAAAATAATAAAAAATAATAAAGATAGTAAAGTGACAAGAGGGAGGTGACTAAGAGATGTGGGGTTCAGGTTATAAAGTATTAATTAGACTAACGGCAGAAGGGAAGAAGCTGTTTTTGTGGCGGGACGTTCTGGTCCGAATGGACCGGAGCCTCCTGCCCGAGGGGAGTCGCTCAAAAAGTCCATGTCCAGGGTGGGAAGGGTCAGCTGCTATCCGACCTGCACGCCCCCGAGTCCTGGAGACGTACAGGTCTTCGAGAGATGGAAGGCTGCAGCCGATCACCTTCTCTGCAGAGCGCACAATGCGCTGCAGTCTGTGTTTGTCCCTGGCTGTGGCTCCAGCGTACCACACGGTGATGGAGGAGGTGAGGATGGACTCGATGATGGCTGTGTAAAACTGCACCAACATCTGGGCGGGCAGCTTGGCTTTCTTCAACTGCCGCAGAAAGTACATCCTCTGCTGGGCCTTTTTGATCAGGGAGCTGATGGACGGCTCCCACTTTAGGTCCTGTGTGATGGTAGTGCCGAGGAAGCGGAAAGAGTCTACAGTGGTGATGGGGGAGTCTGTCAGTGCAAGGGGGGTAATGGGTGCTGTGACTTTCCTAAAGTCCACGATCATCTCCACTGTCTTCTGAGCGTTGAGCTCCAGGTTGTTGTTGCTGCACCAGGACACCAGCCGGTCTACCTCCATCCTATAGGCCGACTCATCACCATCAGAGATGAGCCCGATGAGAGTGGTGTCGTCCGCAAACTTGATCAGTTTGACAGAGTCATGGCTGGAGGTGCAGCAGTTGGTGTACAGGGAGAATAGCAGGGGAGAGAGGACACAGCCCTGTGGAGATCCTGTGTTGATAGTCCGAGAGGTGGAGACATTCTTCCCCAGCCGCACGCACTGCCTCTGGTCTGTTAGGAAGTCAGTAATCCACCTGCAAGTGGAGTCAGGCACGTTGAGCTGGGAGAGCTTGTCCTGAAGCAGGGTAGGGAGGATGGTGTTGAATGCAGAGCTGAAGTCCACAAACAGGATCCTAGCATAGGTTCCCGGGGAGTCCAGGTGCTGCAGGGTGAAGTGGAGGGCCAGGTTGATGGCGTCGTCTACAGACCTGTTGGCTCTGTTCTTTCTGACAGAAAGAACGAGATTTGGGAAAGATTTTATTGTTCTACACCGAGAAATATTATTGTATTACATAAAAAATGAACTCAACAAAAATAAATAAATAAAACATATAAAATTGAATAGCTATGTGCTTCAGTGGTACGCCAGCTTTCTTGTCTCCATATGAGTGTTAATGGAGAACGTCAACTTGCCATCTTCGGTCCTTTTCCAAAAGGAATCTTTCAGAAAGAATACAGAAACACAAAGTTAATTTGTTTAACAAAATGATTTTAGACCAAATAGATAAAATAGAACAATTTTCCACAGCACTCCTCACAATCTCTCACGGCACACAAGCATTGTAACACACTGATGTAACGTGGGGAACGTAGTAGTTTTTTAAAACTTTTAAACCTTAAAAATTATTGATAGCCAAGAAGAAAAGTCTGGTTCATTGAAAACAAAAAAAAAATCACTGCTGAGGCAGATGTATCTACAGCGACCCGTTTCCCATCGAGGCTCAGTATACGTCGCTCCATGGCAGCTACTCGCTGTCAATGGTGGAAGACCTTCTTCTTCTCCTTTTGGCATTTCCCTTCAGGGGTCGTCACAGCAAGTCAGTTTCTTCCATCTAACCCTATCTGCTGTATTCTCTTTGGTTACGCCAACTATCTTCATGTCTTCCTTCACTGTATACATGAACCTCCTCTTTGGTCTTCCTCAAGCCCTCTTTCCTGGTGGTTCCAAACCCAGCATCCTTCTGCCGATGAACTCTCTCTCTCCTTTGCACATGTCCAAACCATCTCAGTCTGGCCACTATGGCTTTAATTCCAAAACCTCTAACATGTGCTGTTCCGCTGATCCTGTCCATCCTGGTAACTCCCAGAGAGATCCTCAGCATCTTCATCTCTGCTACTTCCATCTCTGCTTCCTGTCTTTTCTTCAGTGCTACTGTCTCTAGACCAAACAGCATGGTGGGTCTCACCACGGTTTTGTACACTTTTCCTTTCATTTTAGCTGAAACTCTTCTGTCACACATCACACCTGATACTTTTCTCCACCCATTCCAGCCTGCTTGCAAAAACAAAACAAACAAAAAAAAAAAAACAACAAAAAAAAAACCAAAATGTTAAAAATAAAAAGCTCATGATTAAAAGTTTTTTTTTGTCCATTTGCTCGGTCAAATTCATTTGTTCTGCTTTTTTCTTTTCCTTTTTTTTTTTAAATATTCCAGGTAAGTGTCTCATTTGATTTAACTTCTACTTTTTTTTTTTGGGGTTTGTTTCTTTTAAATAATGAACGTGACTCAAACTTTAACAAGTTTTATTTGTTTAATTCCATCAACTATTTAATTTCTTGTTTAAATGAAAACAATTGAACAACAAACTATTTATTGTTTAAAATAAATAACACACATGATATGTTTATTTAAAACACCTTTTTTATATGTTCTGATCAGCCTTTTGTGTAACTTTGTTTGAAAAGTGCTTTATAAATAATTTGATTAATTGATTGATTAAAATTCGATTAATTCAAAACACAATTTATTTGTTCATTGAGCTCCATGTTTTAAACACAAAAACTGATGTTTATTTTAATTATGATGCTTATTTTCCAAACATCTTCACCCTTCTAAAGATGACTGCATCAATCTCTCTGTTGTCCAAACTACGCAGTTACAAATATGATCAATAGGTGGCAACATAATCCAATACATTCACTGTAATGAGCAAACTGGCCTGATTTCCTTCAGCCTGAGTTATTATTCATGATGCCCAATTCCCTGCAAGAAATCAATTCACGTCTCCCGTAGTTGGAATGTATTTATGTTAATTTCTAAAAGTCTCAAAGCTTGCCTGGCTCAAAATATACAATTTGGCTTTTCACAATACAACACGTGCAAAAGCAAATTTTTGCATTTGCATGCGATGAAGAGAGAAGTCCTTTTGGAAATAAATCTTTCGAGGTAATGCATGTGCGGATTTATGCTGATTGTTCATATAGCATTTGAAAACCACGTCAGAGCAAAGCACAGTCACCAAGAGGACACGGAAGAAGAAAGAAAAAAGATGCCATGTAGAAAATATGATGTAGTTGGGAAAAGGTCAAACAATAAACAGGAAAGGTCTTTCTGTCAAATGTAGCAAAAATGTAGCATGTTTGATCATAACGACAACAAAAACGACAACAAAAATCTAAAACAAACTGGATACCAACTGTTTGGGTTTTTTTTACGTGTAATCAGAGGAAAATTGGGAAATATTAAAATATTTTTCATCGGTTTTCCTTTTTCTTTTTTTTTTTTTTTTTTTGCTAAAAAAGTTAATTGTTATTAAATTAATTGCAAGTTATTTTTCTTTCCTTCTTTCTTTAGTTTTCTAATGAATCAGCAGACTAATTTCCCCAGTGAGGGATCAATAAAGTATGCATTATTATTATTATTATTTCAAAATGTCTAACTTTTAAAAAATTGTTTTGAGGGGTTCTTTTACGTATCTTTTTAAAAATAATAATAATAATTGTAATGATTATTATCATTACATAATAATAATGAATATTACATTTATTATAATAATAAAAGGGTGGAATGCCCCCTGCAGGTCAAGGACAAGGTCCTGCCCCAAGTGGAGGAGTTTAAGTATCTCGGGGTCTTGTTCACGAGTCGAGGAAAGATGGAGCAGGCGATCAACAGACAGATCGGTGCAGTGTCAGCAATACCCAGGACGCTGCATCAGTCCGTCGTGGTAAAGAAAGAGCTGAGCCGAAAAGCAAAGCTCTTGATTTACAAGTCGATCTACGTTCCAACCCTCACCTATGGTCACCAGCTGTGGGTGGTGACCGAAAGAATGAGATCGCGGATACAAGCGGTTGACATGAGCTTTCTACGCAGGGTGACTGAGGTCTCACTTAGAGATTGGGTGAGGAGTTCTTCCATCCGGGAGGAGCTCGGATTCGAGCCGCTCCTCCTCCAGGCCAAGAGGAGCCAGATGGGGTGGTTCAGACGTCTGGTCAGTATGATTCCCGAACGATTCACTGGTGAGGTGTTTCGAGCATGTCCCACCAAGAGGAGACCAAGAGGCAGACCCCAGACCCGCTGGAGAGACTATGTCTCACAGCTGGTGAACGACTTGGGATCTTTCCGGTTGAGCTGGAGGATGCAGCTGGGGTAAGAGAAGCAAATAGGGGGTGTCTTCTCCAGGGACACCGAGGCAACTCAGTGGGATTTGAACTGGCTTCTCCTGGTTCAAAGACAAACACTCTACCACTGAGCTAATGCCTCCCCTACCGTTTTTTTGAGCCCTTCTTGGGAAAAGACTTTGCTGGTTTAGGCATGCTAAAGTTGTTTGATCTCCACAAGAAATTCATAAAAATGCATTTCACTTTATGTCAGTTGGGCTTTTCATTAACTTTTTTAACATGTTTTTTTTTTCATGATAAATCTTCTGTTTCTTCACCATTTTGTTGTGGTCCTCTCGCCTGCCGCCAGAGGGCAACCTGGACCTTCCTCATCACCCTGAATAGAGACACCTGAAGGTGTTTAGTCGGATGACACTCACCTGTGGATCATTCTACCTGCTGCTTAATTAAGGGTAATCAGACCAGACTTCCAGTTTGGGTCACCGTCATCCTTCCCTGCCAGGTCCTCCTGGCTGCCTGACCATAAGTTTGATCCCCGAACTCTGTTATATCATTTGAACTTTTTCATCCTGAGTTAATCCTGTGCTTTTGCCTTACACTCTTCTGTTAATCCAATTCAATTCAATTTTATTTGTATAGCCCAAAATCACAGAATTTCCGTCTCAATGGGCTTCACAAGAAAAAGAGGAATCTGTGTTAAGGTATTAACACAGATACACAGCAAGAAAAAATAACTAACAAATGCTAATTAACACTAACACTTAGACTCTCCTTCTCGGTGAGGAAAAACTCCTAAAAAAACCATCAGTGGGGAAAAAATAAAAAACCTCGTGGGGATCCACGTGAAAGAGAGATCCCTCCCCCGGGACAAGCAAACAATGTGTCAAAGATTATTGTTTAAATATTAGCTTATTTTAATCTACAGCTAAATATCTAAAAGTCAATAGATGTTCTTCATCCTGATGGAAACACGGGAGACTCCTCAGCCCGGAGATGTCCAGTACGAGGATGAGTAGATGTTCTTCGTCCTGATGGAAACACTGGGGGACTCATCAGCCCGGAGTTGTCCAGGACGGGGATGAGTAGATGTTCTTCATCCTGATGGAAACACGGGAGACTCCTCAGCCCAGTGATATCCTGGACGGGGATGAGTAGATGGATTTCATCCTGATGGAGCGGGGATGAAGAAGCGCGGAGGTCTCCTCGGTGTGGCCATGCCCAGGACAGGAACGCAGAGTCCTGAATGGGGTTATCTCTCAGAGAGGAGGGAGAGAAGTGGACAACATGTGAATTGTATTGTACCAACTAGCAGTGTAATTCTAAATAAACAGACAATTGAGAACAATGAATGAGACAGAAAGCCAGGGGTTTAGGGTAGAGGGTTAGAGTAGGGGGTACGGGGAAAGAGCCAAGGCAGTCTGGCAGAGAATAGTAGATAGAATTTGAGGACAGAACCCCAATGTACCATACTTTCCCCAGCTTTTACTATCTAGCAGCCAACTAGTAATTGTATCAGCTAATTGAATCTGTTTCTATCTGGCCTGTTGATAAGCTTGTTCAAACAGGAATCCTGTAAGCCTCCCTTTAAATGTAGGAACACTGTCTGCCTCTCTCACTTGAGCTGGGAGCTTATTCCATAAAACTGGAGCTTGGTAGCTAAAGGCTCTACCTCCAACTGTACTTTTTGAAATCCTAGGAACCACTAACAATCCTGCATTTTGTGAGCGGAGTGTTCTGCTTGGTTGATAAGGTACTATAAGTTCACTAATGTAGGATGGGGCCATGCCGTTTAGGACCGATTAAATCCTGTTTTTGTTTAGCATTTGTGTCCTTCTCCTTCCACATCACAACACATTTAAAACCTCCTATTTATTTTGATTATTGGATAGAAATATAAATACTTCTTTTGACAGGACTTCATTTGTTCTTATAATTCAAAAGTGTCTTAGTTAATGTAACCACCCAACAACAGGGAACCCAGACAGTTGAAGACACAGTGTCGCATTAACTAAGAGATCTCTACCTGTCTGAAAGTGGGGGCCTAGAAGTTTCCAGGCTCTCCTCACTCCTCCTTGTTTAAAACACACCTCTTTATTTCTGACTGTATACATACAGCAGACATAGATGAATTTCTTTGTAAATATTTTTAGTAAACTTTTACCCTTGTACAAGCAAATGAGAATCTCTCGTTTGTTCGCCGGTCAGCACAGCTTTTCTATCCAACATTGGCGATTTTTTTTTTTTCCATTTATTTATTTTTTCAATACTTTATTGATCCCCAGGGAAATTGTCATGACATTGTCTGTTGCTCCCATTCTCACACATCAGGACACACAATTAAAACTTGTCAAAATAAAAGATAAAACAGATAAGAAAGAATAAAACAAGTAAAAAGGCTAAAAATGATAAAGTGCTTCTAAATGAATGTAAAAGTCAATCAGTAAAAACAGTAGGAATCAGTAAAATCACAGCAGCTCTCTACTGCTCCTGCCCGACGTGGCTGCATTAAAAAGTCTGATGGCATAAGGCACAAAAGAATTCTTGAGCTTGTTTGTGGAGCATCTTAGTGAGCGCAGTCTGGTAGTCACAGAGCTCCTCTGTCTGGAAAAGACCGTGTGCAGCGGGTGACTCTGGTTGGACAGGACAGATCTTAACTTGGCCAATGTCTTCTGCTCCACCACCTTCTCCACACAGTCCAGACCAAGTCCAACCACAGAGCCAGCTCTTCGAAGGATGCGGTCCAGCTTCTGAGTGTCATTTTTGTCATTTTTCCTCACAAAATCACAAATTTTTTGGGCTCTACAAAGGTCAAAGCCCGTTTTAGTCTCAACGGGCTTCCACATGAAAGATTTAAAAAGGACAAAAACAAGAATAAGAATAATATATAAACACAAATACACAGCTAAGAGCTAACTAAAAATGCTAGCTAAACAATTTCAGCACATTTCTGCCCTTAGACTCTCCTTCACGGTGAAGAAAACTCCTAAAAACCCATCAGTGGGGAAAAATAAGAAACCTAATGGGGATCCACATAAAAGAGAAATCACTCCCCTGGGACGAGCATCCAATACTGTATGTTGAAGACTATTGTTCAAATATTAGCTTATTCTACAGTTTGAAATCTGAAGAAATCAGAAGATGCTCTTCATCCTGATGGAAACAAGATGGTAAATCAAACACAGAGGCCTCCTCAGCCTGGCGACGTTAAGGACGGAGATGAGTTGAGTAGAGTAGATGGGCTAATCCTGATGGAGATGGGATGGTGGATCAAGCACGAGGGCCTCTTTGGTCTGGCCACGACCTGGACAGGAACGCAGAGGATCCATCAGAAATCGTTTTTTTCAAAGAGGAGGAAGAGAAAGGTCGACGGCATGTGAATTGCATTGTACCAACTAGCGGTGTAATCTAAATGAACAGACAATAGAGAACAATGAATGAGAGGGAAGCCAGGGATCAGCCAACGGCGATGTGGATACATCAAGCAGCCAAGGCAATCTGGCAGAGACTAGTAGATAGACTTGGAGGACAGTACCCCAATGTGCCATATTTTCCCCAACTCCCAGTATCTAGCAGCGAACTAGCAACTATAACAGCTAAATGTCTCATTTTCTATCTGCCTGGTGATAAGCTTTTTCAAAGAGGAATGCTTTAAGCCTACCTTTAAATGTAGGAAAACTGTCTGCCTCTCTCACTTGAGCTGGGAGCTTATTCCATAAAACTGGAGCTTGGTGGCTAAAGGCTCTACCTCCAATTGTACTTTTAGAAATCCTAGGAACCACTAACAGCCCTGCATTTTGTGAGTGAAGTGTTCTGCTTGGTGGATAAGGTACTATAAGTTCACTAATGTAGGATGGAGCCATGCCTTTTAGGGCCTTGGAATACAGAAAGTACCTTTCAGATTGTCAGAAGTACAATATATACTAGCATTTAATTTCCATTGAAAAAACAAACACATTGTTCATATGGGATTGTTAAAAAACACATAAATATAGATTATTTTGCCGTAGAGCAAGTTAGTGTTTGAAGTCCTTCTAAGCTCCCGGCTCACATTTATGAGAATCGTTCTGTAGATTAGTCGCTTCCCTCACAAGTTCAACACAATTTTCAAGGAAAACTTCAATACATTCTGATAAAAAAAAGATCTAATCTACAGACATGTGAACGTTCAATGAAAGAGTCACTGGTTTGCTAACTTAGACTTGTTTTGATATCACAGGGGAAGAAGCTCAGCTCAAAAAGATGACCCAAACAGATGACCTTGTTTCAGTTTTATAGAAAATAAGACCTCAAACTATAATTAGTTTTTTTTTTTAAGAAATTTGCATCCATCCCTATTGCAATCTTATTCTCAAGTAAGATATAAGTTACTTTTTAAACTAAACGAACTTTTTAAAAAATGTATGATGTTAATATATATATATATATATATATATATATATATATATTCAAATGTTTTAAAATAAGTATCTGCTGATAACAATCTTAATGAGCTGGACTTTAAGCAAAAAGGCAAATCTGGGCCATTTCTAGGGGTGCAGGAGCACCTCTAAAGTAGTTTTCAGCATCTGTTGAACTTTTTTTAAGACTTAAAAAAAAAAAAAAAAAACTTCTCTGAGATATGTCCAATTCCCAATGTCCAACAAATTGCAGCCAACTAGATTATTACATCCATCTTTCCAGTTTCAGTAGAGGTTCAAACTAGAAAGCACAAATTTACAACCCCCAATCCTAATTATGTCTTGCTCCTTAGCACGTCAATTACCTGTGTAAGTTGAGTTTATATTGTAAAGCCCAAGTATTTCTGTTTCGCTTCCCACACAGTAAATGAAAGTAACATGTGTTTCAGTTATGTTAAAAACCCGTTACGTGTTAAGTCCAAAATTGTCATGTTTGGGCCAGTTTAAGTCTTCATGATCAAGCTCCTCATTATTCAAAATCGAGCTCTGCTCATCCTCAAACCTTCCATCTGTGTACTGCCCTCCCTTGACACGCTCCAGGCAACAAACGTTACACCCTTGCGAAATAAACCCCAAAACTAGTGAAGTTGGCACATTGTGTAAATGTTACTAAATGTTTTTTGTAATAAAACTCCTTCAAATGTTGACTTTTGCGTGGTCTCCCTCTCTTCATTCCCACTTAGTGAGCCAGAGTGGTGACACATTGAAGTAGAAACATGAGGGACCAGATGTGAATGGACACCATCATGGCTGCAGCAGGAGAACAGAACAGCAGATGATCTGACAGTGGAGTGATGGCCAGGGGCAAGATGAGAAACAGGTGGAGACATGAGGGAGATGCAATTGGGACCAGTCTTGCTGAATTAAGGCACAGTGCAGGATTAGGAGGAATGAAATGTTCCAGAAGGAAAGAGGGTCATGAGACCTTCCCGAAAATGGGCAGACAAGGATGGGACAAAGGTCAGTACCATGTGAATGAATGCATGAGTAAATTTTCGAGCAGTTTAAGAACAACATTTATCAATGGGCTATTGCAAGATATTTAGGGATGTCATCATCTATGGTCTGAATCTAGTGAAATTACTGCACGTTAGAGGCAAGGCCGAAAACCAACACTTGAGTGCCTGTGACCTTCGATCCCTCAGTCAGTACTGCATCACAAACTGGCATCACTGTATAAAGGATATCAATACATGACCTCAGGAGCACCTCGGTTTGTTGCTACATCTCTAAGTACAAGTTAAAAATGTTAATATACAAAGCAAAAGCCATTTATCAGCAACTCCCAGAAACACCGCTGGCTTCACTTGGCACAAGCTCATCTACGTTGAACCAAAGCAAAGTGGAAAAGTGCTCTGTGGTCTGACAATTCCACATTTCAAATAGTTTTTGAAAGGTGTGGTTGTCAAGTCCTCTGGACAAAAGAGGAAAAAGACCAGCCAGACTGTCATGAGCGCAAAGTTCTAAATCCCGCATCTGTGGTGGTATGGGGGTGTGTCAGTTCCCAAGGCATGATAGTTTTCACATGTGAGAATGCAACATTAATAACAACACCTTTTTCATAGACACCCCCGCTTATTTCAGCAAGACAATGCCAAGCCACATTCTGCAGGTGTTAAAACAACATGGCTTCCCAGTAAATAAGCATGGGTACTCGACTGGTATGCGCGTAGTCCAGACCTGTCCTCCTTTGAAAATGTATGGCACATTATGAAGCTTAGACTACAACAACAGAGACGCTGGGCTGTTGAACAGCTTGAGTTGTACATCAAGCAAGAATGGAAAAAAAATCCCCAAATAGCTTCAAGAATTAGTCGCCTTTGTTCGCAAATGTATACCGAGTTTTGTTAAAAGGAAAAGCAATGTAACACAGTGGTCATCGGTTTTTTGTAATGTGTCGCTGCCGTTCTAAGTTCCCTCTAAGGGCTGCCATTCTCCTTTCTAAATTCTAAGTTCCAAAAGAAAATAAAGTTTCTCAGTTTAAACATTAAATATTTTGTCTTTGGAATGTATTATATATACTGTATGTGTGTGTGTATAAATATATGATAACTCAGGTAGGTGACTTCTACTGATATGCTTGCTGGCTCTTGGTATATCTGAGCTTGAAGACGCATCCATACTCTTAGTTTACTTCTTCTTCTCCTTTTGGCATTTCCCTTCAGGGGTCGTCACAGCAAGTCAGTTTCTTCCATCTAACCCTATCTGCTGTATCCTCTTCGGTCACACCAACTATCTTCATGTCTTCCTTCACTGTATCCATGAACCTCCTCTTTGGTCTTCCTCTAGCCCTCTTTCCTGGTGGTTCCAAACCCAGCATCCGTCTGCTGATGTACTCGGTCTCTCTTCTCTGTACATGTCCAAACCATCTCAGTCTGACCTCTCTGACTTTATTTCCAAAACTTCTAACATGTGCTGTTCCTCTTATGTACTAATTTCTAATCCTGTCCATCCTGGTCACTCCCAGAGAGATCCTCAGCATCTTCATCTCTGCTACCTCCATCTCTGCTTCCTGTCTTTTCCTCAGAGGCACTGTCTCTAGACCAAACAGCATGGCGGGTCTCACCACGGTTTTGTACACTTTTTCTTTCCTCTTAGTTTACTTATGTTTACAAATTGTCTCACACCCAAAGACCAGAAGCTTTGGGTGTGTAGATGGCCTCCTTGCTGAATCACGAATGATAAACCAGTCGGAGGATTTTTTTTTTTTTTTACAGCACAGTATGGAACTTTAGAAGATGAAACACAAAATGATCTGGCACTCATGAATAAAATCAATCTGAACTGATGCTTTAAAAGGGGAATTCTCAGGGAAAGCCTTTATGAAAAACACATGTGGATGAAATATAAACAGTCATGTATGTAGTGTTTCAGCAGTACAAATCATTTTGGGTGAAAATGTCTGTTTTCTTAGATTTGAATTTTTTATGGCTGTGGTATCTGCAAACAATCTTGCACCTCATTCCAGTGATTATTAAACCGACATCTCATCAAACCATTTGAGACTCATTGATTAGTATGTCAGACTAATCGTTGGTAATTATATTCCGCAATTGCAACAAAAAATTAAAAAGTTAATTCAATTAATTTATATTTGCATAGCCTGATATCACAAAACAATTGTATCAACGGGCTTCACATTGCAGATTGGAAGATTCTGATTTTTTTTCTCTGCTCTGCATGCTTCATTTCACTGTTCTCAGTTCATTTCACGTTCTGTCCACAAGTGTCATCTTTCTCCATGTTTTGCAGTTTGCATACGGCAGCTCCTGACTTGCCTTACAGTTAAAGAAAAGTCGTTCTATAATCCTTAACAAAATAATAACAAACTGTGTATGCTGGTTAAACACAGAGAACGGAGTCAAGTCAATGTTTTCAGTGCTTTAAAACCTAAAAATTAATGATGAATTCCCCTCTATTCAGTAGGTGGTTTTAAGAATATGCGTCTGCCTGCCCTTTATTACAAACTTTAATAATGAATGGTTTGTGGCCTCGACTTCTGTGACTTTGACCTTTGGTTTCATGACTCCTCAGACCTCATCAGGTTATAAGTTGTTGCTACTGAATAACTGTGGGCAGTTTTATTAAAATCCCTTTGCAGGTTCGGGAGACATCAAAATTCAGAAGAAATTGTTACCTTGACTTTTGTGACCTGAACCAAATCAGTTATTTATTTAATTATTTTTTAATATTTGTGAGTTCCTAAGTTTTCAAACAGCACAAAGTCTACATCTGTCGACACAACAAGCATATCTGTGAATTCCTATCACAATGAAAGTGCATTTCAGCGAGACTGAAAATTCATTTGATAAATTATAAAACAGAAAAAATGAAAAGGCTTTGTGGTTTTGAAGAGAGGGGAAATAAGTAATTCTGTATTCAATACAGTTCAAGAAGTCACTGAAGCACAGAGCGAGAAGCTCACAGAGAAGGAGAGGGATAAAAATCATCAGAGACAAAATGAAGTTGACAGTGTCACATGCAGGAACAGAATCAAAGCAAAGTCAAGGAGTGATGTGGAGGCCCCTTTTGCTTCTTTGACAGGAGTCAAAACGAGTTCCAAAAAAACTGTGATTTTCAGAAAATAAAGAAACTTAGCTAGGTGCCATCATGCATGCTGCTTTACATCAGAACAGTCTACTTTGGGAATTTAATTCAGATGAAACAAGCATGAGTTTATTCCTAAGGATGGTGATTTTCCTCTCAATTTTAAAAATGTGTCATTCCTCTTCGTCCATATGAATCTGAATAATAGCACATAATAATAGTTATTAACATGGTCGCCTTTTAACGCCACAATTTTATTACATTATTCAGTTTGTCTTTACAACAAAGGACTGCACATGCACATAACTCTCAGCAAACTGTTCAATTCACATTTTTATTCACAATGAGTGCAGTCTATTATATTTTGATATTGGTCAGCAGTGTTTCATTGTACTTGCCCATTTTGTTAGGCTGAGGCATCGGATTCTTTCTCACTATGGAAATATTGAAACGTTGCACTAATTCATTTTTATTTACACTACCCAATATCACAACATAGCGTAATTTCACGGCTATAAGGTGCATATAAACGTCCGAGATTTTCTTCAAAATGAGCGGTGTGCCCTTTTGTGCGGTGCACCTTGTGTGTAAGAAAAGGTGGCCCTAAAAGAAAAAGCGGTGCCCGTAAGGCGAGGCGGACCCGAAAGAAAAGGCATGAGAACATTAAAGAGTGAAGTGTGGGCGTGCATTTTGTATAAAAAAGGTATGTGCTGTATGCACAACATTGCTGTTTTAACCCTGAAAATGGCAAAGAGACACGCTTATGACGCTCAGTTTAAGCTGAAGGCAATCAGCTACGTGGAGGAACATGGGAATCGAGCCATGGATTGTAGATGCTTGGACTAACGTGTCTGCTGGTACTGTTATCCCAGCTTTCGCACAAGCTGGTATCTTTTCTGAGGAGCCGCACTGTACAGACAGTGACTTGGACAGCGAGGAGCAAAGTGGACCTGCTCTGTTGGATTTTGCGCAGCTGTTCGATTCCGAAACAGAGGATGAGGACTTTGACGGATTTGAATGAAGACTATTACCGGTAATGTGCTTGTTTAGTATCGTTACTACTTAAATAAAGCACAACTAAACTCAGTTTTGCTCCCGACCTATTTTTTTAATACGCACATTGCGTGCATGCTTGCGTGTGTGTTGTTGTAAGGCGGTGTGTGACAGAGACTGCGCCTTTTCGTACGGTGGGCCTTATGTGTGTGTTAAATACAGCAATGGCGTACATAACTGAGACTGCGCCTTTTCGTACGGTGCGCCTAATGGTCGTGAAATTACGGTAGTTGTTTCAATGGGCTTCACACAACAAACAAACAAAACAGCTGCTGGATGAAGAAACCTCATGGAGATCCACCTGAATGAGAATTCATCTCCAAAGACAGACACACAATGTACCCTGGAGTGTCAGTTAAATCTTAGTTAATCTAAGAAACAACAGTTACATACTTGAAGAAATCAGAAGATGAGTTTCATCCTGATAGAAACCGTATTCTGACCCTTATGATGCTGTGGGTGGTGGCTAAAAGATCAAGGCCCTGAATGCAGGTAGCTGAAATGAGCGTGCTCCGCAGGGTGGGTAGGCTACTCAGTCAGAGACAGTGTGAAAAACTTTGCTATCCTAACATCCTAACATCTTTCACGCCTTGTACCTACCCCATTGACTTTAAAATACAGAAAACAGAACATCTGACTCAAGAACTGTTCACAAAGTGGCAAAGTCTGTTGTGTTTAAGTCTATGGTTGCATGAGTTAGAAACATGAGAACAAGGGGAGTGACGTCGATCATTTGCATTCAAAAGGTACAGTGCAAAACAAGCCAGGGCTTTTCAAAACTTGGCACAAAGATTTTACATTGTAACGAGATTAGGGTATGATATCACAAAGGTAAGATACTATATATTTTTTTTAACAGACTACAAAAATACAACATGTCCCCTTTTTGCTGTATGGATCACAACTATCACAAATCTTGCCATCCCACACCAAACACTTTTCTACAGCTCCAATTATGTATGATGCAAATGACATAATACATACTGTATGTAAAGGTTCTCAAATGAGCCAGTGCTGCCTGTTATTACTCATTTAAATTTGGGTAAATTTTTCTGTTCTCAAGACCCACTAAAAGAGGTATGTCCCACAACGCCTTCCTAATGTGCTGGGCTTCTCAACTGAGCCTGCGGCACGTCCTCTAGGATGAAGCGGAAGATAACAGCACAGCACCGAAACAAGATGCTCAGAAATATTTTTTTGTGGAAACTAATGTAAAAATACCATTTTTTCTTCCTGTGCATCCCTCAGCTCTGAAATACTTCCCATATCCCAACAGTGCATTGCTGAGCGCCAGGCATAAGGGACAATATGCGCTGTTGCACACTGCCTGTGGTTGTGTTCATACCTCACAGAATACACAGCATATAAAATTGAAATCTCAGACTTTTTTATATGCAGCCACATAAAGGTTTCATTCCAGTTTTGTACACTTGATCTAAAAGTACTTTGGCGGGCTGACCAGAATGTATAACCTTGACTTGTAGGCAGACTCATTCCTACTCTAAAACCCTTGATATTCACAACCCCGCTCACAACATAACAAACGCCAATTTATTCTTTGAGCCACAGAATTCAAGAGTTTAGGTGGTGACACCTCCTGTTGCGAGGATTAACTCTTGTGTTGGAATATACGAGGCAGAAAAGATGCATCACTGCAAGCTGTAGGAGTGTGAAAAAATGAGAGACACATCAGGAATACACAGTAGTCTGAAATTTTACAACCTTTTGTGCAGTTGTTTTCAAGAAATAATCTCCAATGTTTTTTTTTCCTTTCTATGTTCTTCATTGTTGCTTTCTGTTCTTCATTTCAAAAGTTATGTTCAAGTTGAGTTAAAGATGTAATAATGTTATTTTTAGGGTGTGTCACTAACACTGATCTTAGACCCGCTTAGACCCGCTCAGTTTGAAACATTTCCAAGATTTAACAAATAGCGTGTTCAACTTCTAAATGTCACAAAGGTTTTGGTAAAAAATAAATAAGTTGTCTACAAAACAGTCAAAACAAAATTCAGTGTTTGCCAGTGAACAGTATCAAACAGAATATCAAGTCAAAAGTTTGAGTTTTAAAACTTCAAAATTTCTTTAAAAACTTTAAAAATGTTCTTTCGCCAAACATTTCACTCTGAAAAATGAAACATCTGGTAAAACTGTATAGACACCATTAAACAGACAAAAAAATGTCAGTTTGTTCTGGAATTAGGCATATTCAAATAAGATGGAATTAGCAAGTCTGAAAAAGATTATTGAAAAAAAAAAAAGAAATATGAAAATAGAGGTTCATTTATAATCGTAGAATTAAGCTGGTGGGATTTGACTTTGCAATTTGTCCCACCAGGATTATAATTTTAGTTCGATTATCATTTCGATTATTCCTCATGCCCACAAAATGAGTGGGAGAAATTTTGATTTTGGATGTGAACTTTCTGTACCCCAACAGCTATATAAAAAGTCCACCATGCTTTATTTTATCTCTGTTTTCTGTTTTAACCATATTTTTGACTGAAATTTTTTTTCCACATTTGCGCTTCTTATTGAGAAAGGACTTCTCTATCCTTGGGGTTATCATGAAATAAGAGTCTGAAACTAGAACTCAATGATATAATTGATATAATTACAATGTGACACGGTAGATATTCCAGTCTGTGTAGCGCCCACTCTATCTCTGGTATCGTACCTGGCTTTAATGATTAGAGCTAGCTGCTGACCATGTGTGTAGGTGAAGAAAAGTAGAATCATTGTGTGGGCTGGAGGACAGGACAGAGAAATTTCCCGTATTTTTAAGACAGAAAATAAATTCAGCACAAAATTTTCTCTGAAACAACTGACAAATTGTTGAAATGCTCGAAGTATGAAAGAGAGATAGACGGTAAATAATGTGGTGCTATCTGAACAACAACCAATAAAAACCAAAATATACCATTAGATTAACTTTAAGGACTGAAACAAAATAATAACCAGACTGGTGCCAATTAGTGTCTTCTATCAATTTAATTTCACTCCAGCTACTATGAATATGAAAATGACTAATTGATTTATTTTGGCTGTCAAAATTCAAAAGATCATCACTAGAAAATACAACTTATTAAGATAATTACAGCCAAAAAAGGGACTGGGCTGAAGCTATCGGTTATGGAGAGGTCCATTCTGCACATCAAACAAACTCAGCAGTTAAGGTTCAAACTAAAAGGTTAATTTTCCAGTATTTATTACCACAATGTATAGTCTTGAATCATTCTGTGTTTTCAGTTTTTTTTTTTATTATTTTTAATTTACTCAAGGAATTGATTGTTTTATATTGAACATCTAAAGTATTCAAAAGTCTTGTTAAAAAAATAAACACGTTTGTATTAAATTAGTTCTAGCTTTATTTACTTCAAATACAAATGAACCTCAAAGATCGTAGCAACTCCTCTGAAGTTTAAAGAAACACTGTATGTTAGGAGGAAGAGAATTGTTCTTAGCATGATACACAATTTCCAAAGTTCTTTGCTTATACTAAATCTTCAAATTTTAATGTTTTTTACTTTATATAGAGTTGATTTGTTGGATTACATAATCCAACTCTGTTAACTCATTATGTTGCCCTTTTCTGTAATTTAATATTTGGATCTAAATGTATTTTAGAGCCTTAGTTTAAATACAGAAGTAAAAGTGTAGAATATAAAATATGTAAACAATACTTATTCAGTTACAACTTAGTTTTATAAAGAATTCCTGTAGTTTTTGAGATTTTATTCTTTACATATTGAATGTGTTGCTTCTGACAAATTTATGATCCTAAATCACCCCCAAAACTCTTGACTCAAAAACTCTTTAAATTTCTATATCATTTCAGTGTAACTTTATATTTGATTTTTTTTTTTAATTTGGTCCAAAAATAATAAATTTAGTCTTTTCCTCATTAAATGATGGCTTATTTAAATTAAACTATATTTTGAGTCATACCAGCCCACTTTCCATTCTCATCATTATCTGATAGATATCTGGTTCTGAGAGAAAAATATGGGTGTCATCTGCAAATAAAATTGTTTTGAGAATTTTGGATACTTTACAAATATTATTCAAATAAATAATGAATAATTTCAGTCCCAAAAATGGCTCGTTGGGTGATACCAAAGGATAAAATTTTCTGTTCAGATGTTGTTCCATTAACATCTACATGCTGGTATCTGTTTTATAAAAAGTTTTTTAACCAGTTGTTAGCTACACCTCTAATTCCTAATAAACAACATTTCTGCAAAAGTAGATTGTGATCAATCGTGTCAAAAGCTTTGCGCAAATCAATAAAGATACCTCTGGCATCTTCATTGTTGTCACCAGCTGATTTTTGGATTAAGTCCAATACTGCTTAATTTGTTGATCTCTTGCTACTGAAACCAAACTGTTGATTGTATAATATACTATATTTCTCTAAAAAAAAACTGTCTAGTTGCTGCACAAACATTTTTTCCAGTATTTTGGAAAATTGATCCAATAAAGAAATTGGTCTGTAGTTTGTTACTAGTTGCTTCTCACCATCTTTAAAAATTGGGATTACTTTAGCTAGGATCAATTTATCAGAAAAAGTTCCAGTTTCTAGGGATTTTTTAAAGATATAAGTTAAAGGCTTAACAATACAGCTGATCACTTCTTTGATCACTGACATATCAATGTCTAGATCAGGGTTTGCATACATTGGCTTCCAACTGAGCGACCCCAGAAGAATAATCGTCCAATTAGCAAACAGAATTGATATTGTGATGTGAAACACAAACATCCATCTAGGTGTGTTTGTTGCTTGGTGGCAAAGCATTGAGATTGACCAAACTATGCATTCTGTAGCAACCATACCGGAAATCGAGTTTTGAAAGACAGAACAAAGACATTGTTTAGAATTTTATTCAGGGGGCAAACATTGATAATAATGCTGCCAATGAGATTTTGAATCCATAGTTCAGGGTATAGTAAAATGTACAGACAACATTTATAAACAAACTGTACACGCCACGTCTGGTCCTAATCAAACAGCAGCGATTTGTTAAAGCAATAACAAATCCACCCGCCATGGAGCAGGCAAACACCAAATTAGAATAATTGCTAGTAGGCTGCTTGAAACTAGAAGCTGGGGAAAGTACACTGAGGTTAAGACATTCTTCTTGCTGCCATATCTCTCATGTCTTGTATCTTACACTTCTAAATGGTACAGTGTGATTCAAATGTCGTCCCTTTCTCTTTCTGCCCTCCTTGAGACTGAGTTCTATTCCAGATTCCTTCTTATCATCTGTGTTCCTGTCCTGGGCTTCTGCATATGGAGGAAGCCTTGATGCTTGATTCCTCCACTTTGCCACTGGCTGATTACTGGCGTTCTTGTCCTTTGGCCCTCATCTCCTCTCTGATTTTTCTGTTGACCCCATCAGAGATGCTGACCCCATAAGGGTCAGAATAAAGAGCTTTGGTAAAATTAACTGCGAAGTTTCAAAGGTACTAATTACATTAAATACAATAAAAACGTTTGTCACCTCGGCCTAAGAGTGAAAGAGAAGTACACGTACTATATTCACACTTATAGAATCAGTACATTTTAGTTTTCTTCCAAGCTGATGTTTATCTTAGTTCTTAAACACTCAAAAATGATCTTTATTTTCTTTTACAACATCAGTTCTATTTATTCAGCTCGTTTTGAGAAAGTTTGAATCACCCTCAGGCAGGCTGGACTCACTTTAGGTCTCTGGGTATGGTAGACTTAAAAAATAACCAGAACAAGTCTGACAAAATAGATTTTTTCCTCGTATCATGTCTCATGTAGTTTCAACATAAAAAACATCTGCAATCTCTGTACAAACTCAGGAAGCATCCGTAAATGTAAAGAAAAACATGGTATCAAATATTTTTAACTCGCAGTTTGTTTTTTTAGTATCTTTTAAAGTATGTCCAAATGGGCTTAGCACAAGTCTGTTTAGAAAATAATATATCTAAAACTATAAATGAAAATGAAGCAAAAGAAAGAAAACGTGATGAATATATGACTGACTGGTTGTGTGCATGTGGCCCCGCAACAGACTGGCAACCTGTTTAGGGTGTATTCTGCCTCGCACCTTGAATCAGCCAAGATAGGCTCAGGCTCCCCCTGCAACTCTGTTGGGAATGAACGGTTCAAAAGATAAATGAATGATAGAAAACGTTCAATTTTAGGTCAAAGGCAGAGATAAAAGTAAAGATGATTTAGTTATTTTCTGTACTTAGAACGAGAAGTGTGGCTTTGTCATTTTTATTCATACCGTAATATTTCCAATACTCACTCGTGCTTGAGTGGCTGCACTCTATAAGCTATTTGCAAAAAAAAAAAAAAAAAAAAGAAAAAACCTGCAGGGCAAAAGAAATTCGGGTTAGTTACTGTACTGGTACCAGTATATCTGCACATGCGTGGTAGCGCTTCTTGTGAGAGCAGCATGGCAACTGGTGTAAGTTCGACCAACTTGAATCAATTTAAAACAAACCAACAAAAAAACAGGGGTGTGCTTCTATTAGAAAGTGTGCTTCTATTGGGAATAATATGGTATATCCTATGAGATAAGAATTATTACCCCATGAAAGCCCTAAATCCCAGATATAATAATAAAAATTTTATTTGTAACGCACTTTATATCTCCAGTGGAGATCTCAAAGTGCTACAATGACCAAAAGGAACAACTAACAGCTAAATTAAATAAAACCACAACACAAAAAAACACTAAAAACTTTGCTGAAAAGCCTTTAGAAACAAAAATGTCTTCAGTCTTTTCTTAAAAGCCTCAACACTCTGTGGAGCCCTCAAGCTCTCGGGAAGAGCGTTCCAGAGCCGTGGAGCAGCTGCCTGGAAGGCCCTGTCCCCCATAGTGGAGAGTTTGGTCCTTGGTTGGTGCAGGCAGTAGGAGGAGGAGCGTAGGTCTCGGACAGTGGTGTGGAGGGTTAGGAGTTCTTGGAGATAAACAGGTGCAGTGCCGTGTATACACTGATGGGTGAGGAGGCAGACCTTGTACTGAATTCTGTATTTAACGGGTTGTACCAGATGTGGTTGTACACTTTTAAAAACTGTCTGACAGCGTATTCACCACCTGTAAATGTTCCATCCAAAACAGGATATTTTTTCAACACATCAGATACTTCACTTCTTCCTCCTCATCACTTCACCTTATTTCCCCTCATGCTAAAAGGCACCATTTTCCTTTTAGCATCAATTGCCCAGAAGCAATCTGTGTTTCCGATCAGCAGAGAGGCTTTAGACATGAAACACTCTGGCTGAACAGGAACATCTGCTTGTTTCTGTATACAGATTATTCTCATCTCCCTCCATGGATTATTTTTTTTTTTCTTCCACCACCCTTCTGTTACTTGCAAAGAGGAACCCGTGCATGCTGTGTTTGTTATGTTTGTCAGGGACGACTCGAGTTCTCAAATGCGGTACACTCTTTTTCGGTCTAAGGCTTGTCAATGATTTGTCTTCGTCAATCATTTTAAGCAGCTCTGCAAGCTAATGCCCCACAAACATATACCCACTTTACCAAATGTCTATAAACACATTTTACAAATGTTTACAGACATTCAACATTTCCTCTCAGAAACTGCATACATTAGTAAACTGTGCTACAGAGCACGACATGGCATGAGTCATAAAAACTTGTCACTCAACAGCAGAAATCTAATATCATGCCAGCTACAGCAAGATGTTCCCTTTTGCATTTCTGTGGATCTTCTTCTTCTTTCGGCATTTCCCTTCAGGGGTCGTCACAGCAAGTCAGTTTCTTCTATCTAACCCTATCTGCTGTATCCTCTTTGGTCACACCAACTATCTTCATGTCTTCCTTCACTGCGTCCATGAACCTCCTCTTTGGACTTCCTCCGGTCCTCTTTCCTTTAAAAAAAAAAAAAAAACCTTCTAAGGTGAGCTTATTTGATATCTCAGACTAATGTCTTCATTCTCCTCACAGGAACCTTTAGCCCTCCCTCCTGGCCATCCAGCACCGCCTGAAGCCATCACCAATTTCCTGTGGACTCCTTTGTTACTTACTCAATAAACTGCACTTGGATCCTCCTCTCTTCATCCCTCACACAACAAATAGTATGTGGGATGTTGAGCCTTGTGAGAAGAATTTTGTATTCACAGTTTACAAACTTGCCAGTGATGAGGAATTTTATGCATAGCTACTCTTTTTGGTATTGTGACCACCACTATCTGTAACATTGAGCATTCTAGTGTTGATTTTTCTCAAGAGACGAGAAACAATTCCAGAAATCCAAGCAATTATTACAGGCTTTAAGAAAAGGACACAATATCAAATGTGGGCTTGCGCTCTGTAAAATCTGTCAATATATATATATATATATATATATATATATATATATATATACTTTAATTGGTGTATCTGACTGCCTTCCACAACCGCGGGCCAAATAGTGACAAAAACAAAAATCGTAACTCTGCAGAAAGTATCATAAACAAAAGGTTACAGAGCCAGAATGGTTATCATAACAACAATAGTGACTAAGTAGTAGCTGCTGACCTTTCAATAGTAGTCTGTAAACACTTAGACTTTTTGAGGGGGTCCAGTGTCAGTTTTTAAGGGGGAAAGATGGCTCAGTGAGTAGGGTGACTGCCCTCCGGAGGGTTGCCGGTTCGATCCCCCGCCATGAGTTCATGCCGAGGTGTCCTTGAGTAAGACATTGAACCCCCAATTGCTCCTGATGGTGGTTTGCACCTTGCATGGCAGCATCCCCATCAGGTATGAATGAGTGTGTGTTAATGGGTGAATGTGAGCTACACTGTAAAGCGCTTTGAGTTCCGACGCAGGTAGAAAAGCGCCATAAGTAGAGTTCATTTACACTTAGACTTTTTGATGCCAGAAGCTTCTTCCTTTTTGATGTACAGGTGAAAGACACTTTCTATGTTCAGTTCCTGTATGCAGTCATTGGCTGTGAGGCTTTTGTTCCATTTTAAAGACAGTAATAGTACTTTCCATGAAGGCAGTTGACCTTTTCCTACCGCTTTGTGTACCTAAACTCTTGAAACGAGTTCCAAGGTCATGAGCACGGCTTCCCATCATTTGTTCAAATTGTCTCAGGAAGCTGGGTTTGACCTACACTGACAATTAGCTCATCATTACCTTGAATATCTAGAGGTAACTTTTTTTAAAATAAAAGTTGTTATTTTCACTGGGGCCGCTACAAATTTAGTTTTTTAAGTTTCTGGGATTTTTTTGCCGGTGGGAATGAGCCACTGAAAACACATGTCGAGGGGGTTAAGTCTGGTGGTAATGATCATCCCATGTGAATGGGTCTTAAGAAAACTTTAATGTCTGAACTGTTTGTAGACCAAAGCACTCGGTTGAACACCAGCAAGCGGTCTAACCAAATTAATCTCTTTTCCCTGCCCCTGATCACTCTTTCTTGTCCACCTCCAACCAGTTGAGGCAGATGGCCACCCACCACGAGCCTTCTTTGACAGTCAATTTTTTATTCTGTTGAAAAGGATTGTATTTCCTTTATACGATCACCCACCACCTGTGCATGCCCAGAATGGAGAAGCGAACGACATAAAAACAAAAAAAGTTTGAAAGTTTTTTTTTTTTTTTATATTATCCATTAGATTCCTGATGGATACTCTGCGTGCCTGTCCTGGGCATGGCCAGACCGAGGAGACCTCCGCGTTTCATCATCCCCGCTCCATCAGAATGAAATCCATCTACTCATCCCCGTCCTGGGCATCGCCAGGCTGGGAGTCCCTCATGTTTCCATCAGGATGAAATCCATCTACTCATTCTCATCCAGGGCATCACCGAGCTGAGGAGTCCCCGCGTTTCCATCAGGATGAAGAACATCTACTCATTCCCGTCCAGGGCATCGCCGGGCTAAGGAGTCCCCGCGTTTCCATCAGGATGAAGAACATCTATTGACTTTTTTAGATATTTAACTGTAGAGTATACTAAGCTAATATTTAAACAATAATCTTTGACACATTGTTTGCTCGTCCCGGAGGAGGGAACTCTCTTTCGTGTGGATCCCCACGAGGTTTCTTATTTTTTCCCCACTGATGGGTTTTTTTATGAGTTTTTTCTCACCGTGAAGGAGACTCTAAGGGCCTAAATGTGCTTGAGGGAGGGCAAAAAAGTGTTGTTTAGTTAGCCTTTGTCAGTTAGTTTTCTTGCTGTGTATTTGTGTTTACACATTCCTCTGTTTCTTGGTTTTTCCTCCTGAATCTTTCATGGGAAGCTCATTGAGACAGAAATTCTGGGAAATTAACGCAATTAAATGTGACGTGATAAGGGTGGCGAGCCAATGCTTGCGCATTTGAATGTTGGCCCATTGAAGGACCCGTAGTCTTCTCAGCCGTTCTCGGCTGAATTTAAACAGCCCTTGCATCTTCTTCTCCTTCCAGCATTTCCCTTCAGGGGTCGCTACAGCAAGTCAGTTTATTACATCTAACCCTATCTGCTGCATCCTCTTCGGACACGCCAACTATCTTCATGTCTTGCTTCACTGCATCTATAATCCTCCTCTTTGGATTTCCTCTGGCACTTGCATCAAAAGATGAATGTGTGTTTGTGTTTAATACATTGTGATGAGCATACTGGTAATAGCCAATTGATTACACTTTTTTCAGAGCTGTCTTAAATCTAATGTAAATAAAAATATGTTGGCTCAAACTTGTGCCTAAAGGTGGTTTGGGATTTAGACTGGATGTTTTAGAGTTTTATTTTCTGTTTGATCTCACCCTTTCTCTCAAAATTCTTCACCAAATTCAAATGACCACGTTTTCCATCTGGTGCTGTTCCTTTTAAAGAGGTCCTTCTGGAGACCCCCTATGGAAGAGAATCTAGTCCATGTATCTTGATGATAACTTTATTTTAGATATGTCTTTATTTCTTTCTTTTTTTTTCTTTAAATAAAGCTTGTTTGTGATCAGTTTGTCTCCTATTTAGAAAGAAAGAGATATTTTGTCACAAACAGGAGCTTCAATTCAAAGCAAACGGTCATGATTAATGGAGCACCCAATGGGTCAGTCGATAGCCCTCTTCTGTTCAGCTTGAATGAGCATCCATTTGGGTCAAAATTTTCACATATTATAAAACTAGCTAAATTCTTAAAATTACAGACTTAATTAGTTCAGAACAGAATCCAGACTATAGAGAGAGAAGCAGTAACTGCATATTTGCACCAAACTCTCATGCAAATTGATGCAGTTTATTGAGGGAAGGAATAGTAAGAGGAGCCAGGGACCTCCTGGTGGTCAACCTGGTTAATAATAATAATGATAATGCATTGTATTTATATAGTGCTTTTCAGGACTCCATACCAGGTGATGGTAAGCTATTCTTGTAGCCACAGCTGCCCTGGGGCAAACTGACAGAAGCGAGGCTGCCATTTTGCGCCATTGGCCCTTCTGATCATCACCAACCAATCACACACCATTCAGACTAGGCAACATGGGTGAAGTGTCTTGCCCAGGGACACAACAGCAATTTAATCTCTACGCCCGTCCCACTGTGGCACCTAGGGTTCCAGCGGTCTCCCATCCATGTACAGCCCAGGCCCAGCCTGCTTAGCTTCTGAGGTCTGACGGGATCAGGCATAGACAGGCTGATATGGCTACAGGCTGAAATGGGTAGGCTTGCGATCCTGGGCAGCCATTGGGATCCTAGTCAGGCATGGCTGGACCTGGCAAGGAAGAACCAGACAGGAAGGAATCCAGGCAAGGGGCAACCAGAGAGGGAGGAAGCAACAGACAACTGAAAGAAGGACACTGATGTTCATTTAAAAAGTGGAAGACATGACACAGGTGCAAACATTAAAAGTAGCCATTAGGAGCAAATGTGAGGAGTTGGTACAAGGGACAGAACAAGGGGGAAGAACAGGACAAAAGAGGGGAGGATTCTGACACAAATAAGTGTAACAAAACCACCAGTGGAGATCCAACTTTCATCAAAGATGACAACTATTGATCCAAGGACTGGACAATCTTTAATGCTCGAAGTCCAAAAATGTACAAATAGTTTCTTTGCTGAAGTCACCCCAAAGCACACCAATGCTTCATCAGCTACTTCTTCTTTTGGCATTTCCCTTCAGGGGTCGCCACAGCAAGTCAATTTCCTCCGTCTAACCCTATCTGCTGTATCCTCTTCGGTCACACCAACTATCTTCATGTCTTTCTTCACTGTATCCATGAATCCCCTCTTTGGCCTTCCTCTAGTCCTCTTTCCTGGAGGTTCCAAATCCATCATCCTTCTTCCTCATCAGCTACCATTGTTATGTAAATACTCATATTGCTGTTAAAATTTGATTCAATTGCAACTTTTAGCTCAAAGTTTCTTTTATAAAATAGATGATAGACTTTGTACCCGCCGTTGTTATGAGACCCTGATATGAGAAGAATATTACACAAAAGCAGAATGCATAAACCAGCCAATCACACGTTGCATGCAGGTATACAGAGTAGTTTAACAGATGGAGTCAAAGTCCGCTGATCTACTGATCTGTAGTCAAAAACAGTGGTTTCAGTAGAGTAAAAACAAACTGTTTGCAATAGCTTTTTTGAAAAATGATTCTTATTACTTGTTACCAGAAAATCAGAAGTGGTAACTAATGAGATGTTTGGTTCGTTGTCTTTCGCTTATCTGGGACAGGGTCGCGGGGGCAACAGTCTCAGACAGGGAGCCCAGGCTTCTATCACCCCAGCTGCATACTCAAGCTCAACCCAAAGGATCCCGAGTAATTCCCCAGCCAGCTGTGACACATAGTTTCTCCAGCGGGTCTAGGGTCTGCCTCTTAGTCTCCTCCTGGTGGGACATTCAATTCAATTCAATTCAATTTTATTTGTATAGCCCAAAATCACAGAATGTCCGTCTCAATGGGCTTCACAAGAAAAAGAGGAATGTATTAACACAAATACACAACAAGAAAAATAACTAACAAATGCTAACTAAACAAGACTAGCACATTAATGCACTTAGACTCTCCTTCTCGGTGAGGAAAAACTCCTAAAAAACCCATCAGTGGGAAAAAATAAGAAACCTCATGGGGATCCACGTGAAAGAGAGATCCCTCCCCCGGGACGAGCAAACAATGTGTCAAAGATTATTGTTTAAATATTAGCTTATTCTAATCTACAGCTAAATATCTAAAGAAGTCAATAAATGTTCTTCATCCTGATGGAAACACGGGGGGACTCCTCAGCCCGGAGATGTCAAGTACGGGGATGAGTAGATGTTCTTCATCCTGATGGAAACACTGGGGGACTCCTCAGCCCGGAGATGTCCAGTACGGGGATGAGTAGATGTTCTTCATCCTGATGGAAACACGGGGGACTCCTCAGCCCGGAGATGTCCAGTACGGGGATGAGTAGATGTTCTTCATCCTGATGCCCAAAACAACTCACCAGCGAGGTGCTCGGGAGGCATCCTAACCAGATGCCCGAACCACCCCATCTGGCTTCTCTCGACCTGAGGAAGGAGTGACTCAACACCAAGCTCCTCCCAGATGACAGAACTCCTCACCCGATATCTGAGTAAGGGCCCTGTCACCCTACGGAGGAAGTTCTTTTCGGCCGCTTGTATCCACGATCTTGTTCTTTCGGTCACCACCCACAGCTGGTGACCAACTAAGAAGATGTTATAAATGTGAAACATGTTCTTGATGTATTTTTTTTTACCTTACAATGCAGAAGCACAATATTTTCGTAGTGTTTTACTTCTCTCAAGAGATTGAATTTCGTGTTGGGACGTACAAAACAGAAGTATACGAGTTGATTAAATTGTGTTTTTGACAGAAGTGTCCGCCAGCTTTCACCTTACTGTTTGCTCTAAATTTTCTCTGCCGTTTTATTTTTCTTTTCAGTTTTGAAAGGTTGGTTTGGTCGCCATTTATTGTGCATGGCACAAGCAGTTATTGAACAATAAAAACAATTACAATATGTCTAGATTGTCTCTGTAAATGATCAATTTGTTTTATCTGGAATATAAAAAAACAATAGCCCAGTAATCTTATTGATGATGTTTAGTCAGAATATGTTCGAGATTTTAGTGATAAAGTCAGAAAGACCAAACTGAGATGTTTTGACATCCCCAAGGTAGAACGAGGGAATATGTCAGCAGATATTGGCAAACAAGGATTAATAACAATAACTAATCATATGTACTCTGTATTTTTTGAGGGTGTTGCTGGTCAGGGAATTTTTCTTTTTTTTTTTTGCTCTTTTAAAACACAAAAAACAAGAAAACTAAAAGGTGCATCTAAGCATAATTTCCACAAAATAAAATATTTTTTTGTCCTTTACAACCAGATGTAACATCATATTTCATCCTCCACCGTGCTTTGTTGTAAAATCTCTGCATCTAGGATCATTTTTGCATTTTATTTGATTATACATAATCTCTGTTACTTCCTTTAATTAGCCTTCTTCCTCCCGTTGCGCCAACTATGGGATTAATGACCAAACACCATGACCGGATTAAGGTTTAATGGGCCTCTAGGAGTTTGGTGTCAAAAGGCTCCAGCCTCACATTATCTCTAATAAGGAAGCTGTTAGTGTGAGGTGTGTGTGCAGTTAGTAAGAGTTGATTTTTCTTAAGAACAGTTCACTTCATAATCATCACTAAACTATTGTACTAAAAGAAAGATCCAATTATAGTCATCTCAACAAGCTAAAATCAATATGGAGTCCCAATTAAAAAAAAAAAAATGTAAAGAAAACAATGACAAACGTTCTATACTTTGTTTCAAATAATTGCAAATGACTCACACTGTATTGATATTTATTAGACCTCACTAAGTATTACTTACCTAATAATTTTACCATAATTATTTTTTTACTGTATTTTCATGACAAAAGGTGCACTGTATTAAAAGGCAGACCCTGCTCTGTATCTAACACACACACATAAGACGCACCTGATGATAGGGCACAAAATTTCTATACATATCCTCTACTACATACGTTCACCTTACAACAAAACACATACAAGCAGACAAGTGTGCGTATTTAAAAATAGATCGGGAGCAAAACTAAGTTTGGTTGGCTTTATTTAAATATTAGTTATAGTGGTCATAAAGTCAATTATCAAATCCAATGAAGTCCTCATCCTCTGTTTCAGAATCTAACAGGTGCGCTGAAGCCAACGTAACAGGTTCACTTTCCTCGATGTCACTTTCTGTACCGTGTGGCTCCTCGGAAATGATGCCTGCTTTTGCAAAAGCTCGAACAACAGTGCCAGCAGACTTGTTACCCCAAGCATCTACAATCTACTGGCAAACTGTAGTGTAACTCGTCCGGCGCTGCCTTCCACCCTTCATGAAGCTGTGGTCTCTTGAACAGGCGGTTCACGCCGATGTCCAGCGGTTGGAGTTCCTTTGTCAGACCTACCAGAATCAAGCGTAGTGTACATCTACGTCCGCCTCACGGTTTTAAATTTGGGGTTATTTTACCTTTATGATCTTGGCTCATAACCCCAAAAACCTTATAGTTAGTACAGTTTAATCAAAAACAACCCGAAGTTGTCTCCCAAACCTTTAAAGGTATCTACTAAACCATTGAGATATCCTGTTCACAAGAGTGTTACAGAAACACGGATGAACGCATAATGCCTCCCCCCAGATTCTAAAGGCAGAGGGACAAGAACTATATGAACATTGAATATACTGTATATGTGTACTATATACGTGTACTTTTAATTTTTTATTGTATTACATTTGGAATGAATGCTATCGGCAGCATCAGTTTTTGTGTAAAAAATAGAATGTTTTACAAGTCTTTTCTCATTCCTTTGAAGTATTTCATTCTCCTCGATAAATCTAACAGTGATTATGATACAAATGATTAGATAAGTAGATTTTAACAAAATGGGACATGGATTCATGTACCCTATCGCCATTCAATTACAGTTTTAGATAACAAATAATTTCCCTATTACAGTTTACAAAGAAAAAAAAGTCCTGGCATTTTGCGGCTGGGAAAAATCTGCTACCCCTAATGACCACATGGTTCACATCAGCGGTGCGCATGTACTTTCACTCACACACGCACATTGTGCCATACTTTTTACTGTCCGCTATGTTCCTTGAACCCAATCAATGTTATCTAAGCCAAAGTACCGTACACATGATACCTTGGCTTAGAAATGCAATATTTGAGCGGCTCGACACCGAGCTCCTCCCGGATGGCAGAGCTCCTCACCCGATCTCTGAGTGAGAGCCCAGCCACCCTGCGGAGGAAGCTCATTTCGGCCGTTTGTACCCGCGATCTCATTCTTTCGGTCACCACCCACAGCTGGTGACCATAGGTGAGGGTTGGAACGTAGATCGACTTGTAAATCGAGAGCTTTGCTTTTCGGCTCAGCTCTCTATTTACCACGACGGACCGATGCAGCGTCCTAGTTATTGCTGATGCCGCACCGATCTCCCGCTCCATCCTTCACCCACTCGTGAACAAGACCCCGAGATACTTAAACTCCTCCACTCCTCCATTTCACCCTTTTCCGGGCGAGGACCATGGTCTCGGATTTGGAGGCGTTAATTCCCATCCCGGCCGCATCACACTCGGCAGCAAATCGATCCAGCGAGATTTTATTTGTCAAAAAAAAAAAAAGTCTGAAAATTGTTTTTATTTAGTTTCTCTTCCATTCCCCACACAATAAATTCCCCCTCGTTTTGCACCCAATTACTCGGCATGCACGTGCAAATCGTAAATCTTGTCTGTAAATACATTGTAACGTGCATAAAGTCAACAAAGCAAGAATATATTCTTTTATATTCCTGTTTTGGGGCATTTAGTATATAAAAATAGTGTTCCATGTTGCAACCGAGTGTGAGCAGAGCACATGTACTAATGCGGGTGTAGTAGAGAATACAAGGCATGGCCACGATCAACCTCGTGTTGGAATGGTATCCAAATGCAGGTCACGAAGGCTCGGAAATGACCCAATCATGCATGAATGTAAAAGAAAACCACTTGAGGCATGCTTGAGGTCACGAAGGCTCGGAAATGACCCAATCATGCATGAATGTAAAAGAAAACCACTTGAGGCATGCTTTTTGTTTGAGAATAACATGCAAATGTGGTAGAAACATCCAACAAGTCAGTAAAGAACACTTACAAGGAAATTAATGTAGGTTAAGGTAAGTGAACAGCAAATGTTTGTGTAATTGGTAGTAACAAAATGTACTTAAGAAAAAAAACAAAAACAAAAACAAAATAAAAATATCATATTTAAATTTAACATGATGATGCTTTCAAGGAAAGTTATACAAAGACAAATAATGCAACTCTATTAAAAATGTTTTGTCTACTTTTTTACGCGTCAAACTTTTTCACCCAGCTTACTGACTATTCTAATTTCCATTTCCATAGCCATTAGTGTCCTGCCGCATCCAGAAGCTTGAGAAAAAGACAGCTTCTTTTCTCTCCAGTGAGACAACCGATGGTGTTGCAGCCGAGCTTTGTCCTACGCAAGCTGTCACAAACTGTCAAACAAATAGCAGCAGTCCATTTGCAATTCAGCTAATTCAGCAAAAAAATAAATAAAATGAAAGCACAATAAAGCATTACAGAACGATGAGGTTGGAAGAGTTTGACTTTACAGAGAAAGAGCTAAGACCAGAGGAGAGATAGAAGAGTATTTATGTGACTGAAGAGCTGACAGTGCAGGTAGGATTGGAGATGATTATTGAAATACCCATCTGTTGGAAGCACACCGCAGAGAAAATCTGTTGAAGTTGATTACGCCATCAATCCTAATAAGATGCAGGAATTGTAATGTTTACATGCTTAATTTACGAGGGACCACTTTACCACTCTAAATACAGCTTTACCTGGGTGAAGAAAATAAAAAATAGAAATGCTGACATCTGCATTTAATGGTTTTATCAGAAAGAACATGGATAGAGGTTCAGTTTAGAGGTAGGAAGGAAAAATTGAAACACTCAACTGGACTTTAATTATTTTTTTATTTTCCAAATTTAAGAAAGACAACCTACAGATTCATTTAGAAGAGTCACAAAGTTCAGTCGTTGTGCTGTAAATGGGTTCTATTAGAAACTACTATTTGTAATACCAGCCAATTAAGCTTACTGGCAAAGCTGTCAAGAAGGAATTGTGATTTTTTTTTTTCAAGTCTTTGATCTATCGAATGACAAAATTGCCAGCATGGCCTCTGGAACCTGTTCAAAGAATTGAATTGATGAGGTTTTCATTTTTCAGTGCAATTTAAACCTCCGGGAGTTCCGCAATTACAACAAATTGAATTTGACCTAAAAAAAATTATATTTTCAAAATTGTTAAATTACCAACCAAAATACAAACCTGCCTTCCAGTTGAGTGTTGTCTGTGATTGGATTGTTTTGCCCTATGCTTTTAGGTGTTTTTTTCCCCACCCACTTTTCTACTTTTATCACCCAAGAGCCCACGAGGTCAGTGGCCATACTATCCTGTCAATGCCTGATCCCGCCAGACCTCAGAAGCTAAGCAGGCTCGGGCCAGGCAGTACTAAGATGGGAGACCACTGGAACCCCAGGTGTCATAGTGGGACGGCTGTTGAGAATAAATTGTCGCTGTGTCCCTGAGCAAGACACTTCTCCTACATTGCCAAGTCTGGATAATGTGCATGTGATTGGTTGGTGATGGTCTGAGGGGCCGATGAGGGGCAGCTGTGGCTAAAACAGTAGCTTACCATCACCTGGTATGGAGTGAATGAATAATGCATTTGTGTGAAGCGTCTTTAAGGCTGCCGGAAAAGCGCTATATAACTACTATGCGTTATTATTATTCATTACGAGAGGATAGGGTATGCAACTAATTTTGTTTTTTAAAACACTAAATAACCCCCCTATTTTTTGTCTTTATCCCTACGATGGAAAGTGTTAACAGTCTGTGTTAAACGAAACGATTAAGGAAGTAACAGTACACGAATATTATGGTTCGTTACATAATTCGGTTTTGAGGTTAGGTTTCGGTTAATTTCTGGTACAGTATTGGAACAAATTGCGAAACGTTTAACCTGTTGTTTATTTGTCTGTTTATTAAACCAACATTTTTTTTCAACATTATGCAATTGAATACAATTGATAAAAAAGTGATGCTTGTTAGTAACTTAAATAACATACTCTTATATGAAATACTCTGTTATCCCAAAATAATAATATTAACACAAAAAAAAAAAAAAGACTACACCCACAACTGAAAGAACATCATGTGCCTGTGTGTTGAAGCATGTGAAAGTCCAGTAAAGTAATGAATGTAAACGCCTAACACCATAAAATAGAAGTATTGATTGTAGTGCCACTGGTGATTAAAAGGTAATACCCAGATTGAAACCATTGATTCTTTAGAAACATGCTGCCCTTGAACATGAGCCTATGATGGAGCTTTGACTGGTATCACATCTGTGGATGTGTATAAAATATAATGTAGAAAATGTGTACACTCTTGCAAAGAATTAATAGACCATTAACTGTGTTTTCACTGCTAAGTAGCATATTAAATGCTCTCAAATTAAATACACTCCATAGTAAAGCATCATAGAAAGCTTTGGCAGCCACGCTTATATTAATCTTTACAATGAAAGACAAGAGTCCATGTCGAATCTATAAAAACCATGCTATAACCCTTTTTCCTTGACGTTTTTGTTGAACATTCTCCGGGCTGCTTACGCATACATCCACATAAAATAAAGTTAGGACAAAATGTTCTACACACGTAACACTTTCAAAATCACAATGATCAAATAATGGAATGGTCACCGAAATTGTTGCCAAGAGTTATTTTACTGATAAACAATTCATCACTAAAGCAATGCTTCCAGAAACTTTACTCTTAAATGACCACTGGATAATTGTTTGACAAATGAAATGCCGTCACCTTTTCAGGACTTATTTCTGTAAGTCCTAAAAGTTTTTTTTTTAATTGAAGTTGTTTTTTAAAGACATCTATAAACAAAATAACGCGGTTGTCAGAAATGACTATTCGTCTACTAATAAATCACTACCTACACATATATCCAGTGACGTCTAACCAGGATGGACAGGATCAGAAATTAGTACATCAGGGGAACAGCACATGTTAGAGGTTTTGGAGATAAAGTCCGAGAGGCCAGACTGAAATGGTTTGGACATGTACAGAGAAGAGAGACCGAGTACATCGGCAGAAGGATGCTGGGTTTGGAACCCCCAGGAAAGAGGGCTAGAGGAAGACCAAAAAGGAGGTTCATGGATACGGTGAAGGAAGACATGAAGATAGTTGGTGTGACCATAGAGGATGCAGCAGATAGGGTTAGATAGAAGAAACTGACTTGCTGTGGCGACCCCTGAAGGGAAATGCCGAAAGGAGAAGAAGAAGAAGATACCCAGTGACGTCTAAACAATACTGATGAAAACAAACGTCTGTAACCTCAACGGAGAAGAAACAATTAATACCAATCAGGCCCGATAATTAGCTCATCCCTTTGGCACCAGGAGGTTTAAGTTGTTTACAAAAAATGTATAAAGATGTACTTACACAAGTACTTACTATTTACACAGCTTGATAAGCTCAACTTCATCCATCCAATAATTCATTCATGCCAAAACAGCTACAAGATATAACCTTCTTTGTGCTCCTCATTTGGCCTCCTAGCGTCATTATCTCAAACAAGTCTTCTGAGAGATGCCCTGAAGGCAGTCTGACTTGTCTAAACCACCTCAACTTGTTTTCCAAATGCTAAGGATTTAGACACCGCAGCCATCAACTTGAATTCAAGTCTAATTAGCTTTATTATGCTAATTAGAACAAATAAAACACAACCTATATGGATATCAATTTATGACTTTTAATATAAACATGTTTTCTGTTTTATTGTGTATTTTTTGTGTTCTAAAAATGAAGGTTTCAAAATTTTTAAGCATTGTATCTCCTCTAACCGGGGCGCAGCAGCTGGGAGGAAGCACACATTGCCATCGCAACAACTTCTGCGGGAAATTGTCGCTATGTTGCTATGCAACCAACACATTGCTATGGCCACACATACTGTGTGTGTGTGTTTATATTTGTGAACAGAGACATGGAGGACTTTGACGCCATTACAGAAACATTTTAGAAAAGTTGTGTGACATAATATTGAAGAGATACCATGAAGAGAGTAAGAAAATTGTTGTCTGAATGAAGTATGCCATGTTTTGTAGATAAGTCTTAAAAGTTCAGGTTAACATATTGAAATACAGCCTCTTCTTCTTCTCCTTTCGGCATTTCCCTTCAGGGGTCGCCACAGCAAGTCAGTTTCTTCCATCTAACCCTATCTGCTGTCTCCTCCTAGGTCACACCAACTATCTTCATGTCTTCCTTCACTGTATCCATGAACCTCCTCTTTGGTCTTCCTCTAGTCCTCTTTCCTGGTGGTTTCAAACCCAGCATCCTTCTGCCGATGTACTCAGTCTCTCTCCTCTGTACATGTCCAAACCATCTCAGTCTGGCCTCTCGGACTTTATCTCCAAAACCTCTAACATGTGCTGTTCCTCTGATATACTCATTTCTAATCCTGTCCATCCTGGTCACTCCCAGAGAGATCCTCAGCATCTTCATCTCTGCTACTTCCATTTCCACTATAGGCTGTTTTACAGCCTATAACCAATTTTTAACATGGGCATTTTTTTAAGCAGCAGCACAAAATGCGGAAAAAAAGTAGTCTATTGTCGAGTCAGACGATTTTACTTTGGTTTTTGCTTTTTTATTTGAGGTTTTAAAAATAGTTAACATTTTATCATTAATATTACTTTAAAAATTGAGTAGTGTAAAAGTTTATTTATGCAATATAGCAGCACAAAACATGAACAATTACGTAAATGTCACATTGATGGTCATGGCGCTTGCAGGTAAATTTAGAACGTGGCAGTCTAAGTGTTAATGCATAGCATCCCAAAGTACAACTAAAGACAGTTTATGTGACAAAAATGTTCTGAATTAGCAAATTAATCCACAAAATTAGGCCAAACATCCTTTTAATTAAGTAAAAAGCAGTTTTTTGTTTTTGATAGTTTGTTGACTTATTTTTGAAAGAAGAGTGTTAGTGTCTGTTTAAAATTAGTGCAGTTGGGGTTTAAAATAAATTTAAAAAAATGAAAAAATAAAAACTATAATGGTAGATTTCCGTGTATTCCTCAGAACTCATGACTGCTTCTTGTTTGTGAAGCAGTTGGGCCAATGATACTTTAGTATCATCTTGATCTCTGCGTAATTAGACAGACGACACTTTCAGTCTCTGTCATTCCGCCAGCTGTGCGAGCCATTAGATGATTAGGCTAGGATAAGGCTTATGACTGCCTCACAGATAGAAATCTTTTAGTATTTAATGGTGTTTCCTTTAGCCCATATGTCGACTCTAAGATTCAGGAGTGCAAAGAAAACAACTACAATTTTTTTTGTACAATCAAACACAGTTTCTTAATTAGTTTAACAAGCTCCAGACACATATGGCACATACACAGACAGAACCACACTTTAGTTCATTTCATGTGCCATTTAAGCAAATGGCAGTGTCTTTTTCAGGGGCATTGTACGTGCGTCACTTCATGCAACAAGCACACACCATTGAAATACGCAAGGGTAGTGTTGAGTAGTGTAAATTGGCAAGAGTTCAGCAAGAAAGAACAAACAAACAGAACAAAATAAGCAGCAATAGAAGAATTCAAATGAGCTTTTGAAGAAAAGTGTTTGTCTTGACTTTAATTTTTTTTTTTTTCTGAAAACCTTCGAGTGGTGCATTAGTATTACTAAGGTGAATTTTAAATGACACTCTTTCCACAAGGGAGGAGCAGAACAAGATAAAAATCAACCTGGCGATATGGAAAGAAAAACATTGGTATCAATTCTACCACATTTTCTACATTAAGAGAACAGAAATGTTTAATAGAAATAAATACATGATGAAGGTATTTTTGACATGATAACTGATAGAAGAGTCAGAGGAGGGTGGGTCGGGCATCTGGTCAGGATGCCCCCCAAGCGCCTCGCGGGCGAGGTGTTTTGGGCACGTCCCACCGGGAGGAGACCAAGGGGCAGACCCCGGACCCGCTAGAGAGACTATTTCTCACGGCTGGTTGGGGAACGACTTGGGATCCTTCCGGGTGAGCTGGAGGATGCAGCCGGGGAAAGAGAGGCCTGGGCTGCCCGTTTGAGGCTGTTGCCCCCGCGACCCGACCCCGGAACAAGCGGAAGATGACGGAACGGAATAACTGATAGAAGTAGGAACCATTCAAAAGCATAATAGTGCTTCACCAGGCTAGAGCCGCTGTCAGCAGCACCCTTTAGTGGCCAACACTGAAATGTATTCCACAACCTCTACATGACAACAAGTTCAATCGGACAGAAAACTACAGCCTGCTCTTGCATTTATAGAGATCGCTTACATTAATTGATAAAAATTTTTACAGAGAATTGAGGTGAAGTGTGGTGTCACAGTGGCGCAGTGGGTAGCACAGTGGCCTCACAGCAAGCAAGTCATTGGTTCCAGTCCCAGGTGGGGATGAGGCTTGAAACACTGGCCTTTCTGTGTGGAGTTTGAATGTTCCCCCTGTGTAAATGTGAGTTTTCTATGGGTACTCCTGTTTCCTCCCACTCTCCGAAAACATGCATGGTAGGTTGATTGACCACGACATGATTAGGGATGGATATGGAATACCGGTTTTGCAGCCGTCATTTTGACTGAACTGATAAGCGCTAGTCTTAAAAGATCTGCTATTGGTTCCAGTCACAGCATGCCGCAACACTATTTTGCTTCGAGAAGCAGCGGCATCTCACGCACATGCTCTGCTGCTACACACACATGCCGACAACGCACGTTGTCTAAAGTGCAATAGAGCATTTTCTTGTAAAGGCAGAACCACAAGCAATTTGTCCAAACACATTGTCAAAATCCACGATGCTAGATGATCAAAAATACACAATATAGTTTTAATTTCTAAAGTCAGACAGTTTCCTCCTTCACATTGGTCCTTTGGCTGGTCTACCGCATTACAATTTTTTCTGACATTGACTGGTAATGAGAAGTCTTGCACTAGTTTTACTCCACAGCTTCTACCATAAAGTTCAAGAATTTAGACTCTAAACTCTTGTCACATACTAGCACTTCAAAAGGTGGAGCAGAGAATACTGGAACTCTGCTCTCTAGTGTCAAGTTCCTATTGGTTCTATTAGTTTGTTAATCTGCACCAATTGGCTTTCAGGATAATGGGGCATGGCTAAGTTCCTATTGGCTCTGGTTTGTTATTGGGCTGATTAGTTAGGTCAGGGGTGTCCAAACTTTTTCACTCGCGGGCCACATTGAGTTCTAACGTTTGACAAGCGGGCCGGATCCGATGGGGGGCAGGGGCGGGAGGTCATAGACAAAAAGCCCTTTAGAAAATCCTGGAGTCGCCCCTGAGAACAGGATCAGATGGCTGGCATGCTTTGGTAACAACTAGTTTAGACTGGTTAAATGGCGTGCTAGATTCTGGCGTGCCTTTTATTAATTGCAGCCAGGCGCTATTGATTTTATGATGAAGGCTGCGGGCCGGAAAAAAATTGACAATGGGCCGCATTTGGCCCCCGGGCCGGACTTTGGACATGTCTGAGTTAGGTGAATTATTCATGTTTCCTGCCACCCTCCAAAAACATTCATGTTAGGTTGAGGACCCCCTCGAAAACAAGATGTCACATCTCAAGGGGCTTATCTTCTTAAGAAATAAATAAATAATAATTAAAAAAAATAAAATGAATTGACATTAAGTGTGAGTGTGCACATGACAGGTTGTCGATCCCTCTATGTGACCCCTTGGACAAACTGGGACCTGTTTTGGCTGTTAATCTGCACCAATTGACAGATAGAAAAAAAGTCTTTTTCACAAACCTTGTTAGACACCTGCACTTAGACACTGCTTCTGGAGTTTTATTTGTGGACTTAAGAAATTCTGGTGCCAGAAATCTACTATTTTACTCCTAAAAACCTGATGGGCAATCAAAAGATCATCCGGACAACTCTGCAATCATCAAGAAACTTTGCACATCGGGACTACACTCACCGGCCACTTTATTAGGTACACCATGCTAGTAACGGGTTGGACCCCCTTTTGCCTTCAGAACTGCCTCAATTCTTCGTGGCATAGATTCAACAAGGTGCTGGAAGCATTCCTCAGAGAGTTTGGTCCATATTGACATGATGGCATCACACAGTTGCCGCAGATTTGTCGGCTGCACATCCATGTTGCGAATCTCCCGTTCCACCACATCCCAAAGATGCTCTATTGGATTGAGATCTGGTGACTGTGGAGGCCATTTGAGTACAGTGAACTCACTGTCATGTTCAAGAAACCAGTCTGAGATGATTCCAGCTTTATGACATGGTGCATTATCCTGCTGAAAGTAGCCATTAGAAGTTGGGTACATTGTGGTCATAAAAGGATGGACATGGTCAGCAACAATACTCAGGTAGGCTGTGGCGTTGTAACGATGCTCAATTGGTACCAAGGGGCCCAAAGAGTGCCAAGAAAATATTCCCCACACCATTACACCACCACCACCAGCCTGAACCGTTGATACAAGGCAGGATGGATCCATGCTTTCATGTTGTTGACGCCAAATTCTGACCCTACCATCCGAATGTCGCAGCAGAAATCGAGACTCATCAGACCAGGCAACGTTTTTTCCAATCATCTATTGTCCAATTTCGATGAGCTTGTGCAAATTGAAGCCTCAGTTTCCTGTTCTTAGCTGAAAGGAGTGGCACCCGGTGTGGTCTTCTGCTGCTAAAGCCCATCCGCCTCAAAGATCGACGTACTGTGCGTTCAGAGATGCTCTCCTGCCTACCTTGGTTGTAACGGGTGCTTATTTGAGTCACTGTTGCCTTTCTATCAGCCCGAACCAGTCTGGCCATTCTCCTCTGACCTCTGGCATCAACAAGGCATTTCCGCCCACAGAACTGCCGCTCACTGGATATTTTTTCTTTTTCGGACCATTCTCGGTAAACCCTAGAGATGGTTGTGCGTGAAAATCCCAGTAGATCAGCAGTTTCTGAAATACTCAGACCAGCTCTTCTGGCACCAACAACCATGCCACGTTCAAAGTCACTCAAATCACCTTTCTTCCCCATACTGATGCTCGGTTTGAACTGCTGGAGATTGTCTTGACCATGTCTACATGCCTAAATGCACTGAGTTGCCGCCATGTGATTGGCTGATTAGGATTTAAGTGTTAACAAGCAGTTGGACAGGTGTACCTAATAAAGTGGCCAGTGAGTGTAGATAGATGTGCTACTTAAGATATGCTGTAGATATCTTAAGTATATCTACAGTACAGCATATATATCTTATATGCATAAGATACTGTATATCCAACTCCACAGATGGGGCACAACTTTTTCTCCACAGACTTTAAAATTAGCATCTCTCTGGTTTGACTTGCTCCTGACTTGTCTGAAATCGGCATGCTGAGTTCACCAGATTTACTATCATAATTTTCTGTAAAAAATAAACAAAAAAAAAAAAAAAAAGCTTTTTCTATAACTTAAAGTTTGTTTCAGGACTTGTTTTTTTTTTTCCAGCTAATCCTCTCATCTCTCAGTCATGACAAGAATGAGGGTATTTCCATTCATACCAATTTGAAAAGTAGACATTTTACATTTCGAGTTGGGAAAATTTTATGTTCAGGTACTGCACTTGGTCTTCAGTGCTACTTGTAGATTGGATATAGAAAATTTAGCTTGAATTTTGAAAAGGAACACATTTTTGTGTCTCTTAATTGCAGAAATATGTGCAGTCTGTTGGTAGTCCTTTACAACTGTGTGAGTCAGTGTTTTTCTTTGCTTCCTTTTTTATAGAGTTGCTGGCAATCAAAGTGACGAGGAGATGTCTAATCATGACAAGGACGTCTGTTGTAGACCTCCACACTTAACATGTCAATAATGAGACAAGATTCAGCAAGCGATGTAGGGAAATGACAAGCTCGGGTTGTTTGGTAAAGGCAAACATGATAAATGTAGCTAGAGGAATGCATAGAAAACAGAAAAACAAAAAGACAACTACAACTTCATGATGACTGACAAGAGTAGCAGAACAGATGAAGGTAAGAAAGACGAAAACAAGAAATATAGAGAATGAAAGGAAAACGGGGAGTGGAATATAGAATAGTGTCATGTTTTACACAATACAGTAGAGGCAGAAAAAGTTTCATTTTAAATACAGATTCTTTCTATCGACGATGATGACTGATATAGCAACCAGATATACAGTATGTGTAAAAATTATGTGTACACTCTGATGCTCCAAACATCAACGTATTTGAATTTTAGTACCGTATTTTCCGCACTGTAAGGCGCACCTAAAAACCTTAAATTTTCTCTAAAGTCCACGATGTGCCTTATAATCTGGAGCGCCTTATATATGGATTAATATTGAGCTACAACAGGTGTCGCAACTGCGGTAAGCAGCCGCCAACTTAATTTCCCCCATAGAAGAAGTAGTGCGCGGTGCATGCTGGGATATACAGTATGAAAGGGCGTCCCAGTTCCATTTGTGTGTTTGTGTAAAGACCCGGAAATGGCTCTTACCAAGAGACACTGTTACACCGCAGAGTTTAAACTCAAGGTGATCGGTCACGCAGTAGAACACGGGAATAGAGCCGCAGCGAGAGAGTTTAACATCAATGAATCAATGGTGAGGAAGTGGAGGAAGCAATAGGATGCGCTGCGCCAAGAAAACAAGACTAAACAGTTTCCGTGGGAACAAAGCAGAAAACAGTTAGAGGACAAAGTTGAACAGCCTTTCTGTAGCGCCTTATAATGCGGTGCGCCTTATATATGGAAAAAAGTTTAAAAAATGTCATTTATTGAAGGTGCGCCTTATAATGCAGTGCGCCTTATAGTGCGGAAAATACGGTATTTCAAACTGTGTTAAGAGACATTTTTGGACAAAAAAGCTACTCTACTAGAGGTTTAATCATTTTCTAAACTCTTCTAAACTGCTTATCCCTGTTGGCCTTGTGGTAGGTGCCGGTATTTTGTTGAGATGTGCTGTCATGTCAAGCTCAACAGTTCCGCCTAGCGTTCCATGCTACCTTGTTTAAAAGTGCTACTGAGTGCATAATGAGTTGACCTTTGTTTCACTTGAGAAATAAATACATTGGATACAATTACATTTTAAAAACACTTTGTTGATCCCAACAAGGGCATATTGATCATTACTTATCTTGATCCTAACATTGGTAGCATGACTAAAAAGATATTTCTGATTTATCAAACAATTTTTTTATTGGCAAAAATAGCATGACCGATGTTCCTTCTGATAAAGGAACATCGGTCATGTTCCTTTATCAGAAGGAACACCCAAATAGTAGTAGGTCAAGTTAATAATAATCATTCTTTATTAATCACTCGTTGGAAAAGTACTGTGCTGCATTGCACTGCAAGCAGGCAGTCATGACAACCCCATTGGTGGGAGCAATTGGAGGTTAGGTGTCTTCTCAAGGGACACATAGGCATGGGAACAGTGGGAATTGAACTGGCTTCTCCTGGTCCAATGTGAAGCCCATTGAGACAATTGTTTTGTGACATTGGGTTATACAAATTGAATTGAATGAATATTGTTTTTGTACATTTTTAAACTGATTCAGAGTAAAATATTACAAAGAAAATATCATGTTTTGGGGCAGCACGGTGGCGCAGTGGGTAGCACAGTGGCCTCACAGCAAGAAGGTCATGGGTTCGAGTCCCGAGTGGGGATGAGGCTTGGAACACTGTTCTTTCTGTGTGGAGTTTGCATGTTCTCCCCGTGTTTGCGTGGGTTTCCTCCGGGTACTCCGGTTTCCTCCCACCCTCTAAAGACATGCATGTTAGGTTGATAGGCCGCTGCCAAATTGCCCCTAGGAGTGAGTGTGTTTGTGGATGGATGGTTGTATTTGTGTGGTCCCGCGACAGACTGGCGACCTGTTCGGGGTGTACTCTGCCCTTTGCCTTAAATTGGCCGGGATGGGCTCCGGCACCCCCGCAACCCCGAAAGGGATAGACGGATAAGAAGATGACTGACTGACTGATATCATGTTTTGTGGTATCAAATTACCGTAAATCAATTTGTGATCAAGTACAGATGTTGTAAAATTGGTATTGCACAATTTTTTTTAAACAATACATTCTTGACCAGCTAAAAGTGACTAAAAGTAGTGTAACCCATTTTTTTTTTTATCTCTGTAACAACAATATAAAATGTATTACATCTTTAGATGGAATTGTTCACAACTGTAGATGGATGCTAGTAGTTAGACAAAAAAAAGATCACCATTTTTTCCACAACTACAGTATGACCTCCTTTTTGTGTGTGTGTGTGTTTTCTTTTTAGAAATGAGAAGCAACTCATATCAGCAGTTGGGGTTGCCAGACGGACATTAATTGCCTGTGCAGTAATTGTCCGATCGGTGGTTCTTATCTACCGTGATTTACTTAGCTGAATCACAGACGCCTTTTTTTTTTTTTTTTTTTTACCCCACCGGGCAGTGAAAATATGAAATTATCTTGACCAAGGATCCAAGTTCAGTTCTGCAAAGCATGAAGCAATGGAGCCAATAATCCTAAAAGCCACAAAATCTTTAAATGAGCAGCCAAATCTCTGCGTGAGTCAGTACAATAGGGATTTTTAATAACTGACAGTTGTGTTTAAGATACCACAAAGTAGCCATAAGTTTTTTAACCAGCTGCAAAATCAAAGTCAATGTATTTTTCTTTTTTCTTTTCTTTTATTCTTTTCTTTATTTACCTTTCATTACCACAGATGTGGGCATGGAGGAAACTCTGGAAAGGAGCAAAATAAAAGATGTTTTCTATCTATAGGAAAGGTACTAGTTTTTCTGTTTTAATTAGCTGAGAACAGTGGTTTGGGTGCAGGGCTTTCATTTCCTGCATTAATAAACACCAGAGTACAAATGAATGGGTTGGGACACATCTAACAAATGTAGGTTCTGAAATTATCTGATGACCAGTTTTTTTCTTTTTATTATTTGTATGACACAGCCATTTTAGGAATGTAAGGAAATCTTATTAAAGGAAATTTGATTCTTGTTCAATAAGATACATGATTAAACAGCTGTTGTTGATGTAAAAAACTAGTATATTGTCAGAAATAGCACAGAGATTATTAACAAAATTGAAGGAAAATAAATTCTTAGAACGTTTGAATATTGTAAAGATTTACCGTAATTTCACGGCCATAAGGCGCACCGTACGAAAGGCGCAGTCTCAGTCACACACCGCCTTACAACAACACACACGCAAGCATGCAAATGTGCGTATTAAAAAATAGATCGGGAGCAAAACTGAGTTTGGTTGCGCTTTATTTAAGTAGTAACGATACTAAACAAGCACATTACCGGTAATAGTCTTTATTCAAATCCGTCAAAGTCCTCATCCTCTGTTTCGGAATCAAACAGCTACGAAAAATCCAACAGAGTAGGTCCACTTCGCTCCTCGCTGTCCAAGTTACTGTCTGTACTGTGCGGCTCCTCAGAAAGGATACCAGCTTTTGCGAAAGCTGGGATAACAGTACCAGCAGACACGTTAGTCCAAGCATCTACAATCCATGGCTCGATTCCCATGTTCCTCCGCGTAGCTGATTGCCTTCAGCTTAAACTGAGCGTCATAAGCGTGTCTCTTTGCCATTTTCAGGGTTAAAACAGCAATGTTGTGCATGCAGCACATACCTTTTTTAAACACAATCCACGCCCACAATTCACTCTGTAACGTTCTCATGCCTTTTCTATCAGGTCCGCCTCACGGGCACCACTTTTTCTTTTAGGTCCGCCTTTTCTCACACACAAGGCGCATCGCACGAAAGGGCGCACCGCTCATATAGAAGAAAATCTAAGACATTTATATGCGCCTTATAGCTGTGAAATTACGGTAAATGTCAAAATGACAAAATGTAAGCAAAATGATAACAACTTTGAATGCTACAATTAAAAAAATGTCACGACAACGATGAGTGTTTAATTTAGTTGACATGTTGATTTAACACTCCATTAAAATAACTGTCCTGATAAGTTGTTTAAATAACTATCCGGTGCTGAAAGTTGCTGAACTTTTCTTCCATGTTTATTTGCTCCGTGATGAAATATTACCATGCAAGCAGGAAGGTGTGAAAACGAGAAGCAATAAATTACATTACACAGAATTTCTTTTGTTACTATTTATTCTCTATTCTGTACATTTTGCTCACAAATAAGGAGGCTGTTTGAATAATTTCCTGTCATAGATCTTGCTGGGTTCACTACTGCAGAACCAATTAGCTTAAAAGGGGTTTGCTATCGGAATAGTGTACGTAAAGTGTGTGTGTGTGTGCGGACTTACATGTGCATCCTGTGTTGGCAAAGGCCATAGTCTTGCGTCAGCACAAATATATTATCCAGATTTATGCTCACTTGTCAGTTCCACAAACTTATCTACCTTTACACACACACATTTTGCCCCTCTTTCCTTCACAGTGTCACTCCCTTTTTGTCTCTGCCAGAACTACTCGCTCAAGTGAAGATATGATTCACATTTTTTCTTTTGAAATAGCTGCATTTTTTTTGTTTGTTTACTTGCTGTAGTGTATAACAATCAGGTTTCAAAAGAACTGAAATAAAGCAACAAAATATACTGTACGTATTTAGAAAGTGACAGAATTAAAGCCGTTATTACTGTCCATATTCAGAACATCATTAAAGCTAGTTTCCTGATCTAACATCTACTCAGAAGTCTAAAGTATTGCCACACTTATTTGTATTCATTGTTTATTATTTTCTTCATTAATTGGAACATGTTTGACGCCAAAATCCAGAATAGGATTTTCCACCATTAATGCAAAATTCTTTAATGCAATTTATTTAATTTGCTTTTTGTTTGATATAAAATAAGCAACCCATACTTGCACACAAACCAAGCTGTGTATTGTTTTCTTTCTTTTTTTCCTTCATAGTGTGATTAATAATTACGACCAAAAGCAGTTTAAACAAGGAGGAAAAAAAAATCTGCATCTGTGATTAACAGTCCCAAAAGGCAGGCAGGCACCAGCACTAACTGCCCCTCATATATCAGCTTTCACGAGCACTCAGCAGGCACATACTGTACGTACTTAAACATCTCTATACATGAGCAGTCAGCTAAAGAAGTTGTAAAAAGACAAGGTACCGAAAGAAAAGGAGGCAGAAGAAGAGGACGGAGTGGTAAGCGGGGTGCACGATAGACTAATAGAAAAGCACTGTAAGTAAGAGTGAAAAGCAATAGAAAGATAATGAAGTGACCACTGTGGGCTGGATTCAGTCAAAGCCTGCCCAGAACCCTGTGCATGTCCAGGATTCAGAGCTTGCCCAGTTTGGCAACCAGGTGGTCCCTGCCTCTTTTCTCTAATTCTCTCTTCCCTTAAACTGTATAAACTGTGTTTTTCCTTGCATTTAGGTCCTACCTCACCACCACATGATAAAGAGAAACTATTTACAGAATTTGAAAAAAAAAAAAAAAAAGAATTGAAGTTTTGTTCATGTTGTGTAGGGGAGGAAGAGAAGAGGATCCAAATGCAGGTAGAAAATAGTTTATTGAAAGAATGTGTCTAAAAGTGTCCATAGGGAAGTGATGATGGCCAGGAGGAAGGGCTGAAGGTTCCTGTGGGGAGAATGAAGATATAAGTTATTGTAGGGATGGCCAGCTCGAGCGTTCCTGCTCGAGCTGAGCCGAACAAAGTGACACAAAAGTATCGCAAGAATTGCTCCGATTCGGTGTGTCGGAATGTCAAACATCGCCCAGCCCAGTCTCCGAGCTACTGTCACGTGGAGCAAGGTGTCGAAGAGCTCGGAAAGTTTGAAGGGGCGGGTCGATTAGTCAAAAGATACAAAAGGGTTTCATTCATTCAGGGACACGTGGGTTTTTGTTAGGAGGAGATTTTGTAGCGATTTTGCGACGTCACAGCTTTGGATTCTACAGGGATTTTATCACAGTAGGTATTTGTACACAATAAGATCATCTTGTTCTTGTTGGACCTTTTGTAAGTGTCACTTAAAACACAGACACACGTTCAACCAACACACACACACACACACACATACACACAGATATATTAGAATAGTTTTTAGGATTCATCAACACAACTATACTGTTTGGAATTGAGGGGTTGAAAGTGTTTTTGCGTGAATCGTATGAGAGTGAAAAAGTGAGTGTGTGTTTCTGTGTGCAAGTTGTAAATGGAGGGAGAACCAATTCTGTTTTAATAGTTACAACCGGGAGCGTCATCTTCAGCGGAGAAGGACAATTTGTGGGACCTGCTGAACAGCCAGGCTGGTACGTATTTTCATCTGATCAACGATGTCCTCATGTTACATGGTTTTACTAACTTCTATTTTCTAGGTGAAACCCAGAGAAGTCAATGCGCAACGGGGAATGCCACAGTGGAGGTTTAGAGATGCCTATCGGAGCCCTACCTCTCCAAGGGAGAAGACCCGTTCGCATTCTGGGCATCGAGGACAACCGTTCCCACAAACCTGCACAAACTGGTGAAGCATTATGTCCACATGCCAGGACCCCGGTGCCTCGTGAGCGGTTCTTATCCAAAGCTGGAGATATAGTCAGTCTGGAGAGGAGCAGACTAAAACCAACCACGGTGGAAAAGATTTGATTTTTAAATAAAAATCTACGACAAAAACATATACAATTGTCCTGTTTCAGTTTTTTGCGCTGTTTTAGAGCCGCAGGACTCTCTTACGTCTTCCCTAAATGTTGCTGTTTGTGTCACAGATTGTGGATTCAAATCGAATTTCTCTTACCAAAGAATTACAAAGTGCTTCAGATTAAAAGAACAATATTAAAACAAATTTTTATTATTTAAACTTTATTTCATTGTGAGAGCATCCAGTTGGATAAAAGTGAAAATATCAGTCTTCAAAAGAAAACTATTTTGATGAAATCTTCCACTGCGCGCTCGCACAAAAACATCTTGATGTTAAATTGTATCAGTGTGTTCATTTTCCCCTCCGTAAGATTCTATCAGCCGGTCCTCAATAGCTATTCAAGTGACAAACAGTGGGTCAGTGTGTGTTTATTGAACATTTAATTACATTGTCAGTAACGGAGTGAAATTTGATTATTTAGGTAACTGTTACTATGGCAACGAATTAACACAATAATCTCATTTCATGATTAAAAAAAACTATGAGATCAATTGCCCAACAATAACCCACATTTTATTTTCTAGTAAGACAAATTTGAGGCGTAAATTTTCTTTTTCTTGGAGTTTGTTTTTCATCTACGCATGCGCAGCCTGCAGAGGTGCCGACTCCTCGTGTCGACTTTTCGCAAATGCTTGAAGTTGCTCAATGAGACGTGAAGCGTCGGATTTTCCATCACTGACACAACTGCCATGTGATTGGTTGATTAGATAATTGCCTTAAGAGGAAATTGGACTGGTATTCTAATAATCCTTTTAGGTCAGTGCAAATTGTTACTTTTTAACACTAGAACCACTGTGCTCTAAATCTACCAGCAAGTGCCATGACCGTCAATGTGACGGTTATGTAATTATTCATGTTTTGAGCTGCTATATTGCATAAATAAACTTTTACCTTAAATCAATTTATACCAATTTTTAAAGTATTAATAATAATAAAATGTTAAATATTTTTAAAACCTAGACTAAAAAAGCAAATACCAAAGTAAAATGATTTAATTCGTCAATAGCCTACTTTTTTTCCCGTATTTTGCACTGCTGCTTCAAAAATGTCCCCGTTAAAAATTGGCTATAGGCTATATTCCAATATGTTTACCTGAACTGTCAATACTTATCTATAAAACATGGCATACTTTATTCAAACAACAGTTTTCTTACTCTCTTCATGGTACTTTTTTAATATTATCTCACTCAACCTTTCTAAAAGGTTTCTGTAACGTCGTCAGCGTCCTCCTTGTCTCTGTCCACAAATATTAACACACACCAATAACTAATAACTAAGAAATCACCATGAAGAATATAGTATATAAACCTGAGTTGTCTTATCAGTCATTGGCATAAGGAGTTTTTCTCAATAAAAGACATGATAATTGTTACCAACAAAACTGATATGATTCAACCTTTGTGTGCCCCTTCACAAAAGTTAAGTTATATACCCCCAGGCAAAATCCATTTAGCTCTGGGCGCTACAAACTTAGCCATCTGAACTGTCACCCCACATTCTACACTTTTTGACTTCACATAGTCACCCAAAACCATCTAAAATGAAGACACCAAATAATACTGCAAAAGATGGGGAAATGAGAAAATAGAAGAAAACACATTCAGATAACTTTGCTATAAGATGAATAAACCTGGATTTCTGTGACATTTTTGGAAGCGCTACTGAAGGCATAAGCCATGCATGGGATGGAACAAAAAATAACCTCCTAAACCAAAGCCCTTTCTTCAGTTGAAACCACATTTGCCCCATTGCAAATAAAAACACATTTGAACTTTGAATTCCTGATGAACTGCAAACTAATTTAAAAATATTTTACCCTTCATCATTGAGATCTAAAGCTTTAAGTAATTCATTCTAAAACCTACAAAAAAGAATGACTTCCAGACAACTTTAAAATGCATTAATAAAACAAATATCAGCTTTTGATGAAACTTTAATTACAGACTGAAAATTTAGGTCAGAGATTGATGAACTGCTTCCTTTAGATTACATTGTCAAGTGATTATTTTACAAAGGATTATTAGCATGTAAACACTTAGTCATGATAAGCTCTTGGTGATTGCAAAATAGGTTTTATCTGATTTTCTGATTGGGTTAGAAGATAACAAGCTAGTAATGCCTGTCTGAACACGAGTGAAGAGATTCTAAATGAATTTAGCAAAAACATGCACTCCATAAATCCTCACATCGAAAAGGCACTATTAGATACTGTATTATTACTGTATAATGGTCTGTACAACTGCATGTGTCTAAAATGTAATTGAAGTTTAAATCATTGAGATTTTTTTTTTTTTAAAAGATAAAATGTGAAAACTATCTCGGGATGTCAAGTCAGCCACCATTAATTGATGTAGATGTGATTTTCTTTTTACAGCCTTTGTGGCTTGGACTTCTTGACCAAAGCTCCCATGAGGGGAAGCAGAAGAATCTGAGGGAGATGGTGTGAGCTTTGACGTGCGTCACAGCTTCCGAGGGAAGCTTCACTTTGTCAGGTGAAAAGAAATAGCTGTCAACTCTGTTTATCAGAGAAGATATGAAGCTATACAGACTCTCAATTGAATACTTAATGTGCTATGTGACGTAAGATGCGAAGAACATAGTCGACCTGTTCTCGTTCCCAAAGAGAGAAGGAAGTGTAGGAATGGGAGTTTGTAACATTTCTCAAAGACATAAAAAGGTTTCTTATTGTGGCTTGTGTATTTCAAATTAAACCCTTGAAAATCAGTAACTTAAATTTAAACGATGAGAGGTTTGAACTCTTACTGCATTGATGGGGAAGTGTTGACTCAGCATCATGATCTCATTGATGAAATATGAGTTCTTTTTTTTCCATCTTTTACTGCCTGTTTTATAATTGATGGGTTTTGACCAATGAGTCAGTTTTTATTCTACTAGACTGGAGGTGTCAAATTCAAAGTGTTTTATAAAAGGAAATAGAGGAGAAAATATTTCTAAGTCTAAGCAGTGGATTGTCAGGATCCTCTGATTCTGGCTCTTTATTTATCCCTCTTGGTCTGGTATGAGTCTTTCAAACAATGAATTTGAAAAACTTTAAAAAGCAATGTTTACTTCTGTTGATCCAAATGATTCCAAATATGACTCAAAAGCTTTTAAAATCTTGATCAAGAAGCTAAAGTAGTAAGAATAATAATGATACATTTTATTTATAACGCACTTTACATTTCCAGTGGAGATCTCAAAGTGCTATAGTGATTAAAAGCAATAATAAACAGTGTGTTCAACATTCCTGCAAACTGTTCAACATCATGTTATAAGATTTTGTTTGGTGTGATCATTTACATTCACATTGATAAATTTATGTGCGTCTAGAGAAACAATGCCAGTATGCCTCAATGTCACGTGAATAACATGCCTGGTTGCGCTCTGTTGGTTAGCATTTCAAAGAGCCGGCAATTGTTACATGCAAGTATACAAGGTAGAGAAGCACATTTTGAGGCTTTTTTTTTTCTTCTTATAATTCTCTCACTTTTACTCCAATGTGAAACAACAATAGCTCAGTTAAAAGCATTTTTTAAAAGCCATTTTTAAACTTTGGAAAATCTTACCAAGTATACAATTCCCTATCTCAGAGGACTTTTAACAAAACAGAAGTCCAAACATGAAAACAGTAAGGTCTCCCTCAACAGGGAGCAAGTAAAATATCGGGCTTAGGGATCACCTAATTCCACAGTTTAAAAAAATCAATAATAATAATTTTAAAAAAGGAAAAAAAAACTTGGAAATTGATCAGTGTTACTCTCAGTTCCACTGAATTTGTTTGCCTTTCCTTATTGACGGCTTAAGACATTGTGTCATGCTTTGATGGGAAAATCTGTCAGACTTACGATGCCAGAGGACAAGTGCTTCACTGTGGGCAAACTAGGCTATTGCGAGAGACTGCCAAAGTAGATAATGTCTGTAATCAGTATGTGTGTTGTCTATCTAATAAATCATGTTTAGCTTCAAATCAGATCTGGTGTGTACCACAAGGCAGGGCATCTTAATGAAGAGTAAATCAAGGACTTTGCTGTCATATCTACATTTAGTGTGCTTGTAATAAAAAACAAACAACAACCAAAAAACAAAAAACCCAGATATCAATAAGTTTATGCTTATTTTCCAAATCATCCATTGATTGATGGTAGCCTAGCACTTAGTCTCATAAATATTAAAGAATATTGTTTACAAAGTTTTGTAATCAACTGAGAGGGTTTTCTTTCACAGATTTTATAAGACATTTAAAACAATGGAAAGTAATGGGTCTAGGTGCAGCTCTTTATTCACCATAAAACACAAGATTCCTTCTGGATAAGTAAGCAAATCCTTCAGAATAATAATGTGCATTTCCATTCCGTTGTGTTTCGCTTATCAAGGGCTGGGTCGCAGGCGGCAACGGCCCTAGACAGAAAGCCCAGGCTTCTCTCACGCCGGCTGCATCCTTCAACTCACCCTTGAGAATCCTGAGGCATTTCCTGGCGAGCTGTGAGACATAGTTGCTTCAGCGGGTCTGGGACCTCCCTCTAGGTCTCCTCCTGCACTGCTCCGTCTATCGATCTCACACTCCATCCTTATTTGTGATCAAAACCCCAAGATACTTAAACTCATTCACTTGGGGCAGGATTCTGTCCTTGACCTGCAGGGGGGATTCCACCTTTTTCCGGGCGAGGACCATGGTCTTGGATTTGGAGGCGCTGATTCCCATCCTGCCGCCTCACACTCAGTAGCAAATCAGTCCAGCAAGAGCTGGAGTTCATGGCCCGATGAAGCCACCAGGACCACATCATCTGCAAAAAGCAGAAACCCAAGCCTGAAGTCACCAAAACGGACCCCTCCAACGCCTCGGTGATTTCTGGAATTTCTGTTCATAAAGATAATGAACAGAATCTGTGACAAAGGGCAGCCTTGGCAGAGTCCAACTCTCACTGGAAATGGAATTGACACACTGCCGGCAATTTGAACATTGTGTGATGTGGATTTCATCACACTGGATTCACTCAACTCCGTTCTGTAATCATGCAAGTTTTTAATAATTTATCTTAGTAATTATTTAAAAATGGATACCTGTCAGATGTTTTTGATATTAGATGTATTTTGTCAGAGAGTGAAAATCTGCCGGACTGCTTCCTTTGGAGCAAATTGAGTGGGAACGCTATTTTTAATAAGTTCTGAGTAGCTTTTGAATAACTGAGAATTAAACATTGATTAAAGCAATCCTTTGAAGTGTTAAAAAAGTATAGTGCATTTTAAGACAGCACAGCTGAACTCAACTAATTGAATGTCTGTTTTAATATGCGGAATAATACCAAACAGGCGACCAGTCCAGGGTGTACCCTGCCTCTAATTTAGTAGTCTAATTTAACTCGCTTACGAGTTACAGCAGCCCGAGTGAAGAGATAAAAAACTGGTTTAGTTTTCTATTTGTCTTCTGAACCGCTTATCCCTAACGACGTTGCAGGGCATGCCAGAGCCTATTCCGGCTGATATCAGGCGAGATGCAGGGTACACCCCGAACAGGTCGCCTGTCTGCTGTCAAGTGAGAGAGGCAGACACAGTTCCCACATTTGAAGGTAGGCTTACAGCTTTCGTCTTTGAACAAGCTTATCAGCTAGAAACAGAGACATTTAGCTGATATTACCAGTTGGCTGCTAGATACTAAAGGCTGAGGAAAGTATGGTACCTTGGGGTTCTGTCCTCTAATTCTTTCTACTAGTCTCTGCCAGACTCCCTTGGCCGCTTGATGTATCCGCATCACCCTTGGCAGATCCCTGGATTTCCATCTCATTAATTATTCTCTAATGTCTTTTTATTTAGTTTTTTACACAACTTGTTGGTTTAGTATAATTTGCATGCTGTCCACCTCTCTCTACCTGCTCTTGGGAGAGAGCTCTGTGTCAGAATCCTGATGGATCCTCTGCGTTCCTGTACCGGGCATGGCCAGACTGAGGAGACCCCCACTCTTGATCTATCATCCCGTCTCCATCAGAATTAACCTATCTGCTCATGTCCGTATGAACGTCACCAGTCTGTGGAGGCCCCCATCCATGTTTTACCACCTTCCTCAGATATCATGCTGTAGAGTAGATAAAGCAAATATTTAAACAACAGTCTTACACACATTGGATGCTTGTCCCGGGGTGGGATTTCTCTTTCGTGTGGATCCTCATGAGGTTTCTTATTTTTCCTCTCCATGAAGGATAGTCTAAGGCCACGATTGTGCTAAAATTGTCTAGTCAGCATTTGTTAGTTAGTTTTTTGCTGGATTAAAAGTCGTGGCAAAGACCGAGCTGTTGTTCGTATAGCATCTGAATTCTGTAAAGGTAAGCTCACCAGATTGAGGACGCCTTGGTGGTTGATAGATCTGCAACGCTCTTGGGTGATTTCAGGTTTCATGTCTTTTAGCCTTCATCTCACTTCTGACTCTGCTCGCCTGTGCCTCCCACCAATTGAAAAATTGAATTGAATTCTCAATAGATTTAGGTGAACTGTAAGTATGTGGGCATGTTTATTAGTTGGACAAGATATACATGAATTCAGTGTTGATTCAAGTCAAAAGTTTACTCTTTCATAAGGTAACAAAAACCAAAAAAAAAAGTCGACTCTGTCAGAGACTAAGAGCTCTGGGGAATTTCTAGTGCCTCGGCTATGTGAGTTCCATTTGCCGAAGTGCTAAAATTTAAAATGGCAACGTTGATGTTTGATCCTCTCCTAAGTGTTTCTCAGCTCTTTCGAACCCACATGAGCTGCCAGTTCAAAGACTAGAGTAAAAGTGAAAATGTTTGTGATGTCAGATTTTTTAAAATAAAGTATTTTCTGTTTATTTTTCTTTCTTTTTTTCTTCCTTTCTTTCTTTTTTTTTTTTACCAACTGTTTACTGGAATTTAAAAACACATGAAGACTGTTTTGAACACTTTAACAACTTAATGGTGAACATTAACAGAGATCCAACAATGTAGAGTCGGAAAAGAAAGAATGTTTTTTTACATTAGAATGGGCTTTTTTTTCTTTTGTAAAAGTTTAGCATGAAGCATGAAAGGTGTGTTTGTATGTGTCAGTATGTAAAGAGAACGTCAGAGTGCATAAAGTTAACATTGTTTGCAATATAATCATCCCAGTGAGGTCTAGCGGTTCAGGGCTGTACAATGCAAAGAAATTCTATGTTTTTAAAATAAAATAAAGTCACCTCTCTTGTTACAAGCCACGGTAAACTTTTATTCTGCTCCATCTTCGTTTCACACATGTCAACGTAAAAATGTTTCGAAATGAACAGCTGTTCCGAGAGTGTGAAAACTAATTACAAGATCCCAAAATTTGCTGTGGCCACATTTGCCGACCCTAGATACCTAATGGTCCACATGCATCACCACAGCAATAAGCAAAGAGCAAACAAGACTAATGTAAACATGTGAAATAATGCATCAGCCGAAAAAGTCAAAGAGCAGCAAAATTGTGCCAAATATGGACAGATGGATGCATATATTCAAAAATCCAGATAGAAATCGATATCAGTCAGTCATCTTCTCAACCCCATATTCCAGTTGGCATCTGACTGATTGCAAATGAGAGGTGGAGTATACTCCAAACAGGTTGCCTGCCTGTACCAGATATAGATATTGATATGTCTATCCAAATTGATATGTCGCTCTAAAGTGGAGCGCCTGTACAATGAGATCTGTGTGTTAAAGCGTGCAGAGTTGTGGTAACTACAGAGGAATAAAACTAATCAGTCATACAATGAAGTTATGGAAAAAAGTTGTCAAAGCTAGGCTAAGATCTGAAGTAAGAATTTGTGAGCAGCAGTATGGTTTTATGCCAAAAAAGAGCACTACAGATGTGTTTTTTTTGCCTTGAGGATGCTGATAGGGAAGTACAGGGAAGGTCAGAGGGAGCTGCACTGTGTCTTCGTAGATCTAGAGAAAGCGTATGACAGGGTACCTAGAGAAGAACTATGGTATTGTATGAGGAAGTCTGGTGTAAGAGAGAAGAATGTTAGAGTGGTCCAGGACATGTCTGACGACTGTAAGACAGTGGTGAGGTGTGCCGTAGGTGAGACAGAGGAGTTCAGTGTGGGGGTGGCACTGCACCAAGGATCTGCTCTGAGCCCTTTGCTGTTTTATGGTGATGGACAGGCTGAGAGACGAGGTCAGACAGGAATCTCCATGGACAATGATGTTTGCAGATGACATTGTGAGAGGAGGGAAGAGGTGGGGAAAAGCTGGAGAGGTGGAGGTTTGCACTAGAAAGAAGAGGAATGAAGATTAGTCAGAGTAAAACAGAGTTCATGTGTCTGAATGAGAGGGATCCAAATGGAAAAGTGAGGTTACAGGGAGAAGAGATAAAGAAGGTGGAAGATTTTAAGTATCTAGGATCAACAGTCCAGAGCAATGGAGAGTGTGGAAAAGAGATGAAGAAGCGTGTTCAAGCAAGCTGAAACGGGTGGAGGAAAGTATCAGGTGTGATGTGTGACAGAAGAGTTTCAGCTAAAATGAAACGGAAAGTGTACAAAACCGTGGCGAGACCCGCCATGCTGTTTGGTCAAGAGACAGTGGCACTGAGGAAAAGACAGGAAACAGAGATGGAGGTAGCAGAGATGAAGATGCTGAGGATATCTCTGGGAGTGACCAGGATGGACAGGATCAGAAATGAGTATATCAGGGTAACAGCACATGTTAGAGGTTTTGAAGATAAAGTTCGAGAGGCAAGACTGAGATGGTCTGGACATGTGCAGAGAAGAGAGAGCGAGTACATCGGCAGAAGGATGCTGGATTTGGAACCACCAGGAAAGAGGACAAGAGGAAGACCAAAGAGGAGGTTCATGGATACAGTGAAGGAAGACATGAAGCTAGTTGGTTGACCAAAGAGGATTCAGCAGATAGGGTAAGATGGAAGAAACTGACTTGCTGTGGTGACCCCTGAAAGGAAATGCCAAAAGGAGAAGAAGAAGGACTTTCACCATTGACAGTGGTTAGCTGCCATGGAGCGACTTATACTGAGCCCCGATGGGAAACGGGCCGCTGTAGATACATCTGCCTCAGCAGAGATTCCACGCACTGGACCCAGGTCTTACCCTTGTACTGTCGCGGGTAAGGAGAAAAGTCCTGTGAATTCATGTGTGGACGGTTTGTTGCGCACTACTGCCGTGGGATACGGTGACAAAACTTCCCTGGAGCCTACAAAAGAAGGAGGTACTGCTACTTTTCTAAATTCTCCTAAATGGAGTTTGGTCGTAAAACAAGGTTGGCGTGTGAGGGTGGACAACACTCACTCAAGCCGCACATCACTACGGAATGTGAGAAAAAAAGACCAAAGCCTATTTATGGTAAGGGTGCATATTATTAATATGGCCATATTAGTGGCCATCAGTGTATGTCAATCTTTGTGGTAGATGACATCAACGCTGATATCACCATCATCAATCTTTGTTTGCCAGGCATGTGTTACAGTTTTGTGAGGAAACTGGCCTCATACTGTCTAGTAAACTTCTTTTGCCGTCAGATAGCTACACCTTTTTGATTGAGGCATGGTGGTAGTGTCATGGCTTGGCCACTGTATCAGTACTGCTGATGCACATGCTGTGCTTAAATCTGTCAAAATAATGCATGAGCTATCTGTTTCTGATCATGTACCCTTTAGTATGACACTTGATGTAAAACATATCCTAGAGATGTCACATAGAGTAAATGATATCAAATAATGACCTTATCAACTATTGCACGAGAACTGAAACTGAACTAAACAATATACAGCTGCCTCGGCAGGCTGTTCCATGCAGAGATGTTAATTGCAATGTGGAGTCCCACTGTAAGGACTTGCATGTTCTCTATGAATGTGTCGTTGGTGCTATTTATGTAAGTGCAAGCCCATATTAGAGACGTGAAAAAGCAAAAAGAATTAGGCCGGGCTGTAATAGGCATGTAGCAGCTCATCATACAGATGCTAGGAAGGCCTTTGAGATTTGGGTACAAGCAGGCAGACCTAAGTCTGGGCCAATCTTGGAGCACAAAGAGATTACCAGTGCAAGATATAAATATGCTATCCGATATATTGCAAAGTGTCAACAAAATATGAGAGCAGACTATGGCTGAAAAATTGTTAACGAATGACGTTGATGGCTTCTGGAATGAAGTAAGAGCCCTAAACTGAGTGGATACACTACTGCCTGATACTGTAGAGGGAGTCATAGGAGCTGAACTGTGCAGGAAGCAGAACTGTGGAGGAAGCACTACTCTGCTTTATTTAATTGTGTTAAAAGCAGAGGTGTCAAGTAACGAAGTAAGACTACTTCGTTACCTTACTCAAGTAGAAAATCTCGTTATCTTTACTTTAACGAAGTAATTATTTTTTGTCTACTTTTTACTTTTACTCACTACTTTTTTATGCAATTATCTGTAGTTTTACTTCGTTCATTTTATAAAAAGTAGTCGCTACTTTCTCCATTTTGTCACCGTTAAAAAGCTGCGACTGTTTGTCGGAGTTTTTTTTTTTTTTTTATGAACCCTGAATGCATCAAACAAAGGAACAGATGAATGATTGGCTGAAAGGTCCAGTCAATCATTACTTTGGGGCGAGTAGCCCCGCCCACAAACTTTTAAAGAGCAGGGACGTCAATTTCTGTGTTTGAGACACATAAAGTCCGAGAGGCCAGACTGAGATGGTTTGGACATGTTTGGACATGTACAGAGAAGAGAGACCGAGTACATTGGCAGAAGAATGCTGGATTTGGAACCACCAGGAAAGAGGACTAGAGAAAGACCAAAGAGCAGGTTCATGGACGCAGTGAAGAAAGACATGAAGATAGTTGGTGTGACCAAAGAGGATACAGCAGATAGGGTCAGTTGGAAGAGGCTGACTTACTGTGGCGCCCCCTGAAGGGAAATGCCGAAAGAAGAAGAAGATGACTGTATTTACTGTCTTATACAAATAAACATGGTATATTTTGTTACCTCATAAATGCAAAATTTTGTTTCATCTTCTGAACTTCGTAAACCTAACAGGGTTGCAAGGGTGCCAGAGCCTATCCCGGCTAATTTAAGGCACACACAAAGGGCCACGCACACAACCCTTTCAGACCAATTGTGCTCTTAAACACTTTCTGTTAATGTTAGTGTGTGCGTGGCAGGGAACACAATCTTTTCCATAGAACAACCTGGCGACCGAACTGTCTTCGAATACTGAATGGAGGAACGCTTGAGCTTGTAAACTACTCAGACAAAAAGCAATGAAATGGAAAAGTTCTTCTGGTGTGTTTTTATATGAAAATGACATTCAAACACGGTGGAAACTTCCAAAAAATGCATTTTGTCTGAAATACACCCTTTTAGCAAAAAAAAAAAAAAAAAAAAAAGAGGCAAAAATAAAATAAAAAAAAAAAACAGCTGTAAATTATGTCAAAGTTTTCAGCTGACTTTCCATTTCTAACCATATCCTCCCTGATTTGATAGACGCTAATAAATTTACTACCAAGAATGAGTCGCAAAGAGCCATCTCATCAACAGCAGAAGTTGAGTCCATTCGTTCAAGTGATGGATTTTTATTTTTTTATCAAAGCAGTCTTTTAAAGAAAAACAAAAAAACACTTCTCTTTATTTATTATACATATTTGTATATTTGCTGCTGGTAAGAGTTCCAAACCTTTGTCAAGAAACTGTTGGGGTAAGTGTTTGGTCATTTGCCACATTGATTGGTTTACAAAAGCTGCATGCTCAGGGTTTGTTCTGTATTTATGTATTACATCAGTCACTCTTTGCCATCTCACTCCTTTTTAAAGTGGCGACAAAAAAGAAAACCAATATGGTGGCTGAAGAAGGAACACTGGAAAAGCGTCATAGATGAAAGAAATAGGAGTGAGTGTGACTGTAGTTCTTGAAGGACCAAATGTAGAATTATTGTTCCCTTTTAAGTTTTTAGTATGCAAAACACAGAATCAATCATTCATCACCATCCAACTGCCTTGGCAATCGGTCCAACTGCGCCCCTCCTCCCCCTCTTCTCTCTCAATCTGTCTCTCTTTCTCTCTCTCTTTGATGCCAGCTGAGCCAGAGAAAAGGATGGGACATGAAAAAAGGATTGGGGGAAAGCTCACAGTACAGATGTTAAGAGTGAAGTAAGGTCAACAAACACTTCACAAGTTCATCCCTGTAGGATGTCGGCAGAGGATGTTGTGCAAATCCTTGCAAAACAAGAAGTGGTGCATTGGTTTGCCGATGAGGGGTGACAGACTGGCTCGTCACACAGAAGCTTTGGGGATTTTAGGGTTATTTGAGCTTTTAGGTCATTACAACTTGAAAGCAAGCAGAGAGATGAACTGGCCAAGGACGTGCTGACATCTTAGCAAGGTTAGAAAGAGCATGTTTTTTTTCAAAGACATGAAATACTGACAAAATATTTGTCCAATAAATAAAGAGTTTAATCAATTGTTATTATCCGTAACTGTCCATGGTGAACTGCACACTTTATCTCAGCCGTACAGCACTAAGCAGCTTTTAATTAGAACTCTGATGCTAAACACACCCAGTGTCCCACCAGGATCAAGTTGAAATTAGGCTGATGGTATGACTGCTCGTCTGAAAGAGGGATTTACCAGATGAAAAAAAAAAAAACGAAAAAAAAAAAAAACCCTGTAATTAAAAACCTTAGTAATTTTGTTGTTTTCGGCCACAAGGTGATCCATTAAATTAAAAAAAAAAAAAAGGTTGTCAACAACAGCTAAATATAAAAAAATTACTGTAATATGTAACAAAAACAAGTGAAGAGCTTTTTTAAACTGGAATTAAAATAGAAAAATGATCATTTTTATGGTTTGCTAAAGAATAAAAAAAACTTCAATAGAAATAATAAATGCTACAGAGGTTATTTCATGCTGTATTTTTCTACAGCCAAAAAAACCATGGTGTAAATGATAGGTCATGTCAAGAACAACAGTACAGACCAAAAGTTTGAACACACCTTCTCATTCAAAAAAATTCCTTTATTTTTATGACAATGAAAATGATTGATTCACAGTGAAGACATCAAAACTATGAATTAACACAAGTGGAATTATAATTTTAACAAAAAAGGGGGGAACAATTGAAGAAATGTCTTATATACTGAATTCTTCAAAGTAGCCACCTTTTGCTTTGATTAAAGCCTTACACACTCTTGGCATTCTCTTGATGAGATTCAAGAGGTGGTCACTGGAAATTGTTTTCACTTCAGAGGCGTGCTCTGCCAGGTTTAACACGTGGGATTTCTTGCCTTATAAATGTGTCTGGAACCATCACTTGTGTTGTGCAGAAGTCAGGTGGACACTCAGCTGATAGTCCTTCTGAAAAGACTCTTGGAATTTGTTTTATGGCAAGAAAAAAGCAGCTAAGTGAAGAGAAATTAGTGGTCGACATTACTTTAAGAAATCGGCTGTGCATCCAACACATTTATTTGATGTGCTTTTTAACCCATATTAATGTATTTTGAACAAATAGTGTACACGTTACACAACTTTCTCCTAAATTGACAAATTCCCAACTCTTTATTGTTCTATGCAAGTTGTTTAGAATGATTTTAGAAAGTATGACATTGATTTGGAACTTGGAGATGTTTGTTGATGACCTAAAATAAATGAGCTATTTAGTTCATAAATGCTAATTGTTTTCCTCCTTTTTTTAAATTGCATTGTTGTGTTTAAATCTAACTTTGATTAAGCCAGACCTTATGTAGCAGTAACACACTTTCACACATGCACTGTGTCTTCTGTTCACTCTCTATTTTTCTCAAGTCTTCAAGAGAAGTGAAAGTGGCTTTGCGGTCACCAGGTGTCTTCTGTAATTGGACATATACATTTCTTTGTCTCTAGCTGGGAAAGAGTGAGCAAAAAATTGGTATTTAAGAAAAACGTGCACAGGTTACAGTAGGATGAGCCTGGCAAAGGTTTTACTGAAGCATTCAATGAAGCACAGTGGTGCTTAAAAGCACAGAAAGATAACATCACCTGCTTGCCTGAAAGCATTTACCCTAACACTGTTAAAGTAAAGTACCTCACAAATCACAACATGGCTTTAGTTCTGTGTGTGTAGGTGTGTACATGAGAATGTAGACATGAAGAAAATAGCGCAAATTATTTTCTCTTTAAAAAGGGGGTATTGGTTTTTGTGGTATATTATTCTTACCTATCGTTAGCTAACGATCGTTGAAAGCTAACGATAGGTAAGCCCCTGAAGTGAAATGCCGAAAAGAGAAGAAGAAGATTGTGTTTGGATACTGAGTACTGTACACATTGGGTCAAACGATTTACATGTAAACTATTCATAAAGACTTTCTGAACAGAGAGGGAATAATTTGTTGTTGGTCCCCACACAAATCACACTTGTGACCCAGCAAATATTTGTTGAACATGCAACCTAAAAAAAACATGCTGAAAACTACTTTTCAATCATTGTTATCTTTTCCAAAGGCAAACTAACCAACTGGCACCTTTATTTAAATTTACGTCTTCCATAATTAGCTGTGACTGCAGCCATTCTTGACATGACTGGCCACTAGCACAAGGTCGCAGACAGTGCTACCGGTATTATCCTACTATCATGCGACATCATATCAATGATGTCAAACACTGACGCAAACACTGAAAATTTAAATGGGGGTTTAAGAAGCCAGCGATGTTCCAGAAATTGGAACATAATAATCAAACTGTCTCTACAGAGCACTGAAAAAGGCAAGAAGTCCAGTGTCAGGCGAAGGTGCATTAACAGCTTCTGGATCTTTTTTAATTTGGGGTGTTTTGCATCTTGAACCAGCTGCAGCAAGACACCCTCTGTTGTGGTGAGAAACACTTCACTTTACTTCAGCTGGGACAGAGCAAACAAGCGGTCCATCTAGCTTCTGGATGAAACAGCATCAGCCACAATATGAACCTCAAATCCTTTCTTGAGCAAATCAAATGTTTTGCGTGCAATGCAGGCGTGTGCCTAGATTCCACACAAGATAACTTGTTTAGGGTTTCCTAGTCTAGGGTCCTTGGAGAAGACACCTAACCCCCACTTCTCCCACCATTGGCGCCGTTGAAGGGCAGCCTGCTGCGGTGTAAGAAGTGCAGCAAACAAATTTCCCCGGTGAGGGATGAATAGAGTAATTCAAAATAAAAATAAAATAAACAAAATATTCTCTTCAGTTCCTCCTCCACCTCACCAAGGACCATGGTGAAAGAGTTTTTTTTGAAAAGCAGTCAAGACTCCAGCTTTCAGTTCCGGTACAGTAGTCCCCAAACTTTCGGGTACTGTTCAGTCAAAATGGCAGGAATCCCCAGGACACGTCTGGGAAATTTAAATCAGGCACTTACCTGCAAATGATGCATGGGCATCATCTCATTTTCTTTTCTTTTTTTCGCTCCCGATTCTTGGATGCATTCTCGCAATGCCATGACGACCTTGTGTCCTGCAACATGTGCGACTGCGACGCAACACGGAAAAGGGAGTGGGGCATTTTTTACAGTTTTTTAGTGTTATATTTTCAAACTACTTTCAGCTTCCATTTTTGTGCCCCTCGCGCTGTGAGTGGTGCGTGTGTAGGGAGCCACGGCCCTGCTCTTACTGTTCAGCAAAAGTTGATTTATCAGACGGACTTGAATTCCAATTAGCATACAGGGGATGCAAAAGCAAGCAAAACAATCCAATTAATGTGTATAGCAGATGTTCTCTCTAGAAAACAGCATTCGGCCACGGCGCCAACCCAGAGAACGCTAAGCAATTAGCGTTGCTGTTTCTGGAAAAAACAAAAACAAAATGTGGTTGAAGAGATTCTTTTTTGCTTTGGAAACCCAAGATGTTTTTTTTTAACCTCTTCTAAATTTTCTGTTTGTCTCTATATAACCCCTAGTATTAAACTTATTCCTCTCCCAATCAAACTGCTTTTGAAGATAACAAAATATTCTTACATATCAGGTTTATATCGTAACAACCAACCCTTTTTTTTTTTTTTTTTAGGTATATTCAATATGTTTTTGTAAAATCTGTTTTTACACCAGTAGAACCACTTGCTTGTACGTTGTAAATTTTAGTGTCCTGACTTCCCTTGCCCTTATTCCTCCTTATTATCACTTGTGATTAGTAAAAAAAAAAAAATACAGGTTCAGCTCACATGTTTTTTTTTTTTCCATTGCACGGTCGTCTTTGTCAATCATGAGACGACCGTTAGATTTTAAAGGGCCCATCTCATGCAAAATAACTCTTTTCACATTGTATCCTATGCACATACACACGCAAAATGTGGGGTTTACAACATTCATTTCACAATAGTTATGGAAATATATTGATTTGGTGGAGCGCAGTCACAGACCCGGAACTAAGAAAAGGCCGGGTCTGCTCATCCCCCAGCCCGTCCTGAGAAAGTACAAGCTCCGCCCTCTGCTCTCACTGAGCCGCTATTCCTCCGCCCATCTCTGAAGCGGGAGGGGGAAGGCAGGCGTAAACTCATGCATAGCGGTTTGGTAGCGTCTGAAATAAGATTTTATTATGTCGATTCATCAAAAAAGCGTGTTTCAAGCAAGAAAATAAAAAAGACGCAGAGCAGCGAACCAGCCTGTATATCGGACGTTGAAAGCGAGTTTGTGAGGGCGTAAGGCTGGAGTGGAGGCGGGTGAGGAGAGCGGGCGGGTGGTGAGGAGGGAGGGTTTGCTGCGGAGGGGGGCGTGTGCAAAGTCCGTCCTGGCTACGTCAAATGCGTCATACTTTAGACAGCCGCGTCATACTTTAGACATCTGCTCATTGGTTGTTTTGTCTGAGCGTACCAGAATCCACAGCAATTTGTGAAAAACGGGCTAAATCAATCTAGAAACCCCTTTGGTGACATATACAAGGCCCGGACATCACTCTTACAAGGTAGAAAACTCTGGAAAGTCTATTTTGCATGAGATGGGCCCTTTAAGTTAAAATCTAACTCACTTATGCCCAATTTGACAGAAAACTAGATGTTGCAAAAGAAAACAGACTGTTTCAATACGAGTTAAAAAAAATGGTGGGAAAAAGAATGTGAAGAAATTATTACTAGAATACCACTTATGTAATAGTAAAACAGCGGGATCCAATAGGATTTCTACATAAAGGCTTACTGAATGGGAATGGTGAGCCAACCAGACGGTAGGTTTGTGGATAAAGAGCAGAGGAAAGCCATAGTGGTGGATGTGGCCGTACCAAGTGATGGTAATATCAGAAAAAAAGCAGCAAAAGTAGCTGGAGAGGTACCAAGGTGTCACTTTTTTCTTCCTACTTTTCTGCGTTTTGCCCCAATTCCTCACGCCTGGTCCCATTTACCTCTCCCTGATGTTTGCACCTGTGACTTACTGTATCTTCCCCCTTGTCATGTATTCCCTGGTGTCTTTCACTCCTTTGTCAGATTATCTGTCTTTATGGTGTGTTTTCTATGTCTTTTCTACCCTGTCTGGCAACCTCCCCAAGTCTGGTCCAACCATACCTGGACCCAAGCCTGCCCAAGTTGTTAATTCCCTACCACTACCACTCTCTGATCTCTTCTGCTGTTAATAAAATGGTTCAAAGAGACTGTGCGTAAGGTTCTTGCTCTTCCATCTCTACCTTTATGACACTAAGACTCAAGGTTGATCTGGAAAAGGATCCAGTGGTACCTATAGTGATCAGGTTATTTGATGCAGTAACCATCAAAACTTGTTGAGAGACTCCTACAGATGTCCAGAGAGACCGCAGAGATCTTAGTCCAGAAGTGTTTAGTCCCAGGGACAACAAGGACATTACGCAGAAACCTGCAGCCTCTTGGCCTCTGAATGTGGCTTTATTACTGAGCTTGGATTGATGGTTGCAAGGCTTTTTTTTGTTCTCTACATATAATAAGATAATAATTCTCTGGGTACAATCCGGGCTGGTGCCGCTGCTTATGTTGACACATACAATCTTGATGGGCTGTTTTCTTTTTCCAATTGTACTTTTTCTATCAGAATGACTGATGTGAATTTTCTGAAAGAGCGTTGTGAATAGCGGTTTTATGTTTTATAAACATGCAATTTGTCATGCTTTGAAATTGTGATTCAGGTCAGCTTTTTGTTTTTTCATTTGTTTTTTTCCATTTGTAAGTGTGTGTGTATGTGTGTATATTAAACAACAAGCCAGTACGTGGTTTAGGCAAAACTTCTACCTGAATGCTCATGTACCTGAGATTCACACGTTTTCCACGGTAATGACTTTCACAGACGGATGGCTTAAGTTTTATGCACGCTGCTTCCAAAAAAATATAATAATTGTGGCAGGCCACATCCGAAAGATCTAAGGGCAGAATCCATAATCTGATCACGTCCAGAGAGCAGGTCAGCCAGCAGGAAATCTGGCGCGGAGAAGTAAATGACATATAATTAATTGGGCCAGGAGGAGGTCTGGAAAGAGTTTAGTTATTCATTCATGATGCTGTCAAGTAACGACTTTACTGCCTCTATTTAAAAATTACACAAATTCACAATTTGCCTTCACACACACACACATCGTTGCTGGAAATAACAGTATTTTTTTCTCCAGCTTAAATGTTCTGAAGAAAAGATTAAGTTCCCACCTCACTCCATCAGCGTTCCCATTGGGCTTTCCAGCTGCTTGATAAGGGTTCTAACAGGATTTATCTTGCAGTGCAACTCCATTTTTGATTGGTTACCCCGGTCTAGAGGGCAGGCTGGATCGTGGGAGGTCAGAAGCGCTGTAATTATCATAAAGAAAGAAGGAAGTGAGGGAGAAATAAATGTTGTTTACACACAGAGTCACATTGAGCGGAGACAGATGTCTTTCATGGGATTACATTACACAGAGGTGACAGCAGCAGCACTGAGCCATTTACAGACACATCCACCAATAAAGCCCCCTAATAGGTTGTTTCCTGTCTTTGGATTTATTTAAACTAAATTCATGTTGTTTTTATTTGAACTTTTCTTGGATGTTTCACTTTCATCACTTTTAGGAAACAAGGGCAATTTTACTGTTTGGAGATTTCTACATCGTTTGAATGTTATTCCAACATCAACATAGACTTAAAATGGTTTTCTATTTTATTCACGCATGTTTGAGCAAGATTTGAGCTCTCTTATTTGTGAATATCTGGATTTTCTTAACCACAGAAGTTGTTCACACCATGCCCAAAATACAAAAAAAAAAAAAAGAATATGTGCTAGCTTTCCTAACTCAATGTGCTTCAAACAATTTACAACCTTAAACGAGATTTACGCTATGTTGTATACTCGCCCAGGAGCGGGACTAAGTGGGAAATGAGAGGGGTGGAGAATTGATGGAGTCAAAAATAAAAGTTTTCTTCCCCCACTCCTTCTTGGACATTAGAAACTTTGATTTGTGCACTTGTTAAACCTTGTTATTACTCCTGTTCAACTGCTGTACAGAAGAATGCTTATATTAATTTAAAAACATACTACCCTGTCCAAGATAAATATGTTGAAGAGATTTCTTTTTAATAGAAGTTGAATCTATGACAAAATCGTTGGCGACAGAGAGGAGCAACTGGTGTAAACACACACACAAAAAAAACATAAAACAGGAAGAGCAACACAAGACGAAACAAGTGTCAAAGACCAAAAGTGCAGAAATCAGAACACGACAGAAGCTTGACATCCCAGTTTTTACCAAATAATGATTTATGTCTAAATGTTTAATATTAGTCTGGTCACATTTCCATCTTTGAATCAAACATGTTAAAACACAAAAAAATAATAATTAAAAGAAAGCTTTCTATTCATGTGGATGAAAAGACACAACACTTTTGAAGGTAATGTACGAGTTGGGTTTTAGTTCCAGTTTCATAAAACTGTTATCGAAGGCTCTAAAAGTCAAGGTTTATACACAAAAATCATAATTAAAAGGATGTGTTTATCTTTCAGTTTTTCTTCAATAAATTATTGAGATTTTTGTTTGATTTATTTACTTCAATTTTGCAAGGTTATTATAAATTGTTAATAGGTTTACCAGATTTAGGGACTATTCAACACAGAACGTCTTAGGTATGATCTGTCATTTTCTCTGTGTATCTTTGTGTGTAAGTTGTGCGTCGGTTCAAGTGTCAAGGATTTGCAGGTGAACTTTACTTGCAAGCTGGATTAGCATTTGAATTGATCTGACTGCATCACAAGGGGTCAATGGTTTGATTATAAGGTTAACAGTTCATTGATTCAGGTCACGGTGGAAATTCTCTGTCAATGAAGAATTTGTGTGACAGTTTTTAATTTTTTTTATTTGCATGTAATACAATGTAGACATAGTTATAACATGTGAGTGCAGGAGAAGGCAGGAAACCTATATACGTAGGCTCATACTTGAGCCTCAACATAAAAAAAAAACCAAAAAAACCCACACATTTATATTGTATTGCATTCGTAATAATAAAAAGGAGAAATTACAATATTATTCATTAACTTATAAGAAACTTTCTTAAACAGTTTGATGTTTTTGATATGTCATCAGAAGCCAGACGAGAAAACTGGCACCACATTTTACAGCCTCTCTATTGCAAACAAAACTGACGTCTTGACACGATACATTTTGGTACATGTAATTGAGCACTATCATCTTCTTCTTCTTTTGGCATTTCCCTTCAGGGGTCACCACAGCAAGTCAGTTTCTTCCATCTAACCCTATCTGCTGTATCCTCTTTGGTCACACCAACTATCTTCATGTCTTCCTTCACTGTATCCATGAACCTCCTCTCTGGCCTTCCTCTAGTCCTCTTTCCTGGTGGTTCCAAATCCAGCATCCTTCTTCCTATGTACTCTCTCTCTCTCCTCTGCAAATGTGCAAACCATCTCAGTGTTGCCTCTCCGACTTTATCCCCAAAACCTCTAACGTGCTGTTCCCTTGATGTACTCATTTCTTATCCTGTCCATCCTTGTCACTCCCAGAGAGATCGTCAGCATCTTCATCTCTACTACCGCCATCTCTGTTTTCTGTCTTTTCCTCAGTGTCATTATCGCTGGACCAAACAGCATGGCCGGTCTCACCGTTCCACCATTCCAACCTGCCTGCACATACTTCTTCACCTCTTTTCCACACTCTCCATTGCTCTAGAAGGTTGTTCTTAAGTACTTAAAATCTTCCAACTTCTTTATCTTTTCTTCCTGTAACCTCACTTTTCCACTATGGTGAGTATTATACTGATGCTGATGATGGACAGTTTGTCCAGTAATGGGTAGGGTTCTTGCTAGATGTCCTTTTTAGATTTATAACTAAAAACAAAATCTTTGCTCACTGTCATCACTTAGAATCGACAAAACAAATTGTGCGTCAAAATACAGAGAAGAGATGAAAGACCTAACAGAGGGATAACAACCACAACGCGATGAAAATCAAGAAAGTCGGGGAACGCCAAAAAAGAACAAATGGCTCATTTTTACCGCGAGCATCATAGAAGCAGCTGTAGGAGGGGTCCCCTGCTTTCAGGGTTTAAGGGAAACCAAAACATCCTATTTCTGCTGCCAATTCAAATGATGCCACCAAGGGAAACTCTTCACCAATTAGCAATCCCCATTTGCGTAAAAAATCAGAGCTCACCAAAATCTTCCTCAAAAGGGACCAATAGAGTGAGACCGAATGAGATCTGCCCACTCTCAGGCCTAGAAAAATATAAGCTGAGGAGACATTTCACCATCAAACCCAAAAATTGTTTGTAGGGGACTAAAATCCAAGCAGAGAACTGTTATCATGAGAAGTTTAGGGCCTTCAGTCTGAGGGCAGTCAAAGATATTTTCTACAGGGTCATGGAACCATTTAACTTTACTTATTAACAAAGAGCCACGTTGGTTGAAATGAGGATGAAAAAATGGGTGCGCAGGCGAGAACATCTTTCCCATCATCATCCTACCATGACCCCATACAGAAGGATGGCGCGTTTTACAAAATGGTCTTCGTGTTACTTGAATTTTTGAAAGCAGCTAACAGAGAAGGAAGAAGTGTACAAAAGGTTCTTCCTTGAAATAACTACATTTTGTCGTGTCCAAATGTATTTAAAAGTTATTGAATACTGACACTTATTCCAACTTGATCTCCAAAATAAAAGTATGGGGTTTCACAAAAAATAGAGAAAACTAATCCATTTCAAGTCATTTTAAAAACAAAATGCTTTCATCTCATAAACATTTCCACCTAAGGTTGGATAGTCTTTCATGGGTCCATGTGGTAAAACCAGGTTTGTTTTAGACTCCTTTGCGAGGTTCAAATTGCTCTGATTGCTATTTGTGTACATGCATGTCCAGATGTTTTCATGTTTACTCTGGATCTGCTTCAGTCTATGTGTACATCTCTGCGTGCACATGTGCTTGTGACACAGCCGCCCCCGAGAAGTGGGCCCGCTGTCTATCACAGTGATACAAGCTGACAGCAGGGTCTTCTTCAATGAGCTCATTGGAGCCCAGCCAACAATCTGCTCCCTCCCTCAGTTAGTGCCTCTTCCCCTTTGCCCCTTTGTGCATTCTATCCTCTTATTTCTCTCATATAAACCTGTGTTCCTCCTCTGGTTTAGTTTCTCCTATTCTGATTTATATTCTCTTTCTTCTTGCTTTCCATACCCTCTTAACCTCCTTTTTTTATCTGCTGAAAAGTATTCTACCAAGGTGTAATGAGGGTGGAAACAAGAAAGGTAAAAGCGCTATTTGTTTTCCGTCTCCAAGTGTCACACAATGTCAAAACACCTAAAGGGACATTGGCACTAAAAGGAGGCAATGCTTGAGAGCTGCTAAACACTGAAGAAAAAAAAAGAAGAAGAAAAAAAGCACTGCAAAAAGGCTCCAAAGGCAGAGGAATCAAAAGTCTCTAAATTAGGAAGTTTTATTATTTCTCAATTACAATCCAATCAACAAATAAAGTTTGATTGAAAGAGTTTGCTGAACAGATTAATTATTTGAAAGCATGCACTTAACATTTGGAACTTTTAAGGAAGTCGAACTGGTCGCCTTTTTATCTCATGGTTTGTTGACTTTGCATTGCTGCTTGATAAACCAGACATGCTGTTTTCCCCCAGACAATTTGCTACATTTGCTGAACTCAAACAAATTTGCTTTGAGTTCAGAACGGGAAATACAGCAACCTTGAAGCCAAGTTCTCTTTTATTCCTTGCATACGATGATGGCAATCTAGAATATTCTCATAGGCTAGTGTTGGAGGTCATTTTCATTGTACCAGATTAAACCAGGATGTGTGTAGCTGCCGCCAAACTGAGAAGACCTTGGTGACTGATACCTCACCCTTAGCAGATTTAATAATATTCATACTTACAATTTAATAATAATGCCTCATGGGGAAATTACTGTGCTGCATTGCACCGCAGAAGGCAGCCGTGATGGTGCCAAAGGTGGGGATAAACGCAATCAGCTGTCTTCTCCAGGGATATTTAGGCATAAGCTCAGCAGGAATTGAACCAGCAACTCTTTGATCCAAAGACAGCCATTCTACCACTTAGCTACACCTCCCATCTCCAGCTGTCATGTTTTGTGGCTCTCATCTTGGCCCGGGTTCCTCTCACCTGTGCCCCCAGCTACAATCCATCTCCATCAGAATGAAGCCCATCTTTTATTTATTTTTTCAAATTTAAAGTTGTAGTGTCAGCTGTAATGTTCATTTGGTTTTGTCCAACATTCTCGTGTTCGCCATTCTAATATAACTCTCACTGTTTCAGCTTCATTATATTTTGCTACAAGATGTGAATGTTAATTGTATTTAAACTATAGAGACAAGTATTAATAAAAACTCTGAAGCGTGTGTAATGATGAGTTTTAAAGCCTTAAAACATCTGGATAGGAAAAAAAATGTTCACTAATTTACATAGTCCCTCTAGTTTGGGTTCTTTTTTAGAAAGTAACTTCAAGAAATGGCTCTATTCTAGAACATAATTGTAGAAAGCAGACAATTCACAACTTTACTTGAGAATTATCCAGCTGCTGTGTTAAAATTTGCTTTCATAATTTTTCCGAAATGTTTTGCTTACTTAGTTTTGTGTACTTTTCATTTAAAATTATTTGAAAATTTAATAGCTGAAAATCAGTGGCTCACATAAGATTATATACAATTAGCCAATAACAATTGCAGAAGCAGTGCTTAATGTGCTTTTTGTGCAATAAAATCATTTCATACTAACGTGTTTCTTCTATTTTGTTTACTTAGGGGTTGTTGAATTTGTGCTGAGCCATAGAGCTCGCAGGAGGAATGCTTTGTTGTGTTATTGCACTTCCTAATATTGATTAATCTAAACAAAATGATTAGCTAAGAGTGTGCACTGGGAAAAGAAGACGTGCAGGCTAATCAGGAATGCACACAAATGCAAATTGAAAATGGGAAGGCAGCGATTGATAAAGGATAGTTGGGAAAGGAAAGAAACGAGGAAGATGTCAATTCAAGAATGATCTAAAACATCACAAAGTTGCTGAAAAAGGGGATTTTTTCTTCTGAAACAAAATGCTGCTGTTGTACAAGAACATCCTGAAAGCTTGATGCAAAAAGTTTAAAAGGTGAAACATGGAAGCTTCACGGGTTGAAATAATTCAAACTTAATGGGAAAAAAAGTTGTCTGGAACAACATTTTCACATTTTGTATAATGTCATCAAATCAAATATAAATTTGTGCACTTAACTTTGCGTTTAGAGTTTGTAGGTGTCAACAGACCTACCTGTGGTTAATATGTTGTGTGTAAAAGCAGTGTAAACCCTGAACGCCTTTGAAGCTTTCTCTGATTGCCGAAAAAGTATTTGAATCACAAGCTATGTTTGTTTATGTTTTAACTATTAATATGTTTGAGACATTTGAAAAACAGTCAGTCTGTTTTTTTCATGGCTTTGTCCATTAGCTGTGATGCTTCCAAACTTCCAAACAGTGCTTACACACTGAAGCTTTTGACCTATCACAATCTTGGCTAGCATTAGTTGCCAGGTAGGCTGAAATCAATCGAGCTTCTTTAAAGTTCTGAGAATCTGTTTTGATGGCTCTCTTTACACAAAGTGAACGACAATTACATTTTGTTGGTCGAGTTAGTTTTCCTAGGCATGGATCCAGGCCACCTCAAAGGCATAGGGTAAGTTATTGTTTTCAGACTTGCTGACTGGACAGACAGAGAATATCAGCTAAAATAGGAAACACAATATCAGTGCTGGGATATCTTGTTTTGTTCCTGTTAAAACTTTTTTTTAAATCAGCAAACAACAACTGAAGGAGGACAAGTTTACAGACTTTTCCAAGGAAGAACAGGAGTTTCCGAGAAAGTTCAATGTACAGGGCAGTACATTTCATGAGTGCCCACTCATGAAAAAATGATGCAAACGCATGAAAGGACAGGCTGTTCTTTTATCATTGGTGAGGAGAGAGAGACATTTGTTTTATCTACAATCAATCCAAGTTTAAAGAGTAAATTGTTATAATCTTATATATTATTTCAGTTCATGAGGTCTGTGTGTCACGGCTTTGTGCACAAAAGAGACTTTTTTTAAATTGAATTGTTTATTGAATAAAGACATTTTTCAAAGAGTTTTTTGTTTATGTCCAAGCAAGTTTTTCTGTATTTATTCAGTATACCAAGATGGTTTTACAACCATTAAACTGTAATGGAGGAACTGATTGATGGAAATGGAGAACTACTGAAGGTCTAGGTATGATATGTACAGTCCTCCACCGTCTAAGTCAAATAATACCAGGAAATATAATTTTACTGCCAATAATCTGAGTTTTCATTTCCAAGAAGATTGCTACATGTTAATTCACTCAGTTTTTGTACAGCTTACTCCAATTGGGGTTGCGAGGTTCCTGGAACCTATCCTGGCTGGTAATCTTGACTGGTTACTACGCTTGAAATTCATTAACTCAGGCTTTTAAGTCTCTACACTAATTCATCTTTCCATGGCTTTATGCACAATGACAAAATCACTCAATAAAACATTAACACTCCGTTACGAGGATGATGGGGTTTGTAAATTTATCGGCTGAAAGGACCTTTCCTAAACACTATATAGTGATTAAAAGTTGTAAAAAAATAAATAAAAAAGGTGTTAAGTCAAAAATGAAATGCAAGGCATGATTGAATGGAAGCCCGGTGTAAGTGCTTCTACTGCTGAAGAGGCAGGAAGAAGATTAAGTGGTGAAAAAATTTTAAAATGCACATTCAGTCACATTTTGGCTTTTTCATTTTAAGCTTTATTTGGCAGGCTATAGTGCCATATAAATATAGCTGACTTACAATTTTATACTTGATTGCTCATTAACCCTGGAGGTAAGTGACATAAATATGAGCATAAAAAGAATACTTCTTTGAGATGTATGATTCACAGTGTCACGCTGCACGAACATGTGGTTCGATCACTGCAATGTACTCCCACACAGGATTACAGAAATGAAGCAAATCATCATCATGAAGTTTTAATTAGATCAGGTTTTTAAACTTGACGATGGGTTTCATATCACATGTAAATGTGCTTGTGTCATTTATACCTTTTGAGGCTTGTAAAATTTGAAAGTTATGTTGAATGTCTCACCATTTAAGAAAAGATATTTGGGAAACACAAGCATTGCTTTGTGGATTCAAATGCTACTCATTAAAAAAAAGCACATTTTAACCAACAACTAGTTTCCATCTAAAGTATTGCTTAAAAGGCTGGGATTATGAAGATTGATTATCCAGGAGAGGGCCAAGTCCCAGTTTCTCTACATCAAAACTGAACCATCAGAGGTGATTTATGCCTTCCTGAAATAACTCTACTTTATTTATTGGATACTCACAAAATTTGAGTTTTTGTTGGTTTTGCAAAATTTGTCAACAACATGGCTGTTTTCTACCTACATACATACATAAATTGTGTGGTGATGGACAGGCTGAAAGACGAGGTTAGACAGGAATCTCCATGGTCAATGATGTTTGCAGATGATATTGTGATCTGTAGGGAGAGGAGGGAGAAGGTGGAGGAAAAGCTGGAGAGGTGGAGGTTTGCACTAGAAAGAAGAGGGATGAAGATTAGTCAGAGTAAAACAGAGTACGTGTGTGAATAAGAGGGATCCAAATGGAAAGTGAGGTTTACAGGGAGAAGAGATAAAGAAGGTGGAAGATTTAAAAAAAAAAAAAAAAAAAAGAATTACTCTATTCATCCCTCACCGGGGAAATTTGTTTGCTGCACTCCTTACACCGCAGCAGGCTGCCCTTCAACGGCGCCAATGGGAGAAAGGGGGTTAGGTGTCTTCTCCAAGGACCCTAGACGTGCTCTCCGTGGGACGCAAACCCGCGACCTTCCGGTCCGCGGGCGAACGCTCTAACCACACGGCCACCGTCTCCACTCTTAAGTCTCCACTTAAGTACTTAGGATCAACAGTTTAGAGCAATGGAGAGTGTGGAAAAGAGGTGAAGAAGCGTGTTCAAGCAGGCTGGAACGGGTGGAGAAAAGTATCAGGTGTGATGTGCGACAGAAGAGTTTCAGCTAGAATGAAAGGGAAAGTGTACAAAACCGTGGTGAGACCAGTCATGCTGTTTGGTCTAGAAACAGTGGCACTGAGGAAAAGACAGGAAGCAGAGATGGAAGTAGCAGAGATGAAGGTGCTGAGGATCTCTCTGGGAGTGACCAGGATGGACAGGATCAGAAATGAGTATATCAGAGGAACAGCACATGTTAGAGGTTTTGGAGATAAAGTCCGAGAAGCCAGACTGAGATGGTTTGGACATGTACAGAGAAGAGAGACTGAGTACATCAGCAGAAGGATGCTGGATTTGGAACCACCAGGAAAGAGGCCTAGAGAAAGACCAAAGAGGAGGTTCATGGATACAGTGAAGGAAGACATGAAGATAGTTGATGTGACCAAAGAGTATACAGCAGACAGGGTTAGATAGAAGAAACTGACTTGCTGTGGCGACCCCTGAAGGGAAATACCGAAAGGAGAAGAAGAAGAAGATACAGTACATACATAAATTGTGTTTTTGTGGGAACTTGAAGCATACTTGTTGGGGTTACGTGCTCAAAGGAGTCTTGTAGAAATCACTGTCACTCTCAGACAAAAGGTTTCTCCAGTAAATGAAGATAAATTGCTCCGTCTACACCTCGAAGTCTATTATTTAATGATTTTGGCTAAAGTAGGCGTGGGCAGTGGCGGCTGTCGACGTGTGGCGCAGGGGCGCCGCTCCGCCTGTCCTGGTCACCAAAACTAACAATAAAAAAAATATATAAACATTTATATTTTTGTAAGTATGTAAAACTGTCTTGTGTGAAGATTATTTGCATTTTAATAACGTTTTACACCGTTTTTTTTTTTTTTTTCTTATTTTATTTTCTTACTCATTTATTTCTACTTCCTCCGAAAACCGGAAAGAGGGCGCAGCCCCGGCCCGCCCCACTAGTAAAACGTATGGGTGTGTTTGTGGCATCCGGTTTTTGTGGAAAAAACGTGACGTCTGCTCTAAAAAATTTTTCCATTCATGTGTATTGCAAACCATAACCACGCCCGCGGGGCGCATTTAAATACGCCCATCGGGTGTGTGATAGGTTATCCTCTCTGTCAGTCTGTTACATGAACCAATCAATTAGCTATAAGCTGACCTATAAATCCCACCCACGCCACGCCCTTTGTTTTCACTGCGGACTTCTGGGAAGTGGTCTTCAAAATGGCGTCTGAAGCTAGTTCAGTTAACAATTCAAGTTACTTTTTAAAAGAGAATTTGGTGTCGTGGCTTCTACAGAATCCGTTTTCTTAGCAGTCTGAAGAAGAAAAAATGAGAGTCTGTCTACATAAGAGGGATCATCCAACAGTTCCAACTAGAAATATAGAAAATCAGGTAGAGTAACTTCCTCTCTTCTTATGGTTTTCTATGTTAGACTATTGTGTTATTGAAACTAAAATAAGACACATTAGTTGTATTTGTGTCTGAGCACAGATTAAATTAATTATGAATAATGTTGTTTATTAGAAATTATATTGATTATTGGTGTTAAAATGTTTGCTTGACAAGAATATTTTTTTATCTAATTTAGCTCTTTATTTTCTTTTGTAAAACTTTATAGAAATGTTCATTTCAAATTTGAATTTAACATTCTTATTTCTACTGTAATATATTTTTACTGCAAAGAATTGCTTTTGTTATTTTGTGTGTGACGAAAATGAATTGAATGATGTATCAAAAGTTCATTCTGTTACAGTAAAACAATGTTTTGTTTGACCCTTTAAAGGTGCTGTTGGCTTAATTGCTGCAAATCAGAGCATTGAAAATTATTTAGGAAAGAGGAGCAGCATGTGTGGTCCAGAAGAGTGTGGCAAAATTGCTAAAGATGTAAGTAAAATACAAAAATAAAATTATTTTCTGATACTGTGTACTGTTCATTTCAGGACGGCTACATGTGGCCCTCTTGGAATCCAGCTACACAACAGTTGCAGTGTTCTATAATGTACTTGCAGTTCTGCCTTTTTATTCTGGGCTGAATCAAGTTTATTTATTAAAAGGAGTAGATTGTGTTCCACCTGTAGTTGACAGAGGCATGGAGAAAGAGATAATAAGAGATAATAAGAGATAAACACAGTCTGATTAAATGGATGTAGACTTCATTTTTTTCTTAACTTTAATCTTAAGTCTTGAATTTATTCTGATATGTCTGATCACAAAAACAATGTTATGACAAAATAACTGATTGAATTTTCTCTGTTTTTAAAATTTGTGACAACATCCTTGTGCATGCAACAGAGCGATTTTCATTCACGGATCATCTCATTAGTGCCACCCTGCTTCAAGCTGAGAAGTTTGAAGAACATGCTGAGGTATTCCCTGAGCAAGCATTGGGGGTAACCTTAAATGCATACCCTGCCCTCATTGGAAACAGGCTGAAGTCAGAGCTTGGAGTCATCTACAGCAAGGAGGATTTGAGAAACTGTATGTGGGACTTTAATCAGAAGGTGATTGAAAAATTTCCAGAGCAGAAAGAAAGAAGGGCCAAATTTCTGTTCAAGTAGGGTGGATCATATTCGTGTGAAAATAAAACTTTTAAATATTTATTTACTGGCATGTGATATCTTTTATATAATATATCTAAAAAAAATTGTGTGTGTTTGAACAATATGCGCCACCCCCAGTTTTTTTTACCACCAGCCGCCACTGGGCGTGGGTGTATAGTTTTGAGATCGGTTATGCCAGTGCTTGTCCTTGTCGCCATGAACCAAAACAAATATTGGTGTTTAGTTGAATGGATGCACATTTGTTTGCATATTCCATTATTTTTTTTTGCTTCTGTGGACTCCATGTGGCAGACATGTTGTAACATGTGATTTTCTTGACAAGTAAATTGCATATCTCGGCCATGCAGATTGGCGATCAGTTAAACAACAAATAAATACATATTCATCATGGACGCCTACAAAAATTACAACATCAAAAGTATAAAGACAAAATTCTCCGACTGGGAAATAATTCGAAATAATTACCGTCAACAGAATAAAAGTTCAAACCAGAAAACATAGCTGTGTCCTGCCTCAAGACACAACATGTTAGAATGTCTGAAGTTGAGGACACACGCGCAGGACAATTTGCAGTTTTTAACAAGAAACAGATCTATTCTTGAAACTGAAAACTCAAATATATCTACAAGCAAGGCAGATCTTCGCAGGTCACAAACATTTAAAAAACTAGACTGAGGAGGACCTGTAGGTAAGAGTTTCACACAAGATTGACATTAGATTGACACAAGAATACCTTGTTACAAGTGAAGGACAAGACTCATGTTACATACAGATGAGAGGGAGAGACAATGAGACACATGTGAGACGCATTAGAAGGGAACAGCAAATCATCAGAACAAGGAGAGAACACAAGGAGTGGAAGTCGAGACACCTGGAACGAGAGGGAGGTCAGTATTTCAAAATGAGACAGGAAGTTAACCTAAATAACAACAAAACCGCTGGTAATGACCTGAAACTATGACACGCAGGGTTATACCATTATCGTCATCAGCAGTATGTTTTCGTCAACGATGACGAAAACTAAAGGATTTTGTTGACGAAGCATTTTTTTATGACGATGACGTAACGAAATAAATGCAAAATTTTGGTGATGAAAACGTGACGAGACATTTGCAGGTTTCTGCTGACGAGATGAAAACGTAACGAAATAGGCATCAGACTTCCACATTTCTGTCTGTGAAAAGAAACAACACAACAGCTGCATCTGTCTCTCACGGCGGTACGCCCCCCACAAAGCTGCACGTTCACACCGTCTACATAACACACCACCAGCCATGAGGAAGTCACACACGTTGTTGAAAACAGTAACAAGGAGCTTGGTGGTCAGAAACTTAAAGTTTTCCACATATTTTGCGCAAACAGCATGCTAACTTCAAGCTAATGCTAGCTTGTCGGGGATGCTAACTTCCAAGTTAGCTTGGTTGCGCTAACGACTGCTTTAAATGCATTCCGATGTTTACTTTGTTTACAGGGTTATTAAGAGGTGTCATTTTTAAGTATTCATAAGTTACAACGTTCCTCACTCACTGTAAAAATTATATTTATTTACGTTGTTTTACAATGTTCGCTGTTTTGCGTAAGTTAAAGCTCGGCAGAGTTTTTTTTTTTTTTTTAAACAAACAACCTGCATTATTCTCAGTAATAAAGACACGATTGTTAAAGTTTATTTTTTTTATTTATTTTTTTTTTTTACACTAAAACTAGACTAAAAATGTTCTCAGTCTTCCCTGATGAAAACTAGACGAAAACTCTTTTGGATTTTCGTGACTAAAACGAAAATATAAAGAGATGACGAAAACGTGACTAAAACTTAAATTAAAATTTGTCCAAAGACGAAGACTAAAACGAAAACTTAGATGGCTGCCAAAAACAACAATGATCGTCAGAAGGATTTCATTCATATAGACATGGACATGTTACTGTCTGGCAGTGGTGGATGATGTACCCACTTTTTGTACTTAAGTAAAAGTACAGATAATTAGGCAAAAAATTTACTAAAGTAAAAGTACCAATAAAAAAAATCTATTTAAGTAAAAGTACAAAAGTAGTTGGTGTAAATTGTACTTTTTAAGTAAAAAGTAAAAGTATTCGACCATAATTCAAATGTTATTTTTTGTGCTATAGGGTGTCACCATGGTAACCAGGATAAATACTCTGCAGGGGTGTGACCCCCCTCACCCGCCTCTTTTGGTCCACAAAAAAAATAAAAAAATAAAATAAAGTCAAGCTATCCCCTAGAAGGGCCAGTGCATGGGCCGCCAAAATGGAGAAAAATGACACTTATTTTTAAAAATGTTTTGGGGGGGAGGCCCCCAGTCACTATATACTGGTTTTGTCAAAGCCCCGACCCCCTTTGGAAAATTCTAGATCCGCCCCTGCTCTGTGTAATGATGGCTCAACTTTTTATTTAGAAGTAAACACAACGAACAATCTTCTGACTCTTTTTAATTTGTACTAGATTTGATGTTAGGTTTTTGGCGCAGAATAAATGCGGAAAATGTTTCTCGATTCATTACTTCTTCTCCCGATCAACTGCTTCTTTTGATTTTGGCGATGCGGCTTCAAGATGCGCTAAAAAAAAACTTGTCTATTTTTCAAAGTCCTGAACGAAAATGTAACGAAAAATGTAAAACACACTTTTAAAAAGTAGCGAAGTAAAAGTACAGATATTAGCTCTAAAAATGTAGTGAAGTAAAAGTAAAAGTACCGGTCTTAAATTTTATTTAAGTAAAGTACAGATACACAATTTTTTTTACTTAAGTACAGTAACGAAGTACATTTACTTTGTTACGTTCCACCACCACTGTCTGGTGTCTCTCATCACTTGAAAAACTTTGCTGCTGATGGATGCTGGTTGATCCCTAATTTTCCTGATTAACTGATGGTCAGGACACTGTTAAGAGGTGTTCCGACTGATCTGATGGGTAGTGGTGTGGGAGTCCCACAGGGAACCGTGCTCTCACCCCTTTCTCTTCACCTTATACACCTTGGTATATATATTTTTTTAATTTCACATTAATTGTACAGCCCAATATCACGGGTCATTCATCTCAACAGGGTTCACACAATAAATTGAAAAGAAAATGCACAAAAATATGCAAGAAATGGTTTAATATGAAACAATAGCTTCTTCTTCTTCTCCTTTCGACATTTCCCTTCAGGGGTTGCCACAGCAAGTCAGTTTCTTCCATCTAACCCTATCTGTTGCATCCTCTTCGGTCATGCCAACTATCTTCATGTCTTCCTTCACTGTATCCAGGAACCTTCTCTTTGGTCTTCCTCTAGCCCTCTTTCCTGGTGGTTCCAAACCCAGCTTCCTTCTTCCGATGTACTCTCTCTCTCCTCTGTACATGTCCAAACCATCTCAGTCTGGCCTCTCTGACTTCATCTCCAAAACTTCTAACATGTGCTCTTCCTCTGATATACTCATTACCGATCCCGTCCATCTTGGACAGGATCAGAAACAATATGAAATATGAACAATATGAAACAATTTTTAAAATAACTAAACAAACTTACAACGTTCCTGCCTCAAGACTGTCCTTTTTGGTGAGGAAAAACTCCAGCAGAGGAAAGAAAAAAAAAAAAAAAGAGAGAAAAGAAACTGCACGGAGCTCAAAATGAAGGAGGAATCACTTACTATTCCAGTTGTATCTACTTCTGTTAATTAAATATTAGCTAATCCAATTGTAAACTTATATGCTGTATTTGAAGAAATCGGCAAATGGCCTTCCTGATGAGAATGGGCAGTTATTGGGGGCCATAGGCAAGAGGAACAAGAGATGAGAAGAGAGTACTTAAAGCGATGCAAATACAACAATCATCAATCTCTAAGAGTGTGGGGACGACTTCACAGTGTAAACATATTGTTCATACTGTAACTCTGTGTAATCCCTCATTCATCCAGTAATGATCCATCATAGAAAAGACTTCAAAGTTGTATTCTGGACAGTGTATTTTCTCATACAGATATTTCGACTTCCACCTGGATATAATTTTCAATCTGATTAAAAATTACGATCAGATTGAAAATGATCAGAAAAGACACTGTGCAAAACATAACGTTGAAGCCTTTTCTATGATGTTCATACTGTTATTATTTTTCAATGTATAGACATTTCCTGTAGATCTTGAGGAATGGTGGTCTGTGTGTCAGGTTTTTAGACTTGAAATATTTTTGTTCATTTGTTTTGGTTGAAAAATTATAAGAAGAGTAAAATAGAAAAGCGGACAAGCGAAGACAGTGAAAAAACATGGGGTCTATGCTGCAATGATTGGTAGTTTTTTTTAATGTTAAACGCAACAACATACTGTACATGCTGGATCAAATACGAGAGACCATGTATGAACAAGAAAGGATACTTAGACGTGAGTAAGAAGTTTGTTTTAGTATAAGTATGAGTTATGCAAGAAACCACGCAGGGATTCAGTAGCAACACTGAGTTTGAAGAGCAGTGGATATAGCAGACAGGAAACAGTGTGATACAGGGATCGCATACAGTGGTGGTCAAAAGTTTACATACACTTGTAAAAAACATAATGTCATGGCTGTCTTGAGTTTCCAGTTATTTCATCAACTCTGATTTTTCTCTGATATAGTGATTGGAACAGATCCTTCTTTGTCACAAAAAACATTCATGAAGTTTGATTCTTTTATGACTTTATTATGGGTAAACTGAAAATGTGACGAAATCAGCTGGGTCAAAAATATACATACAGCAATGCTAATATTTGGTTACATGTCCTTTGGCCATTTTTACTTCAATTAGGTGCTTTTGGTAGCCATCCACAAGCTTCTGGCAAGTTTCTGGTTGAATCTTTGACCACTCCTCTTGACAGAATTGGTGCAGTTCAGTTAAATTTGTTGGCTTTCTGACATGGACTTGTTTCTTCAGCATTATCCACATGTTCTCAATGGGATTTAAGTCAGGATTTTGGGAAGGCCATTCTAAAACCTTAATTCTAGCCTGATTTAGCCATTCCATTACCACTTTTGATGTGTGTTTGGGGTCATTGTCCTGTTGGAACACCCAACTGCGCCCAAGACCCAACCTTTGGACTGATGACTTCAGGTTTTCTTGAAGAAATTGAAGGTAATCCTCCTTCTTCATTGTCCCATTGACTCTCTGTAAAGCACCAGTTCCATTGGCAGCAAAACAGGCCCACAGCATAATACTACCACCACCGGGCTTGATGGTAGGCATGGTGTTCTTGGGGTTAAAGGCCTCACCTTTTCTCCTCCAAACATATTGCTGGGCATTGTGGCCAAACAGCTCAATTTTTGTTTCATCTGACCACAGAACTTTGTCCATGTGATCAGCAGCAAACTTTAGTCGAGCCTTAAGGTGCCGCTTTTGGAGCAAGGGCTTCCTTCTTGCACGGCAACCTCTCAGTCCATGGCGATGCAAAACACGCTTGACTGTGGACACTGTCACCTGTGTTCCAGCAGCTTCTAATTCTTGGCAGATCTGCTTTTTGGTGATCCTGGGTTGACTCTTCATCCTCCTGACCAGTTTTCTCTCAGCAGCAGGTGACAGCTTGCGTTTTCTTCCTGATCGTGGCAGTGACAAAACAGTGCCATGCACTTTATACTTACAAACAATTGTTTGCACTGTTGCTCTTGGAACCTGCAGCTGCTTTGAAATGGCTCCAAGTGACTTTCCTGACTTGTTCAAGTCAATGATTCTCTTTTTCAAATCTGTGCTGAGCTCCTTTGACTTTCCCATTGTAGCGTTTGTGGGTGTTTTTATCCAATGAGCCCTTTTTAAATGGCCTCAGAGAAGTCACCAGCTGTAGTCACTCATAATCACTCACAAGAAGTTAAGAGGTCATGCTATGAAGCTCATGTCATTGACACAACTTTCTAAGTCTCCAAAATTGCTCATTCATGTTGCTGTATGTATATTTTTGACCCAGCTGATTTTGTCACATTTTCAGTTTACCCATAATAAAGTCAAAAAAGAATCAAACTTCATGAATGTTTTTTGTGACAAAGAAGGATCTGTTCCAATCACTATATCAGAGAAAAATCAGAGTTGTTGAAATAACTGGAAACTCAAGACAGCCATGACATTATGTTCTTTACAAGTGTATGTAAACTTTTGACCACCACTGTATATTTTTTCAAGGAAATATTCAGAATTTTGTGTTGTGCGAGTCAATTGACCACCACTACCTGAAAGCCCATGGAGGTGTCTCGAGACACCAGGCCTTCTGCTTGAGTTATTAAAACAAGACACTTAAGAGTCGTTTGGAAGGCACTAAATAAACACTTGGAGACAAGGACTATGAGACTAATTGAATCGCAAAAACGACTCTGCTCCAGTGTGCAGGTCAGGTAGAGGTGTCAGATGACTCTTTCTGGGGTAGACAGGAGGTTGAGAAAATCTTGGGGCTTCTAGTGTTATGTATGGTGCAAAATAATGCAGAATCATTCATTCATTCATTGGATGGAAAATTTGAAGGTTGATAATGGTGTAGGAATAAAATGAATCCAAGAAAATACTAAAATAAGAGTTGCAAACAGAGTATGTACACAGAAAAGTAGGTGTGCATTAAACAAGAGTCACTCTTTCTTCTTTGCAAGAGCAGCATTTTATTCTTATTCTGGGTAATAAATTAGCGGGTCTGAAAAAAATTACTAAAAGATAGTAGCAGCTGCATAAAAAAGCTTTTAGTCTTGATACAAGCAACATGATTTAGCCACCTGATGCCTTGAAGGTGTTTTGTTTTACATGCCTTTTTTGTTACAACCCTAAACATGCCCTGTTAGATTAGAATTTAGTAACTGTGTTGAGCATGGGTGTCTAAAGTTGTGAAAATGATTTTCTGTCATCTTGGATAAAGGAAATTATGTATAAAAAATAGCTAGATTGTAGCACTAGTTAACCAGAGCTGGTAAACCCTACAGTTAGCCATGGAAACAAAGGGCCTGTGTATAATAAGAACAACATAGTACTGTCCACATTTGGTTCAATTATGAAAAATTCTTTTTCTATGTGGTTGTAGAATTTCTTTTTTTTTTTTTTTCCTTTTACCTCATTATGTCGAGCTTTATGACAAGCAGGATGGTGTTCAATATGTAAAGTACTGCTGGGTGTGTTGTATTTGTAGACTTTTAAAACAAACAATGAACAATTTGCTTGAACTAATCTTAGAATTGATATAAAAGATGTTCGAAGTGATAATAGAGAAAAAAATCCTATTTTATCAAACACAAAAGGACAATTTCTTTCACAAGGTTGTGTACCATCTGCAGCTAATACACTCAGACTGCAGAGTGCACAGCATAGCAAGCGAGTGTCCCGTGGGTCAGGCAGGAAGGTTAAACAGGCAAAGAGGAAGAGGATAGAAGGGAGGTCACTGAGGCTTATCTTCTTTCCCATCTTTCTGCCTGCTTTCCCCTCAGGCTTAACAGGAATTCACAAACACAGGTGCTCAGAAGCACACCTGCACATGTTGATTTACTTCATGCTGATGATGACCCAAAAAGCTTCTCAAATTGGTGAAATTTGTCTGCCATTTAAGCAAGAGACAAAATGCTTCGGTAAATTCAGTGACCAGGTTTGGATTTCTTCTGATTGGATTAGGCCATTATAACCAGCTCACTGAACAAAGGCTACGGTGAGCTGCTGCAACTAGATCCTCAAGGATAAAGTTACAAAGAAATGAGAAGATGATTATTATTTAGAATAAAGGAAAACACTGATTGCTAATGTGAAATGCTATCACTTCAATTTTTCTGTTTTTCCAAATTTTCCCCAAAAATGTTATGGGTTGATGTGTTGATTTCATTCCCTGTTCTCGTAGAGTTTACAGGTTGCACTATGGTTTCAATGGAGATTTCACATAGTTAAAACGAGGGTTAAAATATCTCAAGTTTAGCATCTCGCAGTCGCAAGTTTAGCTCGATTCCTTAGCTCCAGAGCTATGGAGAGTGTGGAAAAGAGGTGAAGAAGCGTGTTCAGGCAGGCTGGAACAGGTGGAGGAAAGTATCAGGTGTGATGTGTGATAGAAGAGTTTCAGCTAGAATGAAAGGGAAAGCGTACAAAACCGTGATGAGACCAGCCATGCTGTTTGGTCTAGAAACAGTAGCACTGAAGAAAAGACAGGAAGCAGAGATGGAGGTAGCAGAGATGAAGATGATGAGGATCTCTGAGAGTGACCAGGATGGACAGGATTAGAAATGAGTACATCAAGGGAACAGCACATGTTAGAGGTTTTGGGGATAAAGTTCGAGAGGCAAGACTGAGATGGTTTGGACATGTGCAGAGGAGAGAGAGTACATACGAAGATGGATGCTGGATTTGGAACCACCAGGAAAGAGGACTTAGAGGAAGACCAAAGAGGAGGTTCATGGATGCAATGAAGGAAGACATGAAGATAGTTGGTGTGACCAAAGAGGATACAGCAGATAGGGTTAGATGGAAGAAACTGACTTGCTGTGGCGACCCCTGAAGGGAAATGCCGAAAGAAGAAGAAGTTGTCTTAATAAAGTATACCATGTTTTCTCGGTAAGTCGTGAAAGTTCAGGTTAACATATAGGTATATAGCCCAAAGCCAAATTTTAACACGGACATTTTTGAAACAGCAGCACAAAATACAGAAAAAAGTAAACTATCGACGAATTAGAGCATTTGTTTTGGTGTTTGCATTTATTCTAGGTTTTAAAAGTACATTTTGTCATTATTATTACTTTAAAAATTCAGTGTTGTAAAAGTTTATTCAAGCAATAAAGCAGTACGAAACATGAATAATTACATAAGCGTCACATTGGGCGCTTGCAGGTAGAATTGGAATGCAGCGGTCCTATCATTAAAGAAAGCTTTTGATACAATCAATCATGCAATACTTCTTGAAAAATTACAAGAACACGGTACGAGGGGAATTGCTGGGGAATGGATAAAAAGTTAATTATATATAAGTCCATAATATTTGTTTGAATTAAGATAGAATAACGAAGTGAATTACTTAATTATTGTGAATATGTATATATATATGAGTACTGGTGGTGGTGTTAAATAAGTTTTCTTCTCCCCACTCCTTTCTGGATATTAGAAACTTTGATTTGTGCACTTGCTCTTATTGCATTATTATTGTTATTATTTTGAATTGACCTTGAAAAATGTGGGAGATTGGAAGTAAAAAAGATATATATCTAAGGGTGTAACGATACACAAAAATCCCGGTTCAGTATGTAACTCAGTTTTGAGGTCAAGGTTCAATAATTTTTCAAAACAGTATTGACACAAAGTGCAAAAGAATGTACCCCTCGTTTCTTTGTACGTTTATTAAACCAACAGTTTGTCTGATCACTGTTCAATCAGGAAATTAAAAACAAAAGCAAAGCACTTCTTGGTATAAGTATATAATATACTTTCAAATAATTAACCAATTTATCATTCATTTATCCATCTTTTTCTAAAAATCCTTGTAAAAAGTAAACAAAACCAACAGTTTGACTGAATATAATCCCAAATTCTATTTTGTAAACAGTCCAATGAATGCTGTTATGGCTTAGGCCCGACCAAATTAATTATTGACAGGCTGCTTGAATGTCGGCCAGCTGCATTTGCAGTGATTTTTTTTTCTTGTAATAACATCAATATTTACTCTGGGTTGGTCCCTTTCAGGTAAGTTGGAATGTTTGATGTTTGCCAAAAAAAAAAAAAGGCATCTCCCTCCCCAAACAAAACAAACAAACAAAAAAACAATGCAGGTCTTGATGTAGGCCCAGTGTTCACAAAGAGTTTTGGTTCCTGCCATAGCTTGGAGAGATTTGGTACAAAGGCCTTATTTATGAGGAGTTAGCGTGTTCTCTTGGTCTGGTCTCAGGATCTCATCATGTACTTCAACTTCCTGACATTAACCTAAACATGTCAGTTTGATCAATGTAAATTATCCCAAAGATTGTGCATTTGTTCTTTTCACTCTTTGTTGCCCTGCGACATACCGCTGACCAGTCCACGATGTAACCCACCTTCTTCTTCTTGTTTCGGCATTTCCCTTTAGCGGTCGTCACAGCAAGTCAGTTTCTTCCATCTAATCCTATCTGCTACATCCTCTTTGGTCACACCAACTATCTTCATGTCTTCCTTTACTGTATCCATGAACCTCCTCTTTGGTCTTCCTCCAGCCCTCTTTCCTGGTGGTTCCAAATCCAGCATCCTTCTTCCAATGTACTCTCTCTCTCCTCTGTACGTGCCCAAACCATCTCAGTCTTGCCTCTCGAACTTTATCTCCAAAACCTCTAACATGTGCTGTTCCCGTGATGTACTCATTTCTAATCCTGTCCATCCTGGTCACTCCCAGAGAGATCCTTAGCATCTTCATCTCTGCTACATCCATCTCTGCTTCCTGTTTTCCTGTCTAGATGTAACCCACCTTCAGACATGATATTAACTGGGATCGACTCTAACTCCTACCATAATGTTGCATAGCAAAAAAAAAAAAAAACATTTACAAAATGGATGGTTGAATAGGATAAATAATAAATAACAAAATCTGACCCAATGACATTGGGTCGTGTTATTCATTTGAGAGGCAGTCAGACATGTTCGACACACATCAGGCCTCATAAGCTTCCATAATCTATTTGCTTTTTGGCTTCACAGCTAAAATCCAGTAGAGCATACATAAATAGTATTATTTTGTCCTTCGGAAGCCACAATATTAAAGTTTTTCATTTTGTGTAATTTTTTAAAAAAAGGAGCTTGTGCTTTTGTAGGGTAATAAATCTTATATATGTGGATGTCATATCTTTTGTTAGCTCAGAATGCGATAATTGCAGTAAAAAGAAAAAATCCAATTATTCAGTTTGACTTTTAATGTTTCCCTATGCTTCTCCAGTTAGTCCTGCACTGTAGGTGTGTGTACAACACAGCATGAATCTTATTTTGGGCCACAAATACAGTGTAAAGTGCAACGAGTCAGCAAAGCTAACCCATATTCTTTTATACTCTTATTTTGGTGCATTCACATTGAATAACCACTCCCTGTGAAGGGAGTGACCACAGCACATACATCAAAACACTTCCTGCTCAGTTTACAATTCCTGGCATGGCAGAGAACAAAATCCTTGGCCAAGAACAACTTCATGTTCAAAAAGTATTTCAAAACCGGATGGGAGCGTTTCAAAAAAAAAAAAAAACTTCAGGTATGTTTTGGAAACAATGTTCAAACATGGTAGAAACCTCTGGAAAGTTGAATTTGTATAAGTGTATAAGCACACCCCTATTTGACAATTTGTCATTTATTTGTTCATGTTACAACTGTTTTGTCTAATCAATAATTATTTGTTTGTTAATACAAATTCAAGCAGGAATAGATTTGTCACAGTGGGATTTTGTTTTATTTACGTAAAGTATTTTTGGACATATAATTTATAATACAGCTTGTTTATCAAATGACAGAAAATTATTAGTGAACCTCGGAAATCAAAAAGAAGAGGGAAAACGATTTGGCACCCATTTGTTCTGAAGTGCCAAAGCATTAGAAATTCCTCAATCTGAGGCTGAAATTTTTTCAACTTTTTTTTCAAATTAGTTCAAACTAGGAAAAAAGTTGTAACAATTGACTTATTATGATTTGGTTCAGAATGTATTTATTTATTTTGCAATGATGAAAAGGAGTATTTTCTGAAGCCTTGTAGTATAAAAGATATGAGTTTTTGGATTTTTAAAATTAATGGAAAGTATTGAGAGTTGTCACCATTGCCCTTGCCTTTGACATTTCCGCCCTTTTCTCGCCATTTCATTTTTTTTCCCTCTGCTTGATTATTCCTATTGCTTTGTCTTTCTCGCTATCTACTTCTCTGTCTGTTCTCCTCTCTTTCGCAGCATCAGCAGGATTTGCCACAATAGGTCAGGTGTTAATGTAAAATTCCCGACTTGCATAATCCCCTGCTTGCATAATTTTGCTGCCCTACAAGCAAAGTGACCACCGTACTTGGAAAAATTGCTGTTTTCTGTTTATGGTAATTAGTGGGAAAATCCCTTAAGACATACAAATGTCATTTTGATGTTTTATAGTTTAGGAACTAAGCAATGTGCAATTCTCATCAGCTGTTTCTTTTCGTAATGTCTTGCTTGGCAGTGGCTGAAAAATTCTAAATTGCAGCAGAGTAGTTCCATGTAGACGGCCCCACAAACAGTTCTAAAGATATCAGTATTTAAATTGATAGTTCAATGCACACATGAATATACAACGATGTGTGTAATCAGATGCAGCAGAGGCCGCACTGCTGACAAGCTGGGTTGCTCAGCTCTTGACTATCCATTAAATATCTTTTTTACAAAGTGCCATCCAAACAAATAAATCAGGATTTGGAAAAGATGAGTATTTTTTTCTCCACAACTTGAGGATGATTTTTCTTGGCACAGGATAAAATTGAGAGTATTTTTTTGTGGCAGTTACTGAGGTTAAAACTCAACAGCTAAATACAGGCTACAACTTTGACAAGAAAAATGGTAGAAGACAAGGAAGAGGTTAAAAGATCCAGCAGTGTCATGACAGCAGAATTAAATTTCATGGTTAAGCAAGAAGATTTGCTGAACCTAATTGATGAAGTGCGGCGACTTAGAGGCATTATAAAAGAAAAAGACAAGAAGATTGAGGAGCTGCAAAAAAAGAGTAGATGATTTGGAACAATACACAAGAATTGATGACTTGGTGATTACTGGATTGGTGACAAAACATCGCACCTATGCCGGGATTGTAGCTGTAGAAAAGGAAGGTAAAGGTGCTTCATCAACTACACATACAGTATCAGAACAACAAGTCATTCATTTTGATCATAGTAAAGGAATTCCTCTTGAAAGTAATACTATCTCTAACTGCCAAACTTTACCTCAGAAACAAGGGAAACGCCCTAAAAACATCATGAGATTTGTAAAGTGTAAGCATAAAGTTGAAGTGTTGAAATTAACAAAGAAACTTAATAGTACAAATGTTTATGTTAATGAACATCTGACACAAAAAAAATGCAGAAAATGCACGTAAGGCCAGAATACTAAAAAAACAAAAGAAGATCCAAGATACATAAATAAGGAATTGTAAAGTCATGATTAAACTTAATGGAAGCCTAGAACGAGCTAAAATAATAACAATAAGAGAGATGGAAGACCTGGAAAAATTCAGCTAATATCAAAGACAATGAGGCTTGGAACTAGACTAACACAATAGACTAAACACCAATCCACAATAGAAATAAAAGACCTAAATATTTTTGAACTTCAAGATTACAGTTTCCATAGTCTATGTTTGCATAGACCCAGATGAACATTTGAAAGAAACCATAAACACGGGCTGAGGAGTTCCCAGTGTTTCCATTAGAATGAAGAACATCTATTGACTTCTTTAGATATTTAGCTGTAGATTAGAATAAGCTAATATTTAAATAATAAACTTTGACACATTGGTTGCTCGTCCTGGGAGAGGGATCTCTCTTTTGTGTGGATCCCCACGAGGTTTCTTATTTTTTCCCCACTGATGGATTTTTTAGAAGATTTTCCTCACCGAGAAGGAGAGTCTTCTTTGTCACTCTTTGTTGCCCTGCGACATACCGCTGACCAGTCCACGATGTAACCCACCTTCAGCCATGATATTAACTGGGATATGCTCTAACTCCCACCATGATGTTGCATAGCATAAATGTGCTAGTCTTGTTTAGTTAGCATTTGTTAGTTATTTTTCTTGCTAGCTCAGTGGCTAAAGTGGTCGCCGGCAGAACAGAAGTTCGCAGGTTCGCATACCACTGGGTGCACGTCTAGGGTCCTTGGAGAAGACACCTAATCCCCCGTTTTTCCCACTATTGGCACTGTCGTTGGCAGCCTGCTGCGGTGTTGGAGTGCAGTACACAAATTTCCCCGGCGAGGGATGAATAGAGTAAAACATTTATTTATTTTTAGAAAAATTGACATTCTCTGTTGAAGAGTTGATGGAATGTGTTACAACTGAATTAGGAAATGAGTTTGTTAAACAAAGATAATTATAAGTTGCATTTATAGGACTCTGAGATCATGTATTGATGAATTTAACACAATTTTTTAAAAAATATTTTCCAAATATAATGATAAACATCTCCTAAAATGCGGGGACTTTAATATTAACTTACGTATTGAAATAATCTGTACACACACAAACATCAGATTATGTAAACAGTATGTTTGATCTGGGCATGTATCCTGTGATTTCAAAATCTAGCAAAATAACAACACAGTGCAAATTTAATAGACAATATACAGATATATATTTATATATTCTTCTTCTTCTTTCGGCATTTCCCTTCAGGGGTCGCCACAGCAAGTCAGTTTCTTACATCGAACCCTATCTGCTGTATCCTATATCTTCATGTCTTCCTTCACTGCGTCCATTAACCTCCTCTTTGGTCTTCCTCTAGTCCTCTTTCCTGGTGGTTCCAAATCCAGCATCCTTCTTCCTATGTACGCTCTCTCTCTCCTCTGTACATGCTCAAACCATCTCAGTCTTGCCTCTCAAACTTTATCCCCAAAACCTCTAACATGTGCTGTTCCTCTGATATATTCATTTCTAATCCTGTCCATCCTGGTCACTCCCAGAGAGATCCTCAGCATCTTCATCTCTGCTACCTCCATCTCTGCTTCCTGTCTTTTCCTCATTGCCACTGTCTCTAGACCAAACAGCATGACCGGTCTCACCACGGTTTTGTACACTTTTCCTTTCATTCTAGCTGAAACTCTTCTGTCGCACATCACACCTGATACTTTCCTCCACCTGTTCCAGCCTGCCTGAACACGCTTCTTCACCTATTTTCCACACTCTCCATTGCTCTGGACTGTTGATCCTAGATATTTAAAATCTTCCACCTTCTTTATCTCTTCTCTCTGTAACCTCACTTTTCCATTTGGATCCCTCTCTTTCACACACATGTACTCTGTTTTACTCTGACTAATCTTCATTCCTCTTCTGTCTAGTGCAAACCTCCACCTCTTCCGCTTTTAATATATATATGTATATATATATATATATATATATATATATATATATATTTAATAGACAGAAAACTGAAAAGTGGTTTATTTTTAACAGATGTAAGTGAACATCTGCCAGTTTTTGTGGTGTTTGATTTTAAGTTTAACACCACACTTGGAAGTGAATTTAAGTTACAAAGGATAATTGATGCATTTAAAATCTAAATTTAGAGAACAAAGTTGGAATGATGTTTATGATGGTGATATCAATGACTCATACACTGTACAAACACTATTATCCCTTAAAAAATAAAGTACAACTATAAACATAATAATTTACTTATAGCAACATGGCAACACCTTCCCGCGGAAGTTGTTGCTATGTTGCCATGGTGGCAATGCGCTCTACCTGTCAGCTGCTGCAGGAAGCAGCAGGTTGGAGGAGATAAAATTCTTACAAATTTTTAAATGTTAACATGTTTGTATTAAAAGTCATAAAAGGTCAGCCTCCTAGGTTGTATTTTATTTATTTTAATTAGCATGTGCAGTGATGTGCAGTCATAATGATGGCTTCGGCGGTTCTAGTGTTAAAATAAATGGAACCACAGGAATGAAATCAAAATAGCTAGGGAAATAGCTTGATGAATTAGTAATGCATCTTATATGTATTTGTTTCTTTTCAAAAATTAACCCAACATACCTTTTCCTTTTCTTTTCTGCTGTCTCTTGTTATGAGTTTCATTAAGGGTTTATCCCATCAATTTTTAAGTCAATGTGCAGGGTAAGTCTTAAGAGTTAAATTTTGTGGCACAAAGTTAAAAGAAGAAGAAAAAAAGATATTTACAAAGCAGATACGGTACAATCCTAATCCACAGTGCAGACATGGCATCTGAAGGCCGTGGGGAATGATTACCTGTGGTGTTTCGTACTGCAGTAAGATGGACTCAATCTGTTGCTGTACCTGCTTCTGAGGTTGTCCAGCAGGCTCTGGACAAGGTGTGACATGGTTTTACATCTGGTTTTACAGATAAGTATTTTTTAGCCTGTCAGTGTGAGTCTGCTCACCCAGCACACAGTATTATAAAAAATCCTCAGCATCATTCACAGAAGTAGTAGAACCTCAGCAGAGAAAAAAAAAAAACTTCCTGAGCACTTCCTGTAGATGTGATCAGTGTTTTCTGGGTAAATTCCCATTTCTGGATTTATAGCTAAAGACCACACCTAGAGCAATTACATTCTCGTTGACAAAAGGTTCACAGATACTCTTACTCTCAACAGTTATGAGCAGTGATATTTTGTAATGTAACTTTAAAGATTTCACAACCCAGATAGTGACAGAATGAAAATCTGAGGGTGGTATGATCTTGACAGAAATTGTAATTACAAGTTTTGTTTAATATTTAATTGTAGCATATTCATTCTTCATAGTGAAATTACTTTTGCTACCGCAGCAGGCAGCCATGACATTCTGCATGGTGGAAGCCACTAGGTGGTAAGGTGTCTTCTCCAGACACCTAGACATGGGCCCAGTTGGAATTGAACCAGCTTCTACCAGTCAATAAAATATTCAATAAATTGAACATTACGTCTCAGCCATGCTGTTTGGTCTCGAGACAGTGCCACTGAGGAAAAGACAGGAAGCAGAGATGGAGGTCGCAGAGATGAAGATGCTGAGGATCTCTCTGGGAGTGACCAGGATGGACAGGATCAGAAATGAGTATATCAGAGGAAAAGCACATGTTAGAGGTTTTGGAGATAAAGTCCGAGAAGCCAGGCTGAGAAGGTTTGGACATGTACAGAGAAGAGAGACCGAGTACATCGGCAGAAGGATGCTGGATTTGGAACCACCAGGAAAGAGGACTAGAGGAAGACCAAAGAGGAGGTTCATGGATACAGTGAAGGAAGACATGAAGATAGTTGGCGTGACTGAAGAGGATACAGCAGATAGGGTTAGATGGAAGAAACTGACTTGCTGTGGCGACCCCTGAAGGGAAATGACGAAAGGAAAAGAAGAAGAAGATTACGTCTTTGACTGGTTATCTTTAAATGCATTCCAATGTTTACTTTGTTTACAGGGTTATTAAGAAGTGTTATTTTTAAGTATGAATAAGTTACAACGTTCCTCACTCACTGAAAAATAATATATTTATTTACTTTGTTTTACAATGTTCGCTGTTTTGCGCAAGTTAAAGCTCCGCAGAGTTTTTTTTCTTTTGTTATTTTTTTACACTAAAACTAGTTTAAAAACGTTCTAAGTCTCCCTGACGAAAACTAGACAAAAACTCTTGGGTTTTCGTGACTAAAACGTGACTAAAACTTAAATTAAAATTCGTCCAAAGACGAAGACTAAAACAAAAACTTAGATGGCTGCCAAAAAAAACAACGGATAGGAACGTAGATCTTAGTTACCATGGTGAGGAAAGGAACGTAGATCCTGGTTACCATGGTGAGGATAGGAACGTAGATCCTGGTTACCATGGTGAGGGTAGGAACGTAGATCCTGGTTACTATGGTGAGGATAGGAACGTAGATCTTAGTTACCATGGTGAGTGTAGGAACGTAGATCCTGGTTACCATGGTGAGAATAGGAACGTAGATCCTGGTTACTATGGTGAGGGTAGGAAAGTAGATCCTGGTTACCATGGTGAGGGTAGGAACGTAGATCCTGGTTACCATGGTAAGGGGAAGGAACGTAGATCCTGGTTACTATGGTGAGGGTAGGAAAGTAGATCCTGGTTACCATGGTGAGGGTAGGAAAGTAGATCCTGGTTACCATGGTGAGGGTAGGAACGTAGATCCGGGTTACCATGGTGAGCGTAGGAACGTAGATCCTGGTTACTATGGTGAGGATAGGAACGTAGATCCTGGTTACCATGGTAAGGATAGGAACGTAGATCCTGGTTACCATGGTGAGGATAGGAACGTAGATCCTGGTTACCATGGTGAGTGTAGGAACGTAGATATTGGTTACTATGGTGAGGATAGGAACGTAGATCCTGGTTACCATGGTCAGGGTAGGAACGTAGATCCTGGTTACCATGGTGAGGGTAGGAACGTAGATCCTGGTTACCATGGTAAGGGTATGAACGTAGATCCTGGTTACTATGGTGAGGATAGGAACGTAGATCCTGGTTACCATGGTGAGGATAGGAACGTAGAGCCTTGTTACCATGGTGAGGATAGGAACGTAGATCCTGGTTACCATCGTGAGGGCAGGAACGTAGATCCTGGTTACCATGGTGAGGATAGGAACGTAGATCCTGGTTACCATGGTGAGGATAGGAACGTAGATCCTGGTTACCACGGTGAGGATAGGAACGTAGATCCTGGTTACCATGGTGAGGGTAGAAAAGTAGATCCCCTCACAATGCTGCACGTTCACACCGTCTACACAACACACCTCCAGCCATGAGGAAGTCACACACCATGGTGAAAACAGCAGCAAAGGAGCTTGGTGGTCAGAAACTTAAAGTTTTCTACATATTTTGTGTAAACAGCATGCTAACTTCAAGCTAATGCTAGCTTGTCGGCGCTGCTAACTTCCTGTTAGCTTGGTTGTGCTAATGACTTCTTTAAATGCATTCCAATGTTTACTTTGTTTACAGGGTTTTTAAGAAGTGTTATTTTTAAGTATGAATAAGTTACAACGTTCCTCACTCACTGAAAAATAATATATTTATTTACTTTGTTTTACAATGTTCGCTGTTTTGCGCAAGTTAAAGCTCCACAGAGTTTTTTTTTTTTGTTATTTTTTTACACTAAAACTAGTTTAAAAACGTTCTAAGTCTCCCTGACGAAAACTAGACAAAAACTCTTGGGTTTTCGTGACTAAAACGTGACTAAAACTTAAATTAAAATTCGTCCAAAGACGAAGACTAAAACAAAAACTTAGATGGCTGCGAGAAAAAACAACGGATAGGAACGTAGATCTTAGTTACCATGGTGAGGATAGGAACGTAGATCCTGGTTACCATGGTGAGGATAGGAACGTAGATCCTGGTTACCATGGTGAGGATAGGAACATAGATCCTGGTTACCATGGTGAGGATAGGAACATAGATCCTGGTTACCATGGTGAGGATAGGAACGTAGATCCTGGTTACCATGGTGAGGATAGGAACATAGATCCTGGTTACCATGGTGAGGATAGGAACGTAGATCTTAGTTACCATGGTGAGTGTAGGAACGTAGATCCTGGTTACCATGGTGAGGATAGGAACGTAAATCCTGGTTACCATGGTGAGGATAGGAACGTAGATCCTGGTTACCATGGTGAGGGTAGGAACGTAGATCCTGGTTACCATGGTGAGGGTAGAAAAGTAGATCCCCCCACAATGCTGCACGTTCACACCGTCTACACAACACACCTCCAGCCATGAGGAAGTCACACACCATGGTGAAAACAGCAGCAAAGGAGCTTGGTGGTCAGAAACTTAAAGTTTTCTACATATTTTTTGTAAACAGCATGCTAACTTCAAGCTAATGCTAGTTTGTCGGCGCTGCTAACTTCCTAGTTAGCTTGGTTGTGCTAATGACTGCTTTAAATGCATTCCAATGTTTACTTTGTTTACAGGGTTATTAAGAAGTGTTATTTTTAAGTATGAATAAGTTACAACGTTCCTCACTCACTGAAAAATAATATATTTATTTACTTTGTTTTACAATGTTCGCTGTTTTGCGCAAGTTAAAGCTCCGCAGAGTTTTTTTTTTTTGTTATTTTTTTACATTAAAACTAGTTTAAAAACGTTCTAAGTCTCCCTGACGAAAACTAGACAAAAACTCTTGGGTTTTCGTGACTAAAACGTGACTAAAACTTAAATTAAAATTCGTCCAAAGACGAAGACTAAAACAAAAACTTAGATGGCTGCCAAAAAAAACAACGGATAGGAACGTAGATCCTGGTTACCATGGTGAGGATAGGAACGTAGATCCTGGTTACCATGGTGAGGGTAGGAACGTAGATCCTGGTTACCATGGTGAGGATAGGAACGTAGATCCTGGTTACCATGGTGAGGGTAGGAACGTAGATCCGGTTACTATGGTGAGGATAGGAACGTAGATCTTAGTTACTATGGTGAGTGTAGGAACGTAGATCCTGGTTACCATGGTGAGAATAGGAACGTAGATCCTGGTTACTATGGTGAGGGTAGGAAAGTAGATCCTGGTTACCATGGTGAGGGTAGGAACGTAGATCCTGGTTACCATGGTAAGGGGAAGGAATGTAGATCCTGGTTACCATGGTGAGGGTAGGAACGTAGATCCGGGTTACCATGGTGAGCGTAGGAACGTAGATCCTGGTTACTATGGTGAGGATAGGAACGTAGATCCTGGTTACCATGGTAAGGATATGAACGTAGATCCTGGTTACCATGGTGAGGATAGGAACGTAGATCCTGGTTACCATGGTGAGTGTAGGAACGTAGATCTTGGTTACCATGGTGAGGATAGGAACGTAGATCCTGGTTACCATGGTCAGGGTAGGAACGTAGATCCTGGTTACCATGGTGAGGATAGGAACGTAGATCCTGGTTACCATGGTCAGGGTAGGAACGTAGATCCTGGTTACCATGGTGAGGGTAGGAACGTAGATCCTGGTTACCATGGTGAGGATAGGAACGTAGATCCTGGTTACCATGGTCAGGGTAGGAACGTAGATCTTGGTTACTATGGTGAGGATGGGAACGTAGATCCTGGTTACCATGGTCAGGGTAGGAACGTAGATCCTGGTTACCATGGTGAGGGTAGGAACGTAGATCCTGGTTACCATGGTGAGGATAGGAACGTAGATCCTGGTTACCATGGTGAGGGTAGGAACGTAGATCCTGGTTACCATGGTGAGGATAGGAACGTAGATCCTGGTTACCATGGTGAGGGTAGGAACGTAGATCCTGGTTACCATGGTGAGGGTAGGAACGTAGATCCTGGTTACCATGGTGAGGATAGGAATGTAGATCCAGGTTACCATGGTGAGGGTAGGAACTAGGGCTGCAACTAACGATTATTTTGGTAATTGATTAATCTGTCGATTACTCGATTAATCAGATAAAAATGACAATTTAATAAATATGACTTTTTCGGCATATTATAGGATGTAATTGTGTAAAACACAACTCATAACCACATAAACAACACGTTGGCTTTATTACAGTAAGAGCAAATAAAGAGGTAGAATATTATCATTTCTAGAAAATATTAACCTACTGTGTACAGTAAAAGTAAATCATAAGCACCCATAAAATGTGCTTTAATAGTACTGGCTAATAAAACATCAAATGTAAACTGTTGGATCACATTTGAAAACAAGAAACCATTAACACTTCTGGATTCGCAAATGTAACATTGTTCAGAAGTATCGTACAAAAAAAGGCCCAGATTAAAAAATATACAAAAACATTCAAGTTGTGTAGTTTTAGTGCAAAACAAACAAACAAACAAACATCATCTCTATTGTAAAAATAGTAACTTTAATAAATAAAATGACCTGGGTCCATCTTTACCATGATATTACAAACACAGATCTACTAATCGGGAAAGGGGTGCCCAACTAACAACACTCATTTTTTTGTGGGAAAAAATGTACTTTGCGGTGTCGAGGAGGGGGTCTTGTATCCTGGATTGAATTTAGCGATCTATTTTTTTTAAACCCCTCGTCTTCCTACGTCCCTGAGAGAAGCGCTCTGCTGTGGAGTGCAACCGTTTTCCACAGAAAATAGTCCATGTTAGGTTGTTTTTGTTTTTTGCAGACAATAAAAAGTGTATTTAGCGATCTGTAAAAATTTTTTTTAGAAATAACGTCGTGTATCGCTCCGGTTTGCCGTCTCCCGCTTCGAGTCCGACATGGTTTTTTTCCCGGGAGTTCGTGCAGCGTCGCTATGCTTCCGTGCCAAAACGTGTCCGTTTCGCAAACTTTGCATATTAACGCGAGTCTTTTTCAAATTTAGCAAAAAATGATCAAAACTTCGGATTATTTGGATGTGTTTTTCTTTCCGCCATCTTGTTGAATCTGCCTGATCACGTGAGGCGGGGTGAAATGAAGGCCAATGATTGGCTGCTATCTTCTTCTCCTATTTTGGTAGCTCGCATTGTCAATTTGCTCTCTACTGCCCCACATGGAGACCAATTTAAGTGCAGTTGGCAGTTAAAACTTTTTAGACGATTAATCGATAACCAAATTAGTCGACAACTATTTTGATAATCGATTATGATCGATTAAATCGATTAACTGTTTCAGCCCTACTAGGAACGTATATCCTGGCTACCATGGTGAGGGTAGGAACGTAGATCCTGGTTACCATCGTGAGGGTAGGAACGTAGATCCTGGTTACCATGGTGAGGGAAGGAACGTACATCCTGGTTACCATGGTGAGGGTAGGAACGTACATCCTGGTTTCCGTGGTGAGGGTGGAAAAGTAGATCCTGGTTACCATGGTGAGGGTGGGAACGTAGATCCTGGTTTCCATGGTGAGGGTAGGAACGTAGATCCTGGGTCCCATGGTGATGGATTGGAACTTACATCCTGGTTTCCATTGTGAGGGTAGGAACTTAGATCCTGGTTAACATGGTGAGGGTAGGAACGTAGATCCTGGTCACCATGGTGAGGGTAGGAACGCAGATCCTGGCTACCATGGTGAGGGTAGGAACGTAAATCCTGGTAACCATGGTGAGTATAGGAACGTAGATCCTGGTTACCATGGTGAGGGTAGGAACGTAGATCCTGGTTACCATGGTGGGGGTAGGAACGTAGATCCTGGTTACCATGGTGAGGGTAGAAAAGTAGATCCCCCCACAATGCTGCACGTTCACACCGTCTACACAACACACCTCCAGCCATGAGGAAGTCACACACCATGGTGAAAACAGCAGCAAAGGAGCTTGGTGGTCAGAAACTTAAAGTTTTCTACATATTTTTTGTAAACAGCATGCTAACTTCAAGCTAATGCTAGTTTGTCGGCGCTGCTAACTTCATGTTAGCTTGGTTGTGCTAATGACTTCTTTAAATGCATTCCAATGTTTACTTTGTTTACAGGGTTATTAAGAAGTGTTATTTTTAAGTATGAATAAGTTACAACGTTCCTCACTCACTGAAAAATAATATATTTATTTACTTTGTTTTACAATGTTCGCTGTTTTGCGCAAGTTAAAGCTCCGCAGAGTTTTTTTTTTTTGTTATTTTTTTACATTAAAACTAGTTTAAAAACGTTCTAAGTCTCCCTGACGAAAACTAGACAAAAACTCTTGGGTTTTCGTGACTAAAACGTGACTAAAACTTAAATTAAAATTCGTCCAAAGACGAAGACTAAAACAAAAACTTAGATGGCTGCCAAAAAAAACAACGGATAGGAACGTAGATCTTAGTTACCATGGTGAGGATAGGAACGTAGATCCTGGTTACCATGGTGAGGATAGGAACGTAGATCCTGGTTACCATGGTGAGGGTAGGAACGTAGATCCTGGTTACTATGGTGAGGATAGGAACGTAGATCTTAGTTACCATGGTGAGTGTAGGAACGTAGATCCTGGTTACCATGGTGAGAATAGGAACGTAGATCCTGGTTACTATGGTGAGGGTAGGAAAGTAGATCCTGGTTACCATGGTGAGGGTAGGAACGTAGATCCTGGTTACCATGGTAAGGGGAAGGAACGTAGATCCTGGTTACCATGGTGAGAATAGGAACGTAGATCCTGGTTACTATGGTGAGGGTAGGAAAGTAGATCCTGGTTACCATGGTGAGAATAGGAATGTAGATCCTGGTTACTATGGTGAGGATAGGAACGTAGATCTTAGTTACCATGGTGAGTGTAGGAACGTAGATCCTGGTTACCATGGTGAGAATAGGAACGTAGATCCTGGTTACTATGGTGAGGGTAGGAAAGTAGATCCTGGTTACCACGGTGAGGGTAGGAACGTAGATCCTGGTTACCATGGTGAGGGCAGGAACGTAGATCCTGGTTACCATGGTGAGGATAGGAACGTAGATCCTGGTTACCATGTTGAGGGTAGGAATGTAGATCCTGGTTACCATGGTGAGGGTAGGAACGTAGATCGACTTGTAAATCCATAGCTTTGCTTTTCGGCTTCGCTTTCTCTTTACCACGACGGACCTATGCAGTGTCCTAGTTATTGCTGACACTGCACCGATCTGCCTGTCGATCTCCCGCTCCGTCCTTCCCTCACTCGTGAACAAGACCCCGAGATACTTAAACTTCTCCACTTTGGGCAGGACCCTGTCCCTGACCCGCAGGGGGCATTCCACCATTTTGCGGGCGAGGACCATGGTCTCAGATTTGGAGGTGCTAATTCCCATCCTGGCTGCTTCTCACTCAGCAACAACTCGACCCAGTGAGAGCTGGCGATCACGGTCCGATGAAGCCAACAGGACTAGGCTTTAATGATCCCACCTGGGGAATTTGTGTGTTATAGCAACAACCAGTTATCTGCTGACTTTCAGTGAGTCGTACAGCCTGACCACGTAGGGAAAGAGAGACCTCCAGTACCAAGTGGTTTTTGAGTGGAGCTGTCTGAGCCTCTTGGAGAAGGAGCTCCGCTGTTTGTCCAGAAGTGCGTAGAGAGAATGGTCATGGTTGTCTAATAATAATTTTATGCAGGCCTTTATAAATATTTAGTTTCGTTCCGTCATCTTCCGCTTGTTCCGGGGTGGGGTCGCGGGGTCAACAGCTTCAGACGAGAAGCCCAGACTTTCTCAGACAAGCTGCATCCTCCAGTTCACCCGAAAGGATCCCAAGTCGTTCCCCGGCCAACTGTAAGACAGAGTCTCTCCAGCGGTTCTGGGGTCTGCCCCTTGGTCTCCTCCCGGTGGGACGTGCCCGAAACACCTCACCGGCAAGCGCTCGTGGGGCATCCTGACCAGATGCCTAAACCACCCGATCTGGCGCCCCTCGACCTGGAGGAGGAGTGGCTCGAAACCGAGCTCCTCCCGGATGGCAGAGCTCCTGCCCCGATGTCTGAGTGAGAGACCAGCCACCCTGCGGAGGAAGCTCATTTGGACTGCTTGTATCTGCAATCGTATTCTTTTAGTCACCACCCACAGCTGGTGACCATAGGTGGGGGTAGGAACGTAGATCCTGGTTACCATGGTGAGGGTAGGAACGTAGATCTTGGTTACCATGGTGAGGGTAGGAACGTAGATCCTGGTTACCATGGTGAGGGTAGGAACAAAAATCCGGGTTACCATGGTGAGGGTAGGAACATAGATCCTGGTTACCATGGTGAGGGTAGGAACGTAGATCCTGGTCACCATGTTGACGGTAGGAACGTAGATCCTGGTCACCATGGTGAGGGTAGGAACGTAGATCCTGGCTACCATGGTGAGGGTAAGAACTTAGATCCTGGTTACCATGGTGAGAGTAGGAACGTAGATCCTGGTTACCATGGTGAGGGTAGGAACGTAGATCCTGGCTACCATGGTGAGGGTAGGAACGTAGATCCTGGTTACCATGGTGAGGGTAGGAACGTAGATCCTGGTTACCATGGTGAGGGTAGGAATGTAGATCCTGGTAACCATGGTGAGGGTGGGAACGTAGATCCTGGTTACCATGGTGAGGGTGGGAACGTACATCCTGGCTACCATGGTTAGGGTAGGAACGTAGATCCTGGTTACCATGGTGAGGCTAGGAACTTAGATCCTGGTTACCATGGTTAGGGTAGGAACGTAGATCCTGGTTACCATGGTGAGGCTAGGAACTTAGATCCTGGTTACCATGGTTAGGGTAGGAACGTAGATCCTGGTTACCATGGTGAGGCTAGGAACTTAGATCCTGGTTACCATGGTTAGGGTAGGAACGTAGATCCTGGTTACCATGGTGAGGGTAGGAACGTAGATCCTGGTTACCATGGTGAGGGTAGGAACGTAGATCCTGGTTACCATGGTTAGGGTAGGAACGTAGATCCTGGTTACCATGGTGAGGCTAGGAACTTAGATCCTGGTTACCATGGTTAGGGTAGGAACGTAGATCCTGGTTACCATGGTGAGGGTAGGAACGTAGATCCTGGTTACCATGGTGAGGGTAGGAACGTAGATCCTGGTTACCATGGTGAGGGTAGGAACGTAGATCCTGGTTACCATGGTTAGGGTAGGAACGTAGATCCTGGTTACAATGGTGAGGGTAGGAACGTAGATCCTGGTTACCATGGTGAGGGTAGGAACGTAGATCCTGGTTACCATGGTGAGGGTAGGAACGTAGATCGACTTGTAAATCCATAGCTTTGCTTTTTCGGCTCAGCTCTCTCTTTACCACGACGGACCGATGCAGCGTTCTAGTTATTGCTGACGCCGCACAGATCTGCCTGTCGATCTCCCGCTCCGTCCTTCCCTCACTCGTGAACAAGACCCCGAGATACTTAAACTCCTCCACTTTGGGCAGGACCCTTTCCCTGACCCGCAGGGGGCATTCCACCATTTTGCGGGCGAGGACCATGGTCTCGGATTTGGAGGTGCCTATTCCCATCCTGGCTGCTCGGGGGGCATCCTGACCAGATGCCTAAACCACCCGATCTGGCTCCTCTCGACCTTGAGGAGGAGTGGCTCGAAACCGAGCTCCGCCCGGATGGCACAGCTCCTACCCCGATGTCTGAGTGAGAGCCCAGCCACCCTGCGGAGGAAGCTAATTTGGAATGCTTGTATCTGCAATCTTATTCTTTTAGTCACCACCCACAGCTGGTGACCATAGGTGGGGGTAGGAACATAGATCCTGGTTACCATGGTGAGGGTAGGAACGTAGATCCTGGTTACCACGGTGAGGGTAGGAATGTAGATCCTGGTTACCATGGTGAGGGTGAGAACGTAGATCCTGGTTACCATGGTGAGGGTAGGAATGTAGATCCTGGTTACCATGGTGAGGGTAGGAATGTAGATCCTAGTTACCATGGTGAGGGTGGGCACGTAGATCCTGGTTACCATGGTGAGGGTAGGAACGTAGATCCTGGTTACCATGGTGATGGTAGGAACCTAGATCCTGGTTACCATGATAAGGGTAGGACGTAGATCCTGGTTACCATGGTGAGCATAGGATCGTAGATCCTGGTTACCATGGTGAGGGTAGGATCGTAGATCTTGGTTACCATGGTGAGGGTAGGAACGTAGATCCTGGTTACCATGGTGAGAATAGGAACGTAGTTCCTGGTTACCATGGTGAGGGTAGGAACGTAGATCCTGGTTACCATGGTGAGGGTAGGAACGTAGATCCTGGCTACCATGGTGAGGGTAGGAACGTAGATCCTGGTTACCATGGTGAGGGTAGGAACAAAGATCCTGGTTACCATGGTGAGGGTAGGAACATAAATCCTGGTTACTATGGTGAGGGTAGAATGTAGATCCTGGTTACCATGGTGAGGGTAGGAACATAGATCCTGGTTACTATGGTGACGGTAGAAACATAGATCCTGGTTACCATGGTTAGGGTAGGAATGTACAGTATATCCTGGTTACCATGGTGAGGGTTGGAACGTAGATCCTGGTTACCATGGTAAGGGTAGGAACTTAGATCCTGGTTACAATGGTGAGGGTAGAAACGTAGATCCTGGCTACCATGGTGAGGGTAGGAACGTAGATCCTGCTTACCATGGTGAGGGTAGGAACGTAGATCCTGGTTACCATGGTGAGGGTAGGAACGTAGATCCTGCTTACCATGGTGAGGGTAGGAACGTAGATCCTGGTTACCATGGTGAGGGTAGGAACGTAGATCCTGCTTACCATGGTGAGGGTAGAAACGTAGATCCTGGTTACCATGGTGAGGGTAGGAGCGTAGATCCCACCTACCATGGTGAGGGTAGGAACGTAGATCTTGTTTACCATGGTGAGGGTAGAACGTAGATCCTGGTTACCATGGTGAGGGTAGGAACGTAGATCCTGGTTACCATGGTGAGGGTAGGAACATAAATCCTGGTTACAATGGTGAGGGTAGGATTGTAGATCCTGGCTTCCATGGTGAGGGTAGGAACGTAGATCCTGGTTACCATGGTGAGGGTAGGAACATAGATCCTGGCTACCATGGTGAGGGTAGGAACGTAGATCCTGGTTACCATGTTGAGGGTAGGAATGTAGATCCTGGTTACCATGGTGAGGGTAAGAACGTAGATCCTGGCTACCATGGTGTGGGTAGGAACGTAGATCCTGGTTACCATGGTGAGGGTAGGAACGTAGATCCTGGCTACCATGGTGAGGGTAGGAACGTAGATCCTTGTTACCATGGTGAGGGTAGGAACGTAGATCCTGGTTACCATGGTGAGGGTAGGAACGTAGATCGACTTGTAAATCCATAGCTTTGCTTTTCGGCTCAGCTCTCTCTTTACCACGACGGACCGATGCAGCGTCCTAGTTATTGCTGACACCGCACCGATCTGCCTGTCGATCTCCCGCTCCGTCCTTCCCTCACTCGTGAACAAGACCCGAGATACTTAAACTCCTCCACTTGGGGCAGGACCCTGTCCCTGACCCGCAGGGGGCATTCCACCGTTTTGCGGGCGAGGACCATGGTCTGAGCGTAGGATCGTAGCTCCTGGTTACCATGGTGAGGGTAGGATCGTAGATCTTGGTTACCATGGTGAGGGTTGGAACGTAGATCCTGGTTACCATGATGAGAATAGGAACGTAGATCCTGGTTACCATGGTGAGGGTAGGAACGTAGATCCTGGTTACCATGGTGAGGGTAGGAACGTAGATCCTGGTTACCATGTTGAGGGTGGGAACGTAGATCCTGGTTAACATGGTGAGGGTAGGAATGTAGATCCTGGTTACCATGGTGAGGGCAGGTATGTAGATCCTGGTTACCATGGTGAGGGTGGGCACATAGATCCTGGTTACCATGGTGAGGGTAGGAACGTAGATCCTGGTTACCATGTTGAGGGTGGGAACGTAGATCCTGGTTAACATGGTGAGGGTAGGAATGTAGATCCTGGTTACCATGGTGAGGGCAGGTATGTAGATCCTGGTTACCATGGTGAGGGTGGGCACATAGATCTTGGTTACCATGGTGAGGGTAGGAACGTAGATCCTGGTTACCATGGTGATGGTAGGAACCTAGATCCTGGGTACCATGATAAGGGTAGTAACGTAGATCCTGGTTACCATGGTGAGCGTAAGATCGTAGATCCTGGTTACCATGGTGAGGGTAGGATCGTAGATCTTGGTTACCATGGTGAGGGTAGGAACGTAGATCCTGGTTACCATGGTGGGAATAGGAACGTAGTTCCTGGTTACCATGGTGAGGGTAGGAACGTAGATCCTGGTTACCATGGTGAGGGTAGGAACGTAGATCCTGGCTACCATGGTGAGGGTAGGAACGTAGATCCTGGTTACCATGGTGAGGGTAGGAATGTAGATCCTGCTTACCATGGTGAGGTTAGGAACGTAGATCCTGGTTACCATGGTGAGGGTGGGCACGTAGATCCTGGTTACCATGGTGAGGGTAGGAACGTAGATCCTGGTTACCATGGTGATGGTAGGAACCTAGATCCTGGTTACGATGATAAGGGTAGGAACGTAGATCCTGGTTACCATGGTGAGCGTAGGATCGTAGATCCTGGTTACCATGGTGAGGGTAGGATCGTTGATCTTTGTTACCATGGTGAGGGTAGGAACGTAGATTCTGGTTACCATGGTGAGAATAGGAACGTAGTTCCTGGTTACCATGGTGAGTGTAGGAACGTAGATCCTGGTTACCATGGTGAGGGTAGGAACGTACATCCTGGTTACCATGGTGAGGGTAGGAACAAAGATCCTGGTTACCATGGTGAGGGTAGGAACATAAATCCTGGTTACTATGTTGAGGGTAGAATGTAGATCCTGGTTACCATGATGAGGGTAGGAACATAGATCCTGGTTACTATGGTGACGGTAGAAACATAGATCCTGGTTACCATGGTTAGGGTAGGAATGTATATCCTGGTTACCATGGTGAGGGTTGGAACGTAGATCCCTACTACCATGGTGAGGGTAGGAACTTAGATCCTGGTTACCATGGTGAGGGTAGAAACGTAGATCCTGGCTACCATGGTGAGGGTAGGAACGTAGACCCGAGCTACCATGGTGAGGGTAGGATTGTAGATCCTGGTTACCATGGTGAGGGTAGGATCGTAGATCCTGGTTACCATGGTGAGGGTAGGATCGTAGATCTTGGTTACCATGGTGAGGGTAGGAACGTAGATCCTGGTTACCATGGTGGGAATAGGAACGTAGTTCCTGGTTACCATGGTGAGGGTAGGAACGTAGATCCTGGTTACCATGGTGAGGGTAGGAACGTAGATCCTGGCTACCATGGTGAGGGTAGGAACGTAGATCCTGGTTACCATGGTGAGGGTAGGAATGTAGATCCTGCTTACCATGGTGAGGTTAGGAACGTAGATCCTGGTTACCATGGTGAGGGTGGGCACGTAGATCCTAGTTACCATGGTGAGGGTAGGAACGTAGATCCTGGTTACCATGGTGATGGTAGGAACCTAGATCCTGGTTACGATGATAAGGGTAGGAACGTAGATCCTGGTTACCATGGTGAGCGTAGGATCGTAGATCCTGGTTACCATGGTGAGGGTAGGATCGTTGATCTTTGTTACCATGGTGAGGGTAGGAACGTAGATCCTGGTTACCATGGTGAGAATAGGAACGTAGTTCCTGGTTACCATGGTGAGTGTAGGAACGTAGATCCTGGTTACCATGGTGAGGGTAGGAACGTAGATCCTGGCTACCATGGTGAGGGTAGGAACGTAGATCCTGGTTACCATGGTGAGGGTAGGAACAAAGATCCTGGTTACCATGGTGAGGGTAGGAACATAAATCCTGGTTACTATGTTGAGGGTAGAATGTAGATCCTGGTTACCATGATGAGGGTAGGAACATAGATCCTGGTTACTATGGTGACGGTAGAAACATAGATCCTGGTTACCATGGTTAGGGTAGGAATGTATATCCTGGTTACCATGGTGAGGGTTGGAACGTAGATCCCTACTACCATGGTGAGGGTAGGAACTTAGATCCTGGTTACCATGGTGAGGGTAGAAACGTAGATCCTGGCTACCATGGTGAGGGTAGGAACGTAGACCCGAGCTACCATGGTGAGGGTAGGATTGTAGATCCTGGTTACCATGGTGAGGGTAGGAACGTAGACCCGAGCTACCATGGTGAGGGTAGGAACGTAGATCCTGGTTACCATGGTGAGGGTAGGAACGTAGATCCTGGTCACCATGGTGAGGGTAGGAACGTAGATCCTGGCTACCATGGTGAGGGTAAGAACTTAGATCCTGGTTACCATGGTGAGAGTAGGAACGTAGATCCTGGTTACCATGGTGAGGGTAGGAACGTAGATCCTGGCTACCATGGTGAGGGTAGGAACGTAGATCCTGGTTACCATGGTGAGGGTAGGAACGTAGATCCTGGTTACCATGGTGAGGGTAGGAATGTAGATCCTGGTAACCATGGTGAGGGTGGGAACGTAGATCCTGGTTACCATGGTGAGGGTGGGAACGTACATCCTGGCTACCATGGTTAGGGTAGGAACGTAGATCCTGGTTACCATGGTGAGGCTAGGAACTTAGATCCTGGTTACCATGGTTAGGGTAGGAACGTAGATCCTGGTTACCATGGTGAGGCTAGGAACTTAGATCCTGGTTACCATGGTTAGGGTAGGAACGTAGATCCTGGTTTCCATGGTGAGGCTAGGAACTTAGATCCTGGTTACCATGGTTAGGGTAGGAACGTAGATCCTGGTTACCATGGTGAGGGTAGGAACGTAGATCCTGGTTACCATGGTGAGGGTAGGAACGTAGATCCTGGTTACCATGGTGAGGGTAGGAACGTAGATCCTGGTTACCATGGTTAGGGTAGGAACGTAGATCCTGGTTACAATGGTGAGGGTAGGAACGTAGATCCTGGTTACCATGGTGAGGGTAGGAACGTAGATCCTGGTTACCATGGTGAGGGTAGGAACGTAGATCGACTTGTAAATCCATAGCTTTGCTTTTTCGGCTCAGCTCTCTCTTTACCACGACGGACCGATGCAGCGTTCTAGTTATTGCTGACGCCGCACAGATCTGCCTGTCGATCTCCCGCTCCGTCCTTCCCTCACTCGTGAACAAGACCCCGAGATACTTAAACTCCTCCACTTTGGGCAGGACCCTTTCCCTGACCCGCAGGGGGCATTCCACCATTTTGCGGGCGAGGACCATGGTCCCGGATTTGGAGGTGCCTATTCCCATCCTGGCTGCTCGGGGGGCATCCTGACCAGATGCCTAAACCACCCGATCTGGCTCCTCTCGACCTTGAGGAGGAGTGGCTCGAAACCGAGCTCCGCCCGGATGGCACAGCTCCACCCCCGATGTCTGAGTGAGAGCCCAGCCACCCTGCGGAGGAAGCTAATTTGGAATGCTTGTATCTGCAATCTTATTCTTTTAGTCACCACCCACAGCTGGTGACCATAGGTGGGGGTAGGAACGTAGATCCTGGTTACCATGGTGAGGGTAGGAACGTAGATCCTGGTTACCACGGTGAGGGTAGGAATGTAGATCCTGGTTACCATGGTGAGGGTGAGAACGTAGATCCTGGTTACCATGGTGAGGGTAGGAATGTAGATCCTGGTTACCATGGTGAGGGTAGGAACGTAGATCCTGGCTACCATGGTGAGGGTAGGAACGTAGATCCTGGTTACCATGGTGAGGGTAGGAACAAAGATCCTGGTTACCATGGTGAGGGTAGGAACATAAATCCTGGTTACTATGGTGAGGGTAGAATGTAGATCCTGGTTACCATGGTGAGGGTAGGAACATAGATCCTGGTTACTATGGTGACGGTAGAAACATAGATCCTGGTTACCATGGTTAGGGTAGGAATGTACAGTATATCCTGGTTACCATGGTGAGGGTTGAAACGTAGATCCTGGCTACCATGGTGAGGGTAGGAACGTAGATCCTGGTTACCATGGTGAGGATAGGAATGTAGATCCTGCTTACCATGGTGAGGGTAGAAACGTAGATCCTGGTTACCATGGTGAGGGTAGGAACGTAGATCCTGCTTACCATGGTGAGGGTAGAAACGTAGATCCTGGTTACCATGGTGAGGGTAGGAGCGTAGATCCCACCTACCATGGTGAGGGTAGGAACGTAGATCTTGTTTACCATGGTGAGGGTAGAACGTAGATCCTGGTTACCATGGTGAGGGTAGGAACGTAGATCCTGGTTACCATGGTGAGGGTAGGAACATAAATCCTGGTTACAATGGTGAGGGTAGGATTGTAGATCCTGGCTTCCATGGTGAGGGTAGGAACGTAGATCCTGGTTACCATGGTGAGGGTAGGAACATAGATCCTGGCTACCATGGTGAGGGTAGGAACGTAGATCCTGGTTACCATGTTGAGGGTAGGAATGTAGATCCTGGTTACCATGGTGAGGGTAAGAACGTAGATCCTGGTTACCATGGTGAGGGTAGGAATGTAGATCCTGGTAACCATGGTGAGGGTGGGAACGTAGATCCTGGTTACCATGGTGAGGGTGGGAACGTACATCCTGGCTACCATGGTTAGGGTAGGAACGTAGATCCTGGTTACCATGGTGAGGCTAGGAACTTAGATCCTGGTTACCATGGTTAGGGTAGGAACGTAGATCCTGGTTACCATGGTGAGGCTAGGAACTTAGATCCTGGTTACCATGGTTAGGGTAGGAACGTAGATCCTGGTTACCATGGTGAGGCTAGGAACTTAGATCCTGGTTACCATGGTTAGGGTAGGAACGTAGATCCTGGTTACCATGGTGAGGGTAGGAACGTAGATCCTGGTTACCATGGTGAGGGTAGGAACGTAGATCCTGGTTACCATGGTGAGGGTAGGAACGTAGATCCTGGTTACCATGGTTAGGGTAGGAACGTAGATCCTGGTTACAATGGTGAGGGTAGGAACGTAGATCCTGGTTACCATGGTGAGGGTAGGAACGTAGATCCTGGTTACCATGGTGAGGGTAGGAACGTAGATCGACTTGTAAATCCATAGCTTTGCTTTTTCGGCTCAGCTCTCTCTTTACCACGACGGACCGATGCAGCGTTCTAGTTATTGCTGACGCCGCACAGATCTGCCTGTCGATCTCCCGCTCCGTCCTTCCCTCACTCGTGAACAAGACCCCGAGATACTTAAACTCCTCCACTTTGGGCAGGACCCTTTCCCTGACCCGCAGGGGGCATTCCACCATTTTGCGGGCGAGGACCATGGTCTCGGATTTGGAGGTGCCTATTCCCATCCTGGCTGCTCGGGGGGCATCCTGACCAGATGCCTAAACCACCCGATCTGGCTCCTCTCGACCTTGAGGAGGAGTGGCTCGAAACCGAGCTCCGCCCGGATGGCACAGCTCCACCCCCGATGTCTGAGTGAGAGCCCAGCCACCCTGCGGAGGAAGCTAATTTGGAATGCTTGTATCTGCAATCTTATTCTTTTAGTCACCACCCACAGCTGGTGACCATAGGTGGGGGTAGGAACGTAGATCCTGGTTACCATGGTGAGGGTAGGAACGTAGATCCTGGTTACCACGGTGAGGGTAGGAATGTAGATCCTGGTTACCATGGTGAGGGTGAGAACGTAGATCCTGGTTACCATGGTGAGGGTAGGAATGTAGATCCTGGTTACCATGGTGAGGGTAGGAACGTAGATCCTGGCTACCATGGTGAGGGTAGGAACGTAGATCCTGGTTACCATGGTGAGGGTAGGAACAAAGATCCTGGTTACCATGGTGAGGGTAGGAACATAAATCCTGGTTACTATGGTGAGGGTAGAATGTAGATCCTGGTTACCATGGTGAGGGTAGGAACATAGATCCTGGTTACTATGGTGACGGTAGAAACATAGATCCTGGTTACCATGGTTAGGGTAGGAATGTACAGTATATCCTGGTTACCATGGTGAGGGTTGAAACGTAGATCCTGGCTACCATGGTGAGGGTAGGAACGTAGATCCTGGTTACCATGGTGAGGGTAGGAACGTAGATCCTGCTTACCATGGTGAGGGTAGAAACGTAGATCCTGGTTACCATGGTGAGGGTAGGAACGTAGATCCTGCTTACCATGGTGAGGGTAGAAACGTAGATCCTGGTTACCATGGTGAGGGTAGGAGCGTAGATCCCACCTACCATGGTGAGGGTAGGAACGTAGATCTTGTTTACCATGGTGAGGGTAGAACGTAGATCCTGGTTACCATGGTGAGGGTAGGAACGTAGATCCTGGTTACCATGGTGAGGGTAGGAACATAAATCCTGGTTACAATGGTGAGGGTAGGATTGTAGATCCTGGTTACCATGGTGAGGGTAGGAACATAGATCCTGGCTACCATGGTGAGGGTAGGAACGTAGATCCTGGTTACCATGTTGAGGGTAGGAATGTAGATCCTGGTTACCATGGTGAGGGTAGGAACATAGATCCTGGCTACCATGGTGAGGGTAGGAACGTAGATCCTGGTTACCATGTTGAGGGTAGGAATGTAGATCCTGGTTACCATGGTGAGGGTAAGAACGTAGATCCTGGTTACCATGGTGAGGGTAGGAATGTAGATCCTGGTAACCATGGTGAGGGTGGGAACGTAGATCCTGGTTACCATGGTGAGGGTGGGAACGTACATCCTGGCTACCATGGTTAGGGTAGGAACGTAGATCCTGGTTACAATGGTGAGGGTAGGAACGTAGATCCTGGTTACCATGGTGAGGGTAGGAACGTAGATCCTGGTTACCATGGTGAGGGTAGGAACGTAGATCGACTTGTAAATCCATAGCTTTGCTTTTTCGGCTCAGCTCTCTCTTTACCACGACGGACCGATGCAGCGTTCTAGTTATTGCTGACGCCGCACAGATCTGCCTGTCGATCTCCCGCTCCGTCCTTCCCTCACTCGTGAACAAGACCCCGAGATACTTAAACTCCTCCACTTTGGGCAGGACCCTTTCCCTGACCCGCAGGGGGCATTCCACCATTTTGCGGGCGAGGACCATGGTCTCGGATTTGGAGGTGCCTATTCCCATCCTGGCTGCTCGGGGGGCATCCTGACCAGATGCCTAAACCACCCGATCTGGCTCCTCTCGACCTTGAGGAGGAGTGGCTCGAAACCGAGCTCCGCCCGGATGGCACAGCTCCACCCCCGATGTCTGAGTGAGAGCCCAGCCACCCTGCGGAGGAAGCTAATTTGGAATGCTTGTATCTGCAATCTTATTCTTTTAGTCACCACCCACAGCTGGTGACCATAGGTGGGGGTAGGAACGTAGATCCTGGTTACCATGGTGAGGGTAGGAACGTAGATCCTGGTTACCACGGTGAGGGTAGGAATGTAGATCCTGGTTACCATGGTGAGGGTGAGAACGTAGATCCTGGTTACCATGGTGAGGGTAGGAATGTAGATCCTGGTTACCATGGTGAGGGTAGGAACGTAGATCCTGGCTACCATGGTGAGGGTAGGAACGTAGATCCTGGTTACCATGGTGAGGGTAGGAACAAAGATCCTGGTTACCATGGTGAGGGTAGGAACATAAATCCTGGTTACTATGGTGAGGGTAGAATGTAGATCCTGGTTACCATGGTGAGGGTAGGAACATAGATCCTGGTTACTATGGTGACGGTAGAAACATAGATCCTGGTTACCATGGTTAGGGTAGGAATGTACAGTATATCCTGGTTACCATGGTGAGGGTTGAAACGTAGATCCTGGCTACCATGGTGAGGGTAGGAACGTAGATCCTGGTTACCATGGTGAGGGTAGGAACGTAGATCCTGCTTACCATGGTGAGGGTAGAAACGTAGATCCTGGTTACCATGGTGAGGGTAGGAATGTAGATCCTGCTTACCATGGTGAGGGTAGAAACGTAGATCCTGGTTACCATGGTGAGGGTAGGAGCGTAGATCCCACCTACCATGGTGAGGGTAGGAACGTAGATCTTGTTTACCATGGTGAGGGTAGAACGTAGATCCTGGTTACCATGGTGAGGGTAGGAACGTAGATCCTGGTTACCATGGTGAGGGTAGGAACATAAATCCTGGTTACAATGGTGAGGGTAGGATTGTAGATTCTGGTTACCATGGTGAGGGTAGGAACATAGATCCTGGCTACCATGGTGAGGGTAGGAACGTAGATCCTGGTTACCATGTTGAGGGTAGGAATGTAGATCCTGGTTACCATGGTGAGGGTAGGAACATAGATCCTGGCTACCATGGTGAGGGTAGGAACGTAGATCCTGGTTACCATGTTGAGGGTAGGAATGTAGATCCTGGTTACCATGGTGAGGGTAAGAACGTAGATCCTGGTTACCATGGTGAGGGTAGGAATGTAGATCCTGGTAACCATGGTGAGGGTGGGAACGTAGATCCTGGTTACCATGGTGAGGGTGGGAACGTACATCCTGGCTACCATGGTTAGGGTAGGAACGTAGATCCTGGTTACCATGGTGAGGCTAGGAACTTAGATCCTGGTTACCATGGTTAGGGTAGGAACGTAGATCCTGGTTACCATGGTGAGGCTAGGAACTTAGATCCTGGTTACCATGGTTAGGGTAGGAACGTAGATCCTGGTTACCATGGTGAGGCTAGGAACTTAGATCCTGGTTACCATGGTTAGGGTAGGAACGTAGATCCTGGTTACCATGGTGAGGGTAGGAACGTAGATCCTGGTTACCATGGTGAGGGTAGGAACGTAGATCCTGGTTACCATGGTGAGGGTAGGAACGTAGATCCTGGTTACCATGGTTAGGGTAGGAACGTAGATCCTGGTTACAATGGTGAGGGTAGGAACGTAGATCCTGGTTACCATGGTGAGGGTAGGAACGTAGATCCTGGTTACCATGGTGAGGGTAGGAACGTAGATCGACTTGTAAATCCATAGCTTTGCTTTTTCGGCTCAGCTCTCTCTTTACCACGACGGACCGATGCAGCGTTCTAGTTATTGCTGACGCCGCACAGATCTGCCTGTCGATCTCCCGCTCCGTCCTTCCCTCACTCGTGAACAAGACCCCGAGATACTTAAACTCCTCCACTTTGGGCAGGACCCTTTCCCTGACCCGCAGGGGGCATTCCACCATTTTGCGGGCGAGGACCGTGGTCTCGGATTTGGAGGTGCCTATTCCCATCCTGGCTGCTCAGGGGGCATCCTGACCAGATGCCTAAACCACCCGATCTGGCTCCTCTCGACCTTGAGGAGGAGTGGCTCGAAACCGAGCTCCGCCCGGATGGCACAGCTCCACCCCCGATGTCTGAGTGAGAGCCCAGCCACCCTGCGGAGGAAGCTAATTTGGAATGCTTGTATCTGCAATCTTATTCTTTTAGTCACCACCCACAGCTGGTGACCATAGGTGGGGGTAGGAACGTAGATCCTGGTTACCATGGTGAGGGTAGGAACGTAGATCCTGGTTACCACGGTGAGGGTAGGAATGTAGATCCTGGTTACCATGGTGAGGGTGAGAACGTAGATCCTGGTTACCATGGTGAGGGTAGGAATGTAGATCCTGGTTACCATGGTGAGGGTAGGAACGTAGATCCTGGCTACCATGGTGAGGGTAGGAACGTAGATCCTGGTTACCATGGTGAGGGTAGGAACAAAGATCCTGGTTACCATGGTGAGGGTAGGAACATAAATCCTGGTTACTATGGTGAGGGTAGAATGTAGATCCTGGTTACCATGGTGAGGGTAGGAACATAGATCCTGGTTACTATGGTGACGGTAGAAACATAGATCCTGGATACCATGGTTAGGGTAGGAATGTACAGTATATCCTGGTTACCATGGTGAGGGTTGAAACGTAGATCCTGGCTACCATGGTGAGGGTAGGAACGTAGATCCTGGTTACCATGGTGAGGGTAGGAACGTAGATCCTGCTTACCATGGTGAGGGTAGAAACGTAGATCCTGGTTACCATGGTGAGGGTAGGAACGTAGATCCTGCTTACCATGGTGAGGGTAGAAACGTAGATCCTGGTTACCATGGTGAGGGTAGGAGCGTAGATCCCACCTACCATGGTGAGGGTAGGAACGTAGATCTTGTTTACCATGGTGAGGGTAGAACGTAGATCCTGGTTACCATGGTGAGGGTAGGAACGTAGATCCTGGTTACCATGGTGAGGGTAGGAACATAAATCCTGGTTACAATGGTGAGGGTAGGATTGTAGATCCTGGCTTCCATGGTGAGGGTAGGAACGTAGATCCTGGTTACCATGGTGAGGGTAGGAACATAGATCCTGGCTACCATGGTGAGGGTAGGAACGTAGATCCTGGTTACCATGTTGAGGGTAGGAATGTAGATCCTGGTTACCATGGTGAGGGTAAGAACGTAGATCCTGGCTACCATGGTGTGGGTAGGAACGTAGATCCTGGTTACCATGGTGAGGGTAGGAACGTAGATCCTGGCTACCATGGTGAGGGTAGGAACGTAGATCCTTGTTACCATGGTGAGGGTAGGAACGTAGATCCTGGTTACCATGGTGAGGGTAGGAACGTAGATCGACTTGTAAATCCATAGCTTTGCTTTTCGGCTCAGCTCTCTCTTTACCACGACGGACCGATGCAGCGTCCTAGTTATTGCTGACACCGCACCGATCTGCCTGTCGATCTTCCGCTCCGTCCTTCCCTCACTCGTGAACAAGACCCGAGATACTTAAACTCCTCCACTTGGGGCAGGACCCTGTCCCTGACCCGCAGGGGGCGTTCCACCGTTTTGCGGGCGAGGACCATGGTCTGAGCGTAGGATCGTAGCTCCTGGTTACCATGGTGAGGGTAGGATCGTAGATCTTGGTTACCATGGTGAGGGTAGGATCGTAGATCCTGGTTACCTTACCATGATGAGAATAGGAACGTAGATCCTGGTTACCATGGTGAGGGTAGGAACGTAGATCCTGGTTACCATGGTGAGGGTAGGAACGTAGATCCTGGTTACCATGTTGAGGGTGGGAACGTAGATCCTGGTTAACATGGTGAGGGTAGGAATGTAGATCCTGGTTACCATGGTGAGGGCAGGTATGTAGATCCTGGTTACCATGGTGAGGGTGGGCACATAGATCCTGGTTACCATGGTGAGGGTAGGAACGTAGATCCTGGTTACCATGGTGATGGTAGGAACTTAGATCCTGGGTACCATGATAAGGGTAGTAACGTAGATCCTGGTTACCATGGTGAGCGTAGGATCGTAGATCCTGGTTACCATGGTGAGGGTAGGATCGTAGATCTTGGTTACCATGGTGAGGGTAGGAACGTAGATCCTGGTTACCATGGTGGGAATAGGAACGTAGTTCCTGGTTACCATGGTGAGGGTAGGAACGTAGATCCTGGTTACCATGGTGAGGGTAGGAACGTAGATCCTGGCTACCATGGTGAGGGTAGGAACGTAGATCCTGGTTACCATGGTTAGGGTAGGAATGTATATCCTGGTTACCATGGTGAGGGTTGGAACGTAGATCCCTACTACCATGGTGAGGGTAGGAACTTAGATCCTGGTTACCATGGTGAGGGTAGAAACGTAGATCCTGGCTACCATGGTGAGGGTAGGAACGTAGACCCGAGCTACCATGGTGAGGGTAGGATTGTAGATCCTGGTTACCATGGTGAGGGTAGGATCGTAGATCCTGGTTACCATGGTGAGGGTAGGATCGTAGATCTTGGTTAACATGGTGAGGGTAGGAACGTAGATCCTGGTTACCATGGTTAGGGTAGGAACGTAGATCCTGGTTACAATGGTGAGGGTAGGAACGTAGATCCTGGTTACCATGGTGAGGGTAGGAACGTAGATCCTGGTTACCATGGTGAGGGTAGGAACGTAGATCGACTTGTAAATCCATAGCTTTGCTTTTTCGGCTCAGCTCTCTCTTTACCACGACGGACCGATGCAGCGTTCTAGTTATTGCTGACGCCGCACAGATCTGCCTGTCGATCTCCCGCTCCGTCCTTCCCTCACTCGTGAACAAGACCCCGAGATACTTAAACTCCTCCACTTTGGGCAGGACCCTTTCCCTGACCCGCAGGGGGCATTCCACCATTTTGCGGGCGAGGACCATGGTCTCGGATTTGGAGGTGCCTATTCCCATCCTGGCTGCTCGGGGGGGCATCCTGACCAGATGCCTAAACCACCCGATCTGGCTCCTCTCGACTTTGAGGAGGAGTGGCTCGAAACCGAGCTCCGCCCGGATGGCACAGCTCCACCCCCGATGTCTGAGTGAGAGCCCAGCCACCCTGCGGAGGAAGCTAATTTGGAATGCTTGTATCTGCAATCTTATTCTTTTAGTCACCACCCACAGCTGGTGACCATAGGTGGGGGTAGGAACGTAGATCCTGGTTACCATGGTGAGGGTAGGAACGTAGATCCTGGTTACCACGGTGAGGGTAGGAATGTAGATCCTGGTTACCATGGTGAGGGTGAGAACGTAGATCCTGGTTACCATGGTGAGGGTAGGAATGTAGATCCTGGTTACCATGGTGAGGGTAGGAATGTAGATCCTAGTTACCATGGTGAGGGTGGGCACGTAGATCCTGGTTACCATGGTGAGGGTAGGAACGTAGATCCTGGTTACCATGGTGATGGTAGGAACCTAGATCCTGGTTACCATGATAAGGGTAGGACGTAGATCCTGGTTACCATGGTGAGCATAGGATCGTAGATCCTGGTTACCATGGTAAGGGTAGGATCGTAGATCTTGGTTACCATGGTGAGGGTAGGAACGTAGATCCTGGCTACCATGGTGAGGGTAGGAACGTAGATCCTGGTTACCATGGTGTGGGTAGGAACAAAGATCCTGGTTACCATGGTGAGGGTAGGAACATAAATCCTGGTTACTATGGTGAGGGTAGAATGTAGATCCTGGTTACCATGGTGAGGGTAGGAACATAGATCCTGGTTACTATGGTGACGGTAGAAACATAGATCCTGGATACCATGGTTAGGGTAGGAATGTACAGTATATCCTGGTTACCATGGTGAGGGTTGAAACGTAGATCCTGGCTACCATGGTGAGGGTAGGAACGTAGATCCTGGTTACCATGGTGAGGGTAGGAACGTAGATCCTGCTTACCATGGTGAGGGTAGAAACGTAGATCCTGGTTACCATGGTGAGGGTAGGAACGTAGATCCTGCTTACCATGGTGAGGGTAGGAACGTAGATCCTGGTTACCATGGTGAGGGTAGGAGCGTAGATCCCACCTACCATGGTGAGGGTAGGAACGTAGATCTTGTTTACCATGGTGAGGGTAGAACGTAGATCCTGGTTACCATGGTGAGGGTAGGAACGTAGATCCTGGTTACCATGGTGAGGGTAGGAACATAAATCCTGGTTACAATGGTGAGGGTAGGATTGTAGATCCTGGCTTCCATGGTGAGGGTAGGAACGTAGATCCTGGTTACCATGGTGAGGGTAGGAACGTAGATCCTGGCTACCATGGTGAGGGTAGGAACGTAGATCCTGGTTACCATGTTGAGGGTAGGAATGTAGATCCTGGTTACCATGGTGAGGGTAAGAACGTAGATCCTGGCTACCATGGTGTGGGTAGGAACGTAGATCCTGGTTACCATGGTGAGGGTAGGAACGTAGATCCTGGTTACCATGGTGAGGGTAGGAACGTAGATCCTGGTTACCATGGTGAGGGTAGGAACGTAGATCCTGGTTACCAT